>JACEEZ010023684.1:2500-77500 GCA_016584305.1 Chionoecetes opilio | reverse complement strand
GTTTCGCGAGGCCATTTTTAAAAGGCACCGGCCTTATATTCGTCCCCTTCACCCTCTAGTTTTCTTTTTTTTGTTCTTCAAACGATTCCTTTCACGAATTTGGTCGATTCTTTTCATGTAAGACTCCTGCAGCCATGTGAAGGGTTCCCCAAACTCGGGCACCATAAAACCCCTCCCTGTACCCAACATTGTAGTCGAGCACTGCTTGTGCCACTGCAAAGTCTAGAATGTTTTTATTAGCATTTTTGTACTTGGAGCAAAATCTCCAAATACGAGAGTGTAAATGTTCATTTGGGTTTTGCGTTTTACCTAACAAACATGCTTTCAATAATTTGTCTGTAGTTAGCCTCTTATATTCAGCCCACACTTTTTGGCGCATTCTGACGGCAATACAAAGTGTACTCTCATAGTTTTGTGTGATGGGGGAGTCTTCTTATTTGCGATGGCACTTTGGTAGAAGCAGTAGCTCTCGGTAGACTTGGGGCACAGTTGGTGTTGAGGGTTTTCATCACTTGATGAGCAATGAAGGAATGAGGCATAAATGTCATTCCTCATGTCCTTCACGCTCCCTCCCACATGACGTCTGATTGCCGCACTGTAGTATTTTTTGCAATTTTCCTATCACAAAATCAGTCAGTTTTCCTTTCCCTCCCATCACTTTCAACCTTCTTGTTTTCCTGTTTTTGTCTTTGTCTCGGTTACCACTTGTTCCCTCACTTTTCTCAACGCTGTTCCTAATCTTTTCCCAACATGATTTATGCACTCCCCTTTTTCTATACTAACACCATTATAGGGGCCTTTATTATTGTTCAATGCACATAGAGCGTTATAGGCAGAACTGTCACCGTCGGAAATAAACACTGTGTATCGTAGGTTGTAGGTCAAGCTTCTCCCAAACAACTTCAGTGCCGCAGCTGTCTCCATGCCACCAGAACTCCCGTCGTAGTTTTTCTGGCATTCTTGTTTGTGTCCTTTCTTCCACTCTTCCATATCCTTCTTACTAATTTTGGTATTCTCCTTCTTTGTGCACTTTTCACAGAACTTGCTGACAGTTTCGAAATCAAATTACACAACCTGTGTGTGCCTCGACTACTGCACCCACAGCAAGTTTACTCGTGTGGCCTCGTTTTTGCCAACTCCCATCGTATATGACCTTTATATTATAAATACCGTCTTGATCTGTGTGTAGTGTCTTTTCACAGCATCCCTGGTCTTTTCCATCACCTCTTTTGCCTTCTGTTCTGTCTTCTGTAGAATATGCCTCTGCGTGTCCTGGTACTTGGCATATAACGGGGTCATACTCATGTTGCTGATGAGTTTGTTGTAGGAAGTGAACCTAATCCAACTTCCATGGTTGAGTACACCAACGTGTTCGTAATTGGGGTGTCATCAACCTTGCCGTCGCCACATTCGTTCCCGCAGTCCTCACATTTCAGGTGGAGTTTAAAATCCAAGGATTTGTTTACAAACTGGACCTTTAAACTTTGCCCATAACATTGGCTGCACGCAACGTTGGTGAAAAGTTCTCGTAGGTAGCTTTGCTTCAATATGATGTTCTCATCATTGATGGGAACAATGTCTGCAGCTGTTTTTCCCACCTCCAACTTCCTTTTCTTGGCAGATGAAAGGTGAGCAGTGGTGTTGTGGGAGGTACAAGGGGTGGCAGGTGTGGCTGGCTGTGCGTTGCTGGTGGACGCTGTAGGCTGCTCCCTCTCCCTCTCCCTTTCTCTCTCTTCCTGCTTCCTTTTCTTTGCTTCTACAGCTTTCTTTATGTTCTTTATGTTCTGTAGTTTAGATCTCGTCACTCTTCCCATGTTTTAACAAGTGTAGGGGCAACAATAAGGGCAAACAATGGGTCAAGGTCGAAGGTGGCAGGGAGAAACGTCCTTCCACCTTGGACTCTATGAAGGCACTGAGCGTGTGAGAGGGTGGCTTGGTGTATATGAGCGCGTGGACACGATGCCAGACACCTCCAGAACCATATTACAGCAAAAACAAAATCAATTCTATCAAAATTTTGAGTACAGTAACCATTCAAAAATAGTTTTTGACGCATCAAGGGTTGCCAGATGTTGCAATTATTATATTTATTTTATTATATATAAAAAAATTGAAACGTGATACAGCCACAAAACTTTGTGGAAGTGTAGTTATCGTACTTTGGCACCTTTTGGCATCAAAACATGAAATTTGGTAATGTACGATGAATTTCGTCATTTTCACCATGGTCACTCCCTTAAATAATCTGGTATACAATCCTCTGAGTGTTGAGGAGGATGATAACAACTTCACAGATGATAACCTTAGTTTACCAAAATCTCCCGAATGTAGGTACTTTTTTGTGATGAACAGTCCACACATAACATGCTTCGTCGCAACAGCTTAAAAATACTTTCCTACAACATCAATAGTATTCCATCTCACTTGGAAAAATTTTCTTCTCAGTGTCTAAACTCATTTACGGCAAAATTTGACGTAATAGGGTTATGTAAAACACGATTCACTGATGATATCTGCACTATTTACAACATGGATGAATACACACCATTCTTCCAAAACAAAAACACTAAAACGGGTGGGTTGGCTATTTACCTTATCAAATGTTTAGAGGGAATATTATTAAAGACCCTTTCATTACAGTTAAGACATATCGAAACTCTCTTTATAAAAATCAGTAAACCCAAGTGTGTTGTCGGTATGATGTTTAGACCACCAAATACATGCATTAATGACTTTTTGTTATCAATGGATTATATTTTAGAAACCATCGTTACTGAAATAAAATCCCCCTGTCACTTAATGGGGGACTTCAACATAAATTTGCTATGTAAAAATGAGAATAATGTTCAAGAACTAACTAATTTACTTTTTTCCCATGCATTTTTCCCCACCATTACAAAACCAACTAAAGTAACTAAAACATCAGCTACGCTAATTGACCATATATGGTCCAATGACATGCAAAACTACCAAACTAGCGGAAACCTTTACGCATCTATTAGTGACCATTTTCCGGTATTTAGCTCTTTTTCTGTTCTAAATAAAAGCACACCTTCTTACGTAAAACTAACAAAGATAATATTTCGAAATGATTCATTTGCTGCTTTCAAGTCAGACTTGTTGAACTTCAGATGGGAGGTAGAACTAAACAGCCAAAGTGTCAACCAAGCCTTCGACAATTACATGGATAAATTCACTGACTTGTACAACAAGCACTTTCCCATTAAAGAGATATCAATCAAAGAACAACATTTCGGCAAACCAGAGTAACCATACAAACCATAAAGGCGGTAGCGGAGTGGTTAGCATCTCCGACCACCATTCTCGGTGACCCAAGTTCGATCCCCGAAGAAAACCAAAACCTTTCTGCACCGTCGAGTGGCCTAAGAACACCCACATGCCCTGCCCATCAACTCTACCTTCGATTGCGAGTGCATCGGAGGACACAGGGGGGCGGCATGAGCCTCTAATCACAGGCGTCACTATAAGAATCCTGCCTGCGCCACCACGGGCGAGGACCAACCATCGATAGCCCTCAAGTGAACCTCCAGAGCCTACTATCCGAGCCCTGGGTCACCACTGCCTACAGGCGCTACAGGCACAAATGTGAAAAAAAAAAAAAAATAATAATAATAATAATATATCACTCCAGCCATACGAAATTCCATCAGTCACCGAAATAAATTGCAAAAGTTTTACGCCAAATGGCCACTTAATTATGAAAGAACTTTTAAAGATTAAAGGAATAGGCTTACTTCAGTTATTCGAACAGCAAAAGAAAATTATCATAAGAACAAACTAAATGAATATTTGGGGAATATCAAGAAAACCTGACAAATAATAAATGGTTTATTAGGAGGACAAAAGAAGGCGCAGTTTCCTACCTCATTTGATTCAGCGGATAAGGTAACTTCAAATAACGAAGAAATAGTAGAGGGATTCAACAAATATTTTTCCAATGTGGCAAATAATTTAGCTCAGAATATACAACCAACAAGCTCTTCATTCAATTTTTTTTTACCTGTTCCTTCACTTCATTCTTTTGTTTTCCAACCAGTAATACTAACAGAAGTAAATAATGTTATAAAAAAAACTTAAGCAGCATCGCCAGGATATGATAACATCAATGTCAAAGTTGTTAAAGAGTGCAGTGAGGATATTTCTCCCATTTTAGTATACATCATAAACAGATCATTAAGTGAGGGTTGCTACCCGACTCATTTGCAGGTGGCTAAAATCCTTCCTATTTTCAAAACTGGGGATAGTTAAAAAATACAAATTACAGACCAATCGCCATGTTAACAACATTCAGTAAGATCTTCGAAAAAATTGTCAATAGCCAGCTACTCACGTACCTTACTGAATACGTAATTCTATCAGACTGCCAGTATGGTTTCCGACCAAAACTTTCCACTGAACTAGCCATTCATGATCTCTGTCAAAACATTTATAATGCCCTGGATAATAAGTTGTACCAAATAACTGTATTCTGTGATTTGAGCAAAGCATTTGGCACAATAGATCACTCCATATTGTTAGAGAAAATTTAAGTTTATGGTATCCGGGGAGCAGCTAACGACTGGTTTAATAGCTACTCAGTAACAGGTCCCAGTATATCTTTCACAATAATTCAATATTTTTCTTGTTCCAGTAAATTATGGGGTACCTCAGGGGTCCATTTTAGGTCCGGTATTATTTGTACTATATATAAATGACAAAACAAGGTGTAGTCAGGAACTAAAGTTTATATTATATGCAGATGACACTAATGTTTTTATTCAAGGCAGTGACATAAACCGTTTGCAAACAATCTTAAACACGGAACTAGTCAAATTATCTACCTGGTAAGAAGCAACAAGCTGACTCTAAATGCAGATAAAACACACGTTATGGTTTCTCCGTCTTTAATGACACCACCAGTTAACATAAATATCCGATTAGATGAGCTCACTCCTAAACAAGTTAAGGAAGTCAAATTTCTAGGAGTTTACATTGAGTCTAAATTGAAAAAAAAAACATATTGATCAAATTAGAGGAAAACTATCAAATATTACAGGAGTGATACACAAAATTTGAGATAGTTTAAGTGTGAAATGTATAAGATATATTTATTTGTCCCTGGCTTACCCACACTTGCTGTACTCCTCAGCGATCTGGGGAGGAGCAAATAAAACTTACACCGATAGTCTTTTCATCTCACAAAAAAAGTTGATACGCGCCATGTACCGTCAGCGACGTTATGATCACACCAACCCTCACTTCCGAGATAACAAGTTATTAAAAGTTCCTGATATCATCACATTGCAAACTGGTATTTTTGTTTATAGTTCTTTAAATATATACGCAATTCATACCGGATTCCAGCAAATACCACGCGTTAATGAGTCAAGGCGTACAAATAGTTTACGAATTCCCCTTGTTAGGACTTCACACGCTCAGCAGAGTCTTGTGGTAAGAGGCTCCAGGCAATGGAATCAACTTCCAAACAGTGTTACTAATGCCTTTACAAGAAATTCCTTTAAACTTAACCTTAAAACACTACTATTAAATAATTACACTTAATGGAAAACATAAGATAACAAGGTAGTATATGGACTGCTCATATATAGAAACCTTGTAAATCCCTATGTACTTGCGTACTATGCTATGTAATCTCGCTATGCTTCCAGTATGTATAATGTATATTTGCCATATTAACCTATATGTATTTTTTCTCGCATTGTTATTATTTGCTTTTCAACATTGATTTTGTTATTATTATTATTATTATTATTATATTATTATTATTATTATTATTATTTGTTATTATTATTATTATTATAGTATCAATACCTTTGTTGTTATTATTATTACTATTATTATTATTGTTATTATTATTATCATTATTATTATTATTATTATTATTACTGATTATCATCATTGTTTTCATTTATTATCTCTAACATTGCCATCATTATCACTATTCATATTTGTTTTCCGTTATTATGATGCCTTTTTTTTACTAATTTCATTGTTACTATTACTATTGATTATTGTTTCACTTTTAGTACTGTTACTTGTCACAATGTTTACTGTTAACTGTTGTTGACGATTCTCCTGTTGACATATTTTTTTTTCTCTATTTATCAATGTCTGTAGGTACTACTATGGTATTACGCTTTATGTTTATAGGATTTTGTGATTTACATTTATTATCAGTATTATTTGTTATTATTATTATTATTATCTTTATTATTATTATTATTATTATTATTATAAGTTATCTTCATTTATCATTATTATTACAATTGCCATGTTTTGCAAATAATTGCGCACCTATTCAGCCAAGTTTATATTAGTGTTTTTTTGTTTTTTTTCCCCTTTTTTATAGTTTAGTATCTCTTATAACTTTTACTAATAATAGGCCAACTGTTACGATTGTTCAGATTTCTTTTCGCATTAGGTTTATATAAGAGCTTCTGCTCAATTGAACCCACGCCTTAAACAGTACTTTCAATTATACATATATGTATATTGTGTAAGAGGCCAATAAATAAATAATATCAATAAAAAAAAATTCTCTCTCTCTCTCTCTCTCTCTCTCTCTTTCTCTCCTCTCCTCTCTCTCCTCTCCTCCTCTCTCTCTCTTCTCTCTCTCTCTCTCCTCTCTCTCTCTCTCTCTCTCTCTCTCTCTCTCTTCTCTCTCTCTCTCTCTCTCTCTCTCTCTCTCTCTCTCTCTCTCTCTCTCCCTTCCCCCTTGTCGCTTTAAACTTTCATATCTTTCTTTACCTCCTACAACCCTTTCCCCTCACATCCTTTACTCCTGGTCCTTCCACCACTCTATCATTCCATCATCGACTTCGTCAGCCTCTCCTACGGGTGTTATTCATCCCTCCTGCAGCTCTACGCTCTCCGTCAGCTCATGCAGGGTGACACACAACTACCTAAAGGGAAGATGGCCAATAATTTCCATCCCCCGAAGGCCCTGCATCGCCGTACTGTAAGGACTAATATTGACTTCACGAACGCCCACCGCTCCAAGTTTTGTCCTTCCATGCACCGCGAGAGGTTCTATGCAGGTGAGGCTACCTGGTGTGATGCTCCTATACCTTGATTACTTCTTACCTGGTTGGCTGACCGTTTAACTTTATGAACAACTGGGTTGCTGGATGGATGTATGGATGGCTGACTGGTTGACTGGATGTATGTATGGATGACTGACTGGCTGAGTGGATGTATGTATGAATGACTGACTGGCTGACAGGATATATGTATGGATGACTGACTGGCTGACTGGATGTATGTATGGATGGTTGACTGGCTGACTGGATATATATATGGATGGCTGACTGGTTGACTGGATGTATGTATGGATGACTGATTGGCTGACTGGATGTATGTATGGATGACTAACTGGCTGACTAAATGTATCTATGGATGACTGGCTGACTGGATGTATGTATGGATGGCTGACTGGCTCACTGAATGTATGTATTGATGACTGACTGGCTGATTGGATGTATGTATGGATGACTGACTGGCTGACTGGATGTATGTATGTATGGATGACTGATTGGATGTATGTATGGATTTTGATATTTTTATTTTGATATTTTGGTTATGATTGATTTTTGTATTTTTGAAGCTACGAAAAACAAACAAAAATTAACATATGTAATGTATTGTTTATAGGTGACTTTTTAATATGTAAAACTTGAGTTAATGCCACAGATATATCACCTCAAAAACCCTCCCATTTGCCATTAGAAGCACGTGTTATATCGCCCATTCAAATTCCATTAGTGTTCCACCCTAATATCTAGGTGGAGGCGGTGGCCGAGTGGTTAGCGTCTTAAGAGTGATGAGCTCGATGTTCCAAGTTCGAATCCTACCAGGGGCAACTCTTTCGGCCATCTTTAACGCGGTCGGCAAGAGCCTGGTAGGTAAGCACAAGGTCCCGAGTTCAAGTTCCACCAAAGAACGTCTGTAAATCTATCGTCGAATGGCTGAATAAATCCGCCTGCTGCATTCCTGTTCTTGCGACTGCGACTTCAAGTGCGGCAGAGGGAACACCAGGTAGCAGCATGAGCCTAAACTGAGGGTTGACCATCACAGAAAACGGACCTTCGCTTCACCTATAGATCACATGTAGGTGTCACTATAAAAATCCAGCCTGCGCCACCACGGGCGGAGGGCCACCCATCACGAATCTTCAGAATGTGCAGGGCCTACCATCTGAGGCACCAAGAAAGATAAACAAATAAAATAATAATAATGGCCTACAGGTGCTATAAGCTCCAACGACCAAATTTTTTTTTCTTCCCATGAGATAAGTGTCACCTCTCGCCTGCCACCGCCATCCACTCTGACACCCTTTATTTCAAGCTATGATAATACGATTATCCTATCCTCCCTTCCCTTCTGCCCTTACCCCTTTCATTCCTCCTTCCTCCTCTTCCTTCTCGTAAATAGTGGAGCTTTTAACACGTAAACAATCAAAGGTGTCAAGCAAGGCGTCCCAGGGAAGGTTTACTGTGTGTGTGTGCGTTGTATCATGTTCCTGTCTGTTACATCTGGTGTGTGAGAGTGTGTGTGTGTGTGTGTGTGTGTGTGTGTGTGTGTGTGCTTGTGTGAGTGTGTGTGTTGTGTGTGTGTGCTTGTGACAGTGTGTGTGTTGCATCATGTTCCTATCTGTTACATCTGGTGTGTGTGTGCGTGTGTTTGTGTGTATGTGTGTGTTTGTGCTAGTGTGTGTGTTTGTGTGTGTGTGTGCTTGTGACAGTGTGTGTGTGTGTGTGTGAGAGAGAGTGTGTGTGTTTGTGTACGTCTGTACTCTCTCTCTTTCTCTCTCTTATAACGATCTCTTATATTTCTCTCTCACTCACTCATTTCCCTCTCGAAACTCGCTTATTCTTGCTTGAACACCGCAGCAATACCATTTGTTTGCAGTATAACTCCTCCTTCACCTCCCCCTCTTCCTTCTCCTTTTCTCCCCCTCCTGACCGCTGGCCAGGTCTCGCAAGGGTCGCGGAGATTGTTGGGCGACTATCGGAAAGTAAGGACGAGTTGTTAGTTCCTTTCCTCATTTGCCAGTTTTGCCTTGAGTGACTACGCCGTATGGGACTGTCGATGGGACAAAACTGGAAGGACAAAAAGCTGTTAGCGCCGGTCTGTGAAAGTCTCAGTCGTGACCGTGACTCACAGCAAGGTATTGTGGTCTTTTTGGCACTTTCAAGACCCTGTGGTAGCTAATTCTCTGTGTTGGAGCCATCTGACACAGCAGTATCTTCATTCATGTACCTATATTTCAAGTTCAATTTATTGTCACAACTTTACTGAATCTCGAAAGGACTCTCTGAATAAATTTTTACTAAGTTTTTTTAATCCGAATCGATCTTTGCACCATGCCTTCCACAATGAGAGAATGTGAAGATTGTGGAATCTAGTACAATCCAAGTTTAAAAAAAAAAATTGTCGGCATGTATATTTTGCATCATGTCGAATTTAGGGGAGGAATTGAACCGTAATCAAGATGTAACGAACCGTAAATATAATGACCTCGCTGTAAAGGATAATACCCTTCAGGAATTTGATGCTTCCAACATAGGTTGTGCTCCTGAAGATGTTATGGCCCATGTGACCAGTGTCACTGCCGATCAAACTGCTTCAGAGGAGGCATTGTTAAAGGCAAGCTGCAAGAATTTTACGGAAGAGCTCGTTCGAAGACATAATAGTTTTGTATGCCTGGTGGTCACCTTGATGATATCACAGCATCAAGGCAACTGACGGCATCACTGCAAATACATTTCTTGTCATATACGCTGGCACAAATGACGTTGTAAACACTGAGGTCCGAGGAACTGCTAGATAAGTACTGCGGCTGATCCGGTGTGGCGGCTTAGAAGATCTACCGTGACGGTTGGGTCTTCTTGCTCTCCTCCCTTCCTCTCCCATCCTCCCAAGTATTGCACCTCTCTCTCTCTCTCTCTCTCTCTCTCTCTCTCTCTCTCTCTCTCTCTCTCTCTCTCTCTCTCTCTCTCTCTCTCTCTCTCTCTCTCTCTCTTTCTCTTTCTCTTTCTCTTTCTCTTTCTCTTTCTCTCTCTTTCTCTTTCTCTCTCTCTCTCACATATCCTGCTTAACCTTCCTGCTTACTTATCCCTCTCCTCCTCCGCCTCCTCCTCCTGTTCCTTCCTGCTTCACATTCATCACTTTTCTCTTTACATCTGCATCATTTATTTGGTTTAATTAAATACAGATCCTTCTTTTTTTGTTTACCTCACTTAATTTCTCCTCCGCATTTTTATTCCTATTCTCATCCCCTTTAATTCCCTTCTTTCCTTTCCTTTCCTCACAATTGAATCTCCCCCTCTCCCAATCCCTTCCTTCCTCCCCTCCACCCCCTCCCGCCCTTCTCTCACCTGTTCCTCCCGCTCTCGCCTCTCAGGTATTCCTCTACTTAATTAACTTCAACACTTGGTTTTTCCCTGGTGTGTTTGCCATTGTTGCGTGTCTCCTTTTGATCTTGTTAAGTAAATGTGTGAACTTTTGTGTTCGTTCGACTCTGTATGTATTCGTCTTCATAAAACGTTTTTTTTTTTTGTGTGTGTGTGTGTGTGTGTGTGTGTGTGTGTGTGTGTGTGTGTGTGTGTGTGTGTGTGTGTGTGTGTGTATACATTCCTATTATGCTTGTGAGGATATAAGTGTGAGTATATTTTCGTTACATAGAAGGTAAATATTAATGATCATTTGATAAACTTATATTTCAATTGTTATCAAGAGATACTTAAAAGAACGAGGATGTTGCTAAATAACCAGGCAGGGAAATTACGTTCAGTTAACCAGTCAGTCAGTCAGTCAGTCACCTAACACCTTTATCCCGCGTATTCCCTCAGCCCGGCAGTGGCCGCAAGCTATAGCCAGCTCGGTGGGTCTAGTCGGCCTGACACCGCGGTGAAGGAGCAGTCACCTGGCCCGGCCCTGGAGCCCCCTACACCCGCCCCTCCTAGGCCGCCACCAATCAATCAATCAATCATTGGGGGCATACGCCGGGGGGCGCGTCGCCTCACCCACCCTACGACGCCACTCCCGAGGGTCACCACGCGCATGTTCCCATGCAGGCTCCTTTCCCATACCAAGCAGCTCTCGACAAGAAACATCAACTTGCCCCAGCCACAAGACTTGTGGGCGCCCCCTTGGCCTCCTCCACGCCGGATTGTTTCTTACAGATACAACCCGATGGGAAGGATCGGTTTCAGGGTAGCGTGCCACATGTCCATATAGCCGAAGTTGGCGCTGACGGACTATGCAGGTAATAGGCTTCGATTCAGTCTCACGGTGCAATCGCTGATTTGACACGTAATCATCCCAGCGATACCCCATGATTCTGCAAAGACACTTATTACCAAAGGCATTGATTCGTCTCTTCAAGTCACTATTTAGTGTCCATGTCTCACAACCATAGAGTAAGACAGGAATCAAAAGCGATTTGAAGATCCGGATCTTTGTCCTCCTGCACAGGTATCGACAACGCCAAATACTCCCGCTGAGCGAGTCCATAACACCGTGGGCTATGCCAATCCGCCGTAAGACTTCTTGACGTGACCCGCCGTCATTATGGACTGCGCTACCAAGGTATGTAAAACTTTCCAAGATCTCAATGTCCTCGCCACACGCATGAACAGACTGTACTGCTTCATCTAGTAAGTCTCCAAACACCTGGACCTTGGTCTTGAGCCAGGAGACCTCAAGTCCCAAAGGCTTTGCCTCCTCGTGCAGAGCCTCGAGAGCCATCACCAGGACCTCCAGCGACTCAGCAAAGATTACTGCATCATCGGCAAAAACAAGATCAGTGATCTTGGTGTTGCCAACGGATGCTCCACACTCACTTTGATCTACAACCTTGTCCAATACCCAGTCCATACAAGCGTTGAAAAGTGATGGGGCAAGGACGCACCCTTGCCTCACTCCTGTATTCACAGGAAAGAAGCCGGATACACCTGCCCCACACTTCACAGCACTCTCAGTCCCAGAATACAGACCAGTTATCAAACCAATAGTCCTTGCAGGAATCCCTCGAAGTCGCAGAAGATCCCAGAGTGACTCACGATGCACTGAGTCAAACGCTTTCTTGAGATCAACATAGGCTGCAAGCATCCCCTGTCGAAACTCACGTCGGCGTTCCACCAGGACACGTTCCAGCCGCCACCAGGGGACCCAGAAACACGACAAGGGGCGACGCAGCAGACCAGAGCGACGGCACCAGCCAGGCCACGGCCGTGGTCAGGCAAGGTGGAGGACCCGCTGGTTAGGTCATGTGGTTTGTTTACGTGGCGGCACCGAACACACGAGGCGCTGGCTGGGTGGCGTGAGGCGAGGCGGGACAAGTGACTAGTAGTGGAAGCTGTGACCCCGTGGTGCTGGTACTCCATGGGTGACCTGAGATGCTGGCAATGAGCAGGGTAGTGACCTAAACAAGTGATTTGTGTTGAGTTTGACCTGTGACTCCAAACGTTCACTTCAGGAGGGAGAAATGAGTGTGGCGGGGCGTGTGCGTGCGTGTGTGCGTACGCGTGATGTGCCAAGTTGCGGCTCATATGACGTGAACAACATACGCAGTGAATGAAAATGCATAACAGTTGGTGATGACATGAAGATGATGTTGGCTTGGATTGACAAGTCAATCCAACATTCACTCTGGTCACACTTGAAAAAAGAAAATATGGTATAGATTGGATAATTTGTTTAATTGTGTTTGTTGCGAGAGTAGTGCAATGCATTACAGAAGGTTAGGTGTTAAGAGATGAATACACGAAGAGAAGAGTGTAACGAAACAGGAAAATAGAGAAAATAAGCACGTAAATATATCTTCATATTACAAGATTGGTAGAGTAACGTACTGAGTCGAAAATCTTGAGTTATCAAAGAAAACCTGGATACGTAAAATGTGTATAAAATGCAGTGTGTTTAGTGGAGGTATGAACAATTGGTTGTGGAAAAGCCTCAAAAAAGCAGTCACGAGAAACAAAATGTGCAGTGCTGAATAAAAAAGATATATCGTCAAAAGAAACTAAGAAGTGAATCAGATAACATTTTGATTATCTAGAGAGAATAAAGCTGCAATGGTGGTCCTGAATATGTCCGGACGCCGTGATATCAAATGCGTATTTGAAGATAAGAACAAATCACTCGATCTCCGTCACCTGACACTCGAGGAGATAACGGCATCTGGCAGTCCGCGACCGTGTCCACTAGGGTGTTCCATATTTACTAAGGAAAAATAAAAGTTCAGATACTTCGCCATATCGACTTTGCCCTGTTTTATTATTTAAAATGGATGCGATTGATACCTCTTTCAACAAAATCAAATAAAATTTACAGGTCGCGCACATGAATGCCGTAGCACTCAGAGGGAGGAGGCCGAGCAGGTGGCCTTGGTCCGCTTGGGAACCTCGCTGCGGTAGTGCTTGTCGACGCGCAGGAGGTACTGGAGCTGGCCCTCATCCTTTACAGGGCCGTCATTGACCACCTTCAGAGCCCTGACGCGGTTCTTCAGTGCCTCGTCGATCGACACACTGATCGGACCTCTGATTACACTGACGCACCTCTGATCGCACTCAGAGGGAGAAGGCCGAGCAGGTTGCCTTGGTCCGCTTGGGAACCTCGCTGCGGTGGTGCTTGACGACGCGCAGGAGGTACTGGCGCTGGCCCTCGTCCTTTACAGCGCCGGCGAACTGCTTGATGAAGGCGATCGCACGCTCAGCGCTGTCATTGACCACCTTTAGAGCCCTGACGCGGTTCTTCAGTGCTTCGTCCGCGAGTAGATTCTGGGGGTGTTCTTTCCGATCCGTCAGCAGCTCGAACAGCCGCTTGCTGCGACTGGTGACGAAGCCGCTCAGGGTCGTGGTGTTGCTCACTCTCAACCCTTTCCCCTCGAGCCTCTTCAATGCCTTCTTGGACGCAGGCCTTACCAGGTTCTCCAGCATCCGCTTTTTCTCCCCATCCTCGACTCAGTCGTCGAAGAAAGCCAGCGCGATCAGGTCTTCTGAAAGATACCAAAGGTGGCGAGAAAGAGCCCTGGTACCCTCTGCGCCGACTTCCTTGTCAGGATACTCGTTGAGGGCCTGCAGGAGCTCCAGATCGTTCTTTGGAGCGTACTCCGGAATCAGTGCCTCGTGCCAGTGTTTGATGTACAAGAGGCTGACGAACAGCGCCACTTGACGGAGGCCTCGTTGAATGCGAGCTGGCAGCTCCAACTGGTCGGCGAAGAGCGTCATCTTGACGGCGTATGTGGCCTTGGCCATCCACCTTGCTTGGTGGTAGGCACCGGAAGCTCGGAATCGGATGTGTCCCTCGCTTCCTCCGAGGAACAGGAGGCACAGTCGGAGGAGTTCATCGTAGTCCTCTCTTGCTTTATGGTCTCCAGTCCCCTTATGACTCAGCCAGTACACACACAAATAAAGATAAATAATCTATCATTACATGAGGTTTTCGAATTTAAATTTCTAGGGATATATATAGATAGTAAGTTGAAATGGAAAGAACATATTGATATGGTGAAATCTAGGATATCGTTATACACAGGCATACTTTACAGACTAAGGCACTATTTGAATGTAAAATGTTTACTACAAGTTTATTTTACCCTAATATATCCACATCTTTTATATTGTTCATCTTTATGGGGAGGTGCCTATAAAACCTTCATTGACAGCCTCTTTATTAGTCAGAAAAAGTTGTTACGTGTTATGTTCTTTAAAAATCGTTATGACCATACCATCAGTATTTTCCGAGACTTCAAGTTATTAAAGCTTCCAGATATCATACTCCTTCAAACCAATCTTTTTGTACATAAATCCATACACTCTTTACCTTTAGACCTTGGCTTTAGAGCAATACCCTACAATGTAACCGAAGACCACATGATTTACGTATACCATTGTGCAGGACATCACATGCACAACAGAGTATCTTGTCAAGAGGAACTAAAAGCTGGAACAACTTACCAGAACATTTTATTACTGATGAAAACTTAAAATCTTTCAAACGTAACTTGATAAAAAGCATGCTTGACAAATACAATGAAAATGTATAAACTCTTT
Source organism: Chionoecetes opilio (assembly GCA_016584305.1). Taxonomy (NCBI): domain Eukaryota; kingdom Metazoa; phylum Arthropoda; class Malacostraca; order Decapoda; family Majidae; genus Chionoecetes; species Chionoecetes opilio. The sequence goes on along the minus strand of JACEEZ010023684.1, from coordinate 62,423 downwards.
ACAACCATAAATGTCATATTGTGTTTTTTTTTTTATGGTTATTAAGATTTTTTTTTTTTTATGCATTTAAAATGATTAGTTTACTATTGTTAACTTCCATATTATCATCCATAAAATGTTATATTTTCAAAATGGCCTGACCAGTCCCTTGCTATGTTATTATGTATTATAGCTTTCAGGTCCTATAAAAGCTTCGGCTTATTGGACCTGGCTTTATCACTATATGTAATATGTTCATATGTACAAAACTACATGGCCAAATAAATATATCAATATCAATATCAATATCTCGTGGGTTGCTTCCGTCATGGAGAACTATTTGCAGGAACGTAACCATCTGTACGCGGGGCAGCTCAAGGGCGTTCTCCAGTGGCTCCTCATCATTCAATGTGCGGTACGATCCACGATCAAGGGATTCCCAGCGTGACTGGAAGCGCTTGAAGGCTGGGATCTCGGGACCAGTGGAAGGGCAGCAGCACTTTTCGAAGACGTGCTTCAGGACAACCTCCAGTACGTGGTGCCGGCATGCCAGCCAGAGCAGGGAGCGACCGAGGAGATTTTCCAGGTGTACACAGGCGCCTGCGAGCATGCCGCTGTTTGAGGCCGTCGTATCGAAGGAAAGGCCAATGATCTGCTCCCTGGCACCGACTCGCTCGACCTCCTGGAAAACCGTCCTTGCGACTTCTTTGTCCCGTTCCATCTTGTGCGACGGGGACTCCCAGGATCTCCTCGAAGTTCTGCCCGGTCGCAACCACGGCAATGCGGTCCTCTGAAGCCCATTTCGAAGTCGCTTTCGGTAGTAGTTTGCCGTCCCAGTGGAGAACCAACGGAGGAGGATCCTTGAAGGCCTCCCTTTCCAGTTGAATGGCAAGTGTCTCCCTGTTCCTGGTCCTTGAACGATGGACAGTGCTCGGCGAAATAACAAGCTGACTGACATCGTGGCCCAAGTCCTTCGCTGTCGCGATATATGCGCTCGAGGCCTGACGCACGGACAGCCCTTCTCGGTCCCAGGCCGACGTTAGCTCGATATTTAGGGACAGCTTGTTTGTTGGTGCTCACCGGGGTAATTTTGTTGCCGGTACCTTGAAGTCGCCGTCCTCATCTTCCGACGATGTAGTAGACGATGAGGAAAGGCCAGATCGCGGATAGGGGACCTTCTCCAGTAGGCGTTCCGTTTCAGCCTCCTGCTTCCGCTTGCGGTTTTCCAACCTCTTAGCGGCTTCCTTTTTCTTCTTTTCTTTCGCCACTTCGGCGACATCGACGCCGGCCATGGACGAACTGGAACGATCTTCTCTCTGCGAAATGAGGAAGCTTTAGTCCTCATCCAAGATATCCCTCCTTTCAAGAACGTCTGCGCTGGAGATGTCGAAAAGATCTTCCAGGTCACCCTTCCAAAGCTTCCGCTTCAGCTCGGCCCCGTCAGTTATCCTGTTCCGATCCTTCTTCAGGGCTTGGTACTCCTCGAACAGATTTTTGACGCTCTTCCTAATGTTCGCGTCGGTTTTCGTTGTCAGCTTCGCCTTGCCCCAGATGGCCTTCAGCTTCTCACTCGTTGCCGACACGGAATCAGGGACAGTTTTCTTGAGTACGTGGTGCTGATACATAAAGAAAAAGAACAATTGCTCCCGCGAGGGCAAGCGAGCACCAAGGATGTCTGGTTCTGGAGCTTTGTCGAGCACCCACATCTGCGAAGACTTTCTAGTAGCCACCATTTTACCTAAGAAAGAAAGAAAAAATGTATCTAATTCTACATAAACCGATTACATCTACGATTCTACACCGACACACAAATAGGTATATGTAAGAATGTCTCTATTTCACAGTTTATATCAACTCGAAAAAAGCAATAGACACAGTCCTTACCATCCGGTCCGCACTCTCAGCCCGTGTCTCACAATCTGCCGCCGCAGTCGCCCGGCCACGCGGCGCAACACCACGTGCTGCAGTTGCCTAGCAACAGCCGTGAGTTGTTGGGGCACCTCCGTTCCGCACGGCCCAGCCGTTATACAATTGACATATAGATCAAAGGGATTTCACGATTTTGATTGCAGCCCGATATACTGGCGAAAGTGCGCGACCCCTAAACCCTATTGGAATGAGCTGAAATTTGGCACGACACTTCACCAGCATATATACTACACGGGCAGTATCGATATGAACCAAAACTATCGACTTCGACAAAATGAAACACCCTAATGTCCACGTGGTAAACAGGATAACACAGAAAATACTATTGCGTTGACACGTTATGGACGCTGCCGCTGCCATTGCCGCCGCCCTAGCTGTTGCTGCTGCTGTTATCTGCTGCTGCCACTGCCGCCGCTGCTGCTGTTGCTACTGCACAGGCAGGTCTGCTCCGGCGTGAGCTGTGTACATAATAGGTAGAGTAGCTCGAGGAAAGAACGGACATAAAGGGTAAATAAAAAGACTTAAAAGTGAGAGCAAAAAGTGAAGGATCAGAGGGTGGGCGGTGCAGCTATTCCAAGCTTCCCCGAGTTGACCGTAGAATGCGGGTGTGTGCGAGGATGGCGGAGTGTTGTTCATGTTTACCCGCGTCGGTAACAAGGTGTAAACAGGCCCGGCGGAGGATCGCAACGCCGCCATTGCTCCGAGCACCGAGATCGTGAGGCACTGGAGGCGGTGAAGCGTCGAACCCACCACTGGTAAAAAAAAATGGCGTGTGTGTGTGTGTGTGTGTGCGTGTGGTGTGTGTGTGCGTGTGTGTGTGTGTGTTGCTCCGAAGCTGCGTGCCAGCTCCACCATGAGTCCCAGTGTGTTTCTTGTGCATAAATGTTGTTGTATCGATAACACTGTCAATAACATTCAGTCTGACACAGGTTGTGCTGCTGCCGCCTTGTGGAACAGTGACCAGCAAGGGGCTCGAAGCACTCGATCCACCTGTCTTGAACCACTTTCCCTCTGGTGTCTTCCCCCCCGCGGCTCCTCCCGGTGAAGGGGGCGGGGGATGGCGGAGGGAAGGAGGGTTGTTGCTCTGTTGTTAGAAATAGTTCATTGTATGAGGCATGTGTGTGTTCTGGTGTGGTTCATGCATGGCTGCGTCCATATGAAGCAATATCATATATTTTCCCTCTTCGCTGAGAAAGGTTGCGTAAGATGCTGCGAGGCGAGGCTCTGAACCACCAAAACCTGAACCCTGACCCTCGACACCACTGAGCGATCCTCAAACCTATCCGCCATAAAGAGGAACTATTAAATACACTTAAACTTATGAAAAAGAAGAAGCGTACTTGAGTATTGGCTGAGTGTGTATTAAATTCCCTCCTAGAGAATGACATGCTGTGTAATTCTTATGAAAAGTAATGGGTGTAACGTAGCGCCGTTTTAGCGTTGCGGTTACCCACTCTCGAGACAGAGGAGTGAAGGAAGGCCTGCAGTGGCGAGGCGCGCGGAGTCAGAGACACGGAACCCTGACTCACCTGGTGCTCCGTAACACAAACAACCCATACCACATCATAGAAAAAACCGGAAAAAGTACAGTAACAGCCTGATGATAGATAACACAAAAAAAAAAAAATCACAAAACACTATACGCTCAGTAATCCCAGCGGCACCTGTTAACGCCTAAAAGCAAATCAATGGATTACACCTGAGCCGGGTGAGCCACGGTTCCCTCTGGCTCAACGTGACCTGGCCAGCGGCGGGCGCAAAGCGCTACACACTACCTGCCCTTTGCTTTCAACAGCCGCCGGATCACCGCGTCACGGCGTCTGTGAACCTCCCGGCTTGCTGGCATCGGATCATGTGGTGGTTTACTTTTCATTACTGTCTCGCATGTCTGTGATATGTTCTGTTCTTCTCTCTGCCTCATTTGACCCACGTACACCATCTCTCTCTCTCTCTCTCTCTCTCTCTCTCTCTCTCTCTCTCTCTCTCTCTCTCTCTCTCTCTCTCTCTCTCTTTCTCTTTCTCTTTCTGCCCGTCAGGGTGGCAAGGTTGGTAGAGACGTGAGTTCGCAATGTGCAGCGTCCCTGTGCATTCGGTCAGCGGTTCGAGTCCGCCTAGTTCGTGCTGACGTGGCGGCGCTTTGTATAGTCAATAACCTTGAAGTTGGTACTTGCAAAGTGTCTAGATAGGATGAAAATCTTATCTTATCTTTCTTTCTCTTTCTCTTTCTCTTTCTCTTTCTCTCTCTCTTTCTCTCTCTCTCTCTCTCTCTCTCTCTCTCTCTCTCTCTCTCTCTCTCTCTCTCTCTCTCTCTCTCTCTCTCTCTCTCTCTCTCTCTCTCTCTCTCTCTCTCTCTCTCTCTCTCTCTCTCTCTCTCTCTCATCTGGCCAAAGCTAATTCCGCCAAAAAAAAGAAAACCTGGCGTTGATTAATTAAGTGTTCAGATAATATAATTAATATCATACGTATGATCAAAGCGATGCAGAACAGAAAAAAACACACATAAAATCAAAGCTAAAAGCATTCCGTACATACTGAAGTTATGAAAAGCGATTCATAAAAGTTTAAAGATACACAAGAGGAAGATTAAAGGAAACGGTATATTGTAGACTGTATTTTTTTCGTTCTTTCCTTTCCTTTGGACAAAACTTTTGAACTCTCACCAAATCCCGCCGAGGAAAGTAACAGCTGAAATCTGCGAACATACTTCCGAAAATCGTTGAAGGAGTTCCCTCACATTTGCTACACACTCTATGTATATATTCAATGCGAAATGTTCTCGTCCTTGTCTTTATGCCTTGTTGAGAAAGAATCTAGTGTTGCCGGGCCACACGATGCCTCGCATTTTATTTGAGAAGGCGGAGGAGGAAGAGAGAGAGAGAAAGGTGGAGGTGGATAAGATTGTGGCGAAAGAAGGGAGTAGGAGGCAAAAGGTGAGAGAGAGGAGGAGGAATAGAAACAGCCCTACAAAAATGAGGAGGAAAAGAGATATGGAGAAGAAGGAGAAGAAGAAATAGAAAGATTGAGATCTATCAGGAATACAATAAAAGAACGCAAGAACTGAGGAATAAGAATTAGATTTAGCGATCGCCTCGTGCACTGCTCAATAACCTCGCCTGGAGGAATGGAACTTCTTTTTTTTCTTCGAAGTGGCGATCTCCCTTGAGGAGCGTCGAGGCGCCCCAATCAAATATTTCTGAAAGGCATCGAGTATCCCGCCCGACGCACGAGGCTTGCTCTCGACGGCCGGTGTTCGGAGGTGATCTGCCACTCGACACAAAGAGCTCGACGCCCTGTGAGTCCCGATGGATGGCTCGTGTATTGTGGCGACGACGGTGTGAGAGAGAGAGAAAGAGAGAAAGAGAGAGAGAGAGAGCGAGAGAGAGAGAGAGAGAGAGAGAGAGAGAGAGAGAGAGAGAGAGAAGAGAGAGAGAAGAGAGAGAGAGAGAGAGAGAGAGAGTCTAACACACACAAACCACACACCACACACACACACACAACCACACAACACACCACACACACACACACACACACACACACACACACACACACACACACACACACACACACACACACACACACACACACACACACACACACACACACACACACACACGAAAAGTCCATCAGGCTCTCCTCTGGTCTTCCTTCCTTAAGCTATCAACATCACCATCAGCTTTGAGGAACACACTCGTTTTAAGACCCTGATCTGCCTCCTCCTACACTCCTATCACACTACTGACATCCTCCTCCTCCTCTTCCTCCTCCTCCTCCTCCTCCTCCTCCTCCCCCTGACTCCCTCGTAGCCTAACCCTCTCTCCACTACCTTCCCTCGACGTCGTCTGACTTGAGTAACTCGACCGCCCGTCCGTCCGATAACTGTATATGCACACGACCAAACTTTTTTTTCCCCACCGCTACATATTGACGCTCCTCGACATCGTGTACCACAACTTAGGTCTTTCGGAGGAGTGTGGATCGTAATGGCTCGCTAAACGACTTTCGGTAAACGGTTTCCTTCTTTGAGACTTACGAAAAGGTCAACAGTTGATTCCTTCCTCCACCCATTCCCCGACGCTCGGCAAAAACTACATGTGTACCATTTTCCTTCTTTACTTTTCTTAGTTTGGGTTTTCCCCGACGTGTTCTGTTTTGGGTGTGTTTTTGTTTTTGTATTGTGGTGAAATGTTGGCTGAAGGAATGAAGGAGTCGTGCACAAAGACATGTTTTATCGATACATTACTAATTGTTTATGAACATGAAAAAGTGTTGACGATGACAAGTAATAACACCAGTAATAATAATGATAATAATAATGGCAATGCTAATAACACTAACGATAATGATGATAATAATAATAATAACCGTAATAATAATGATAATGATCAAAATAACAATAACTAACGTAAATGCTAATAACAATTGCAATAATAACACCACTACTGATAATTCTAATGGTAATATTAAAGCAATTAACATGTCAATCAGGGTTCTTGCTGAGCTGAGAACATTTCACCTTTCATCCTCTCTTGCCTTCCTGTTCAGGCCTTCCCTCCGTCGCCTGGTTCCTCCCTCGCCGCCAGGGTCGTGGGTGCGGCGATGCAGCTAGCAATTAATTATTGCTAGCTGGAAGAGAGGTGACGACTTAGCAGGAAGAGAGATGCCGCGGCCTCTGTGGTTGATTATAGTGTACATCAGATTAGTGTATTTTTATTTTTTTAATATGAGTGTGTGTGACATGGACGCAGTAGAGCCAAAATGTGTATATATAATAAAGTTTGTTTTTTCACCTGGTGTGTATTATCTTTCCCTTGTTATCTTCCTTCTTCAATGCAGTGATCAGTATTTTCTTTGTGTAAGTAAATTATTGTCATTACCTTCACTATTATGTACATCTAGGCAATGCTTTGTTTGTTGTGATTTATCTTTCTCTTTAGCTATTTCGTTATTCAGTTATTTATCGCTCGTTGTCTTTCCTTATGACTTATTTTTTTTAGCACTTATAACCAATTATATTTTTTTATTCATATTTTTTCGGTCCATATTCATGCATATGGTTTGTTCCCTTTTTTATCTTTTTTTTTAGGGGCTGACACATTGCAACCTCATTTTCCTTTCATTAACATTCTTTATTTGTTTTATATCTGATCATTAGGAATGCAGCCTTTATTCTGCATGTCAAAGATAGATAGATAGCTAGATGAGGTCAGGTCAGGTCGCGTACTCCGCCAGCAAGTGGATGCATTGTCTGGCATGGCAGTTTTGTTTTTAATTCTTCAGTGGACGCCAAGACGTCACAATGAGTGGTGGGCGACGCTACGCTGCTCCTTGAGTGTTCCTCCCGCCATCGCCTCCGCTCCTCCTTGCCGCCGCTTGAAAGGAAAGGTGAGTCAGGGGCACGCTGAGTCAAGCCAGGGATGACTCACGCACAGAAAACAAGACTTGGGTTCGTGTTAGAATTTTTACCGAGACAAGACATGGTGAGTCACGTTTCAAGGATAATGTTAGGATGACTTACTTACTAAAAACTATATTGTTCATTGCCACTGCTCAAACACTCTGGAAACGAAGACACATGAGGTGAGGTGAGTGAAGGAGGGAGAGGTGACTGTGTGTGTGTGTGTGTGTTGTACAAGGCGGTGGTGTTGGCGTGCTGTCCTGGTAGACTTTGTGACTGAGGGGCGGGGCGGGGCGGGATTAATAATAATAATAATAATAATAAGTTTATTCTCGCCCAGAGACATAAAGACAAAAAAACACAGCAATAAGAACAAGCCAAGGAGTAAACTTAAGTACTAGAGCAAATACAAAAAACAAGAACAAAGTACAGGCACATTAGGGGACATAGTATCAAAGTACATAGAAAAGCATACATGGACACCTGTGCAACCCCACATTCTGCACAAACAGTAGACTCAGCCATCGCTGTTGTATAGGTCTAGATACATAAGCCGAGCTCTGCCTGACAGAGGTGATGATGGAGTTCGTAGAGAGCTCCACCCTACTCCTTAAACTGAACACGGAGTATCGACTGAGCTCCAGATTGTTCACCCCGTTCCTAGCGAAAGCCAGGGACGAGCTGCACCACCTGGGCAGCCCCAGAAGCCTCTTAAGGATATCATTGTGACAGACCTTAAGGCGGTTCATAGTGGCCACCTTGTACCGCGACCACAGCGAGTTGCAGTATATAGAGTAGCAGAGACTCCTGAATAACTCCATCTTCACCTCTCTGCTACAGTAGGAGAATTTCCTCGTAAGAGTATTTCCCACGACAAGAAGCTTGGTGGTCTGCTTGATGATATCATCATCATCAGTCATGTCGTGGGATATAACATGGCCTAAATATGCGAATCTATCCACAAAAGTGAGGGCAGACCCACCGAGCCATTCTGTTTTCAGGTAATTCACCTGAGCGCGTGCCGGTGATACTACCATGCACTCTGTCTTAGTGGTGTTGTAGAAAATGTCATGCTTGGCAGCATACACCTGACACACATTGATAAGGTTCTGCAACGCATCCGCAGTGGGTGCGAGCAGTACCATATCATCAGCATAGCTCAGTGAGTTTATGCACCCATCATGTATGTGGTAGCCGATACCTGTATCACGAAGGTTGGCACTGAGATCATCCGTGTACACATTGTACAGGAAGGGGGAGAAAATCCCCCCCTGCCAAATACCATTGGCAGTACTAAAGGACAGCGAGAAGGAATTACCCCACTTAACAGTAAATTCCTGGGTAGTGTACAAGTACATTAATAAATTAACTGTACCCAGGTGTACCCCTGACGAGAAGTTTATGAAAGAGCTTCCAGTAATTCACTCTGTCAAACGCCTTTCTGGCATCCAGGAAACACAGATAAACAGGTGAACTTCTGGAAGTGTAGTAATGAACGATATTCTTCAATGTCCACAGACACATCTCAGTGCCAAGGCTTTTCTTATAGCTGAACTGATTGTCCAGTGTATACAGGTAGGCCTCAAGACGATGGAGCACCACTTTCTCCAGCATCTTGGACAGGGCGGTTGCTATGGCAATGGGCCTGCAATTGCCAGAGTTAGCAGGGTCCTTCACTTTGCTCTTAAGTAAAGGTGTACTGTCTCCAATTACTTCTCTCTCTCCCATGTATCCAATTACTCTCTCTCTCGTATATGTCTCCTAATTCCTCTCTCGTATTTCTTCTCTTCGCACCTTTCCTCCAATACTCTTTGAACTAAGACCGACAATCAGCTGTATGTCAGGTCTCAAGTCTCTAGCGAATATGTCTCTAATTTACTCTCCAATTCTAACGTGGTGGCGCTTTGTATAGTCAATAACCTTGTAGTTGGTACTTGCAAAGTGTCTAGATAGGATGAAAATCTTATCTTATCTTACTCTCCAATTACTCTCTCTCTCTCTCTCTTAGCACCTTAACCCTTTCACGCACGGTGACGCGATCGCGTCAAAACGGGCCCGTCTACATCTGAGCTTTTGACGTGAACTGCGTCAAAAAAAAAAATTAAATTCGCCAAAAATAAGGTATTTATCAGAATCGCGTCAAAATATACTGCGTAAAAGATCCAAGCTAGGCCTATAAAATAAACTAATTGTCAACTCTCTCGTGTGAGTGGATTTGAAGTGATAAGGGCCCGTGTCGCAGCTCACTCTCAGCAGGCAGCCTGTCAGCGCGGACTGCCCGTCCCTTTAAAACGTGTCCCGAGCCGGGTAAGCCATACTTGTAGCCTAATCCGTCTTCCAACATGTGTTTCAGTTTTCCTCCATTTTCTCAAGAACTACTGGCCATATGAAAATTATAATGGTAGCGTTGGAATCCTCATAAAATCCGCTTTTATTGGCATATAAACCATAAAAAGTTGATTCAGGAAATATCGAGCTACGCAGTGGTGAACGTAATTATTTCTTATTTCTCTTTACTCAATGTTTTTTCTAAGTCGTTAAACTCCGCTATTTACTTGCATTTCTTGTTATTTTTGTCTTTCATAAGGCAGAATAATCTCTTGCGAAACCAACGATATATAATAATGACAGGAAAAAAAAATAATCGTAGTTGAAATTGATAATATAACCAAAACATTCGCCGCAGAGTCAGGGCATTACGCGGGGCCCCTTAGAGAGCCCCAGACTGATGTCGCAGTGGACGGAAAAGCTTATTAAACTTTTCGTGCGTGAAAGGGTTAAGCTTAAATCTCTTTGTACTACAGCGACACGCCACATGTGTCTCTGATATTTTTCCTATTGTACCGGCTTGACCAGTGTTGTTGGTAGCCACGAGACGGCTGGGAGGCAGTGAGGAGTTGACCTTAGCCCATACCAGTCATATTTCGTGTCTGTGTTCATTGTACGTCCTTGTATACGCTAGTCTAACTGTGAACGATATACCAGAACTGGAGTTGTGTGTATTCCTGCCCCAACAGTATAAGAATAGTGATCGAAGGGAATATTGAACAGCAATTACAAGGTCCTGAGTGAGTTTACGGCATCAAGAACATACAGAACTACAAACGGTAAGAAGTGTACACAGAAATAAGGTACATTAGATGGTGGCAGCGATGTACACGTAATACCACGCCTTACAGTACCCGTTCTGTGACTGTACCACGCTTACCCGCGAACACTTATCCGCGGGACGGTGCTCGTCGCTCCTCGTGACTCGTCTCACTAGCCCCGCGACCACTCATTCACTCTCCTTCACTACCTCACTCCTGGTTCGCTGTTCCTGTCCATATTGGTGCGCTGTTCCTGTCTCCCGCTGTTTCTGTCCATATTGGTGCGCTGTTCCTGTCTCCCGCTGTTCCTGTCCATATTGGTGCACTGTTCCTGGCTCCAGCGGTTCCTGTCCATCTCATCACTTCGTTCCTGTCGCCACCTCAGGCGTTGTCGCAGTCTGTTGGTTCTCCACACCAATGTGCTTCCTGCTGTGTCTGTCTGTGGCACGCTCGCATCCAGTCAGCTGTCAGCTCAACTTCACCTCCGCGCCCTCCTGCTTGTCTGTCGCGCCCGCGGCCTCCTTCAGCGTTTCTCCTCCGGCGTGAGTGTGAGGGAGTACCTTCTGCGTGCACTGCAAGATCTTCATTGGTAACGTACACAGACATATACTAGCTTACAGACTTCCATTTTATTTTACGATTTTGAGTATCAAACTATAGTCTATTCACTTAAGCTGGCTGGATTCTTGGTAGCAGCTCGCTGCCTAGACGAGTTTGTAAGGACGTCGCTGATTGGCTGATAGACTCGGGCTGGGTGGTGATGGTGGTGGTACTTGCCTCGCCGCAACCCAAAACCCTTGATTTGCCTTAGAAAAATATTCATATTTCTTGGCTTTACTCATCTCTTACACAAGATAGGCCTATTTTGTTTGCATCAGTGAATCAGGCAGTGATTGTTCAACAACAACACGCCATTCATAACTCAATAGGGTAAAAAATAAAGTCATGACTGACTATCACAAGAGTAGGCGGACTTTTAGGTTTTCAGTGCATTGAAATGTTGTACTCCTACCCGATATTACCAAACTACCAGATGATATTTATGAAAGCTGAGCCTACCATCGTGTTCATAATACATTGCTGCATATCATGAGCATAAAAAAATTACACTAAGATTACACTAATATTAAGATAATTGAAGGAAAGTAAAAGAGTGTATAAACATTTTTTCTTGCTTATTTTGCTTCAACTCGCTGTAACTCCATAAATTTTGGTCGCATTCAATTTTCAAGAACTGTTTCAAATTCCTTATACTTTTCCGCTTCCTGTGGTATGTAGCACGTACCAATAAGGAAAAGAGTAGGTGGTCAAAATGGCTAAGAAAGTTAAACTACTACTGAAAACTGGCACAGTGACGGGTGAGCATTGCTACTATACAGGAGAGACTTTTTCTCGGGAGAGCTATCAGAGGCTCCACCCGTCACGGCACCAGTTTGAAACAGTTTAACTTTCTTAGCCATTTTGACCACCTACTCTTTTCCTTATTGGTACGTGCTACATCCCACAGGTAGCGGAAAAGTATAAGGATTTGGAAACAGTTCTTGAAAATTAAATGCGACCAAAACTTATGGAGTTACAGCGAGTTGAAGCAAAATAAGCAAGAAAAAATGTTTATACACTCTTTTACTTTCCTTCAATTATCTTAATATTAGTGTAGTCTTAGTGTAATTTTTTTTATGCTCATGATATGCAGCAATGTATTATGAACACGATGGTAGGCTCAGCTTTTATAAATATCATCTGGTAGCTTGGTAATATCGGTTAGGAGTACAACATTTCAATGCACTGAAAACCTAAAAGTCCGCCTACTCTTGTGATAGTCAGTCATGACTTTATTTTTTACCTATTGAGTTATGAATGGCGTGTTGTTGTTGAACAATCACTGCCTGATTCACTGATGCAAACAAAATAGGCCTATCTTGTGTAAGAGGTGAGTAAAGCCAAGAAATATGAATATTTTTCTGAGGCAACGCAAGGGTTTTGGGTTGAGGCGAGGCAAGTACCACCACCATCGCCACCCAGCCCGAGTCTATCAGCCAATCAGCGACGTCCTTACAAACTCAGCTAGGCATCGAGCAGCTCCCAGCCCAGGAATCCAGCTTAAGTGAATAGACTATAGTACGTCCTGCATTTTTTGTGTGTTTTTTTAAGTGTCATTTTTTTTCTGTGTCTTTTATGAGGAGTGCATTATCCCCGTCCCATATTCGTTCTGGAAAGCTTTTCTGTTGCATTACGTCCTCTCTTCCTGTTACCATGCCTTCTGGCCAGACCCAAGACCCACAGCAGACGCCCCCCATGGTGCCTCCTGCTGCCCCTGTCACCCCCCATGCTCCTTTTACTCCTGCCCCCCCTGCCCTCCCTGCCCTCTCTGCCCCCCTTGCCCCCCCTAAGGCACTCCCTACCACTGATTCTATTCCCCTCTGGTCTGGCAATGATCCCTCCTACTCAGTGTTCACCTTTATCAGACGAGTTACGGATGCTGTGTCACAGTCCTCCCTCACCAGTCAGGAAAAGGTCACCTTCATGCGTGCATGCATGAATTGTGATACTCATACTCCTGCTGGTGCTGCCCTTGAAGACGATTTCTACTCTTCATGTAAAGATTTTTCCTCTTTCTGTGACCATTTGATCAAAGAGTTTGCCTGTTCTGATAATGACCCATGTCTAGCTAGTCTTGGTAATTTGATTGAACTCATTCGCTCAAATTCAGGGTCTCTTTCTTCCCATGACGCTGCCGGTTTGTCAGGTCGGTTCCGTACGGAACTTGATCATTCTCTCACTCACTCCCAGTGGCTCAATGCTGCCTCTGCAATGCCCAAGGATCATATTCTTAATCTCCTGTCATATGTCCTTTACACGAACCTCCTCACGCCTCAAGCTGCTCAGTTCACCAGAGACATCCAGTTTCTTCCTTCATCTACCATTCATGACCTAAAGGTGTCTATAGAGGCTAAATTGCGGTCTCAGTCTTATGCTGCAGTCGCTCATGTCTCTGCTCCGGCTCTCTCCCGGCCACGCGCACCTTTCCAACAAGTGCGATCCTCCCAACCTCCTCCCCCTCCTCCCCTTCCCCTTCCTACTCGGGCGGCCAAACCCCTCACTTGCTATACTTGCAACAAACCTGGTCACCATTTCAGGGATTGTCGCGCCCATCCCCAGTCAGTTCAGTCTCAGTCTAACTCTCGTGAGTCTCCACGTGATCAATGGTGCTATTACCATAAGACGGCTTCTCATCCCGCCGACACCTGTCTCTTCCTAAAAGCACAGCGCGAACGGCGTGGAAGGAATTTTCAGTGATGGGCACGGACTTCCCTTCGTGCCCCAGGCGTTCAGACTCGCCTTCCCGTGTTGTCAGTGATCACACGCGTTCCTCCTATCTTCGCATATGGTCCTCACAGGGTCCCGTTATTTCTCCCTCTCTCCTTCGCTCGTGAATGTCACTTCCTCTGACAAGCTTTTGGCTGTTCCTGTCAGTGTAGCTTCATCGCGACTGGCTCTCACCATTGATACAGGTGCCGAGATAAACTTACTAGCAGAGTCAACGTTGCAACGAGCGTCCAATTCATCATATTCCATACTGCCTACTGACGTGTATATCAGTGGTGCTGACGGCAAAGTTTATAATGCACTTGGGTCTATTTTGTTGCGTTTTCGCTTCCATGCGCGCGCGAAGCCTGTCCGCGTCAATTTTTACATTCTTAGAGATTATGCACTTCCTTCTGACGGATTGCTTTGTCTCCCCACCTTGCGTCGACTTCATGTGGATATTTTTTCTGGTGCAGATTTCATCACTTACCGTGGTCAGTCTTGTCCAGCTTTGCAACCTTCACGTGCCCTTTGCACGGCAGATGAGGAATTGCGTCCTCCCTGCCCTGACTTATCACCGCCACCGCGCGTTCATGACCTCACACCTACATCGCCCCCCCCAGGGCCCCGCACCTTGTTCTCAGGCTTCAGCCACGATGCCCGACACCTCCGGTAATTCTCCTGTTTTCGCTTCTCCTGTTCTTTGCTTAACACACGCACCAACAGTCAATGTGATTCTAGGTACCTGCAGTATCCTAGATCCTCATTCTGTTCAGATGTTACGTGTTCGCTTACGAACAGTCCCCGACGGTACGGACGTAGTTGTCGTTTCTGAATCAGTGAGAATCCGTGGTGTTCATCTCGAATCAGGTATTGCTCAGGTGCACGATGGTCATACCTTCATATTGGTGCATAATGTGACTCACGGCACTCTTAATCTCGCGAAAGGCACTTGTTTGGGTGAAGCTTTAGTATACCCTTCGCCGATACAAGAATGCGTTCTCCCAGATTCATTCCTAGCTTCAGCGGTTACACATTCCTCCTCCTCGAATGCATTTCATGACTTCTCTGCGAACGTTACGCCTTCGCTCAATGATACTGATTACCATGATTTTGAAACGCGCCTTCTACACCTATTATTCCAGTATTCCTCGGCTGTACCTCTCCCGGGGCAACTTCTTGGCTGTACACATTTGCTTGAGCACAAGATTAGCTCCTTCCTGCTGCGCGTCCTGTGTATATTCCTGCTTATCGTCTACCTCACAGTCAACGTGCGATAGCTAGTCGTAAAGTTCAGGAAATGATCGAAGACGGGGTTGTCGAGCCGTCGACTTCACCATGGAACACTCCGCTTTTTCTTGTTCCTAAGAAAGATGGTGATTTCAGGCCAGTTGTAGATTTCAGGCGTCTTATTCAGTGTACTGCCTCCCAACGGTATCCTCTCCCTGTTTTGTCTGATTTGTTGCAGTCACTGGGTGAACATAACGCGGTATTTACTTCCCTTGATCCTATGTCCGGATTCTGGCAAGTGCCCTTGGCTCCCGAATCGCGTCTGCTCACTGCGTTCAGCACGCCCGCGGGTCACTTTCAGTACCTACGCTTGCCTATGAGTCTGAAAAATTCGCCTATCTGTTTTCAGCTTCTCATTAACGAAGTTTTTCGTGATCCCCTCGGTAACGGTGTCTTTGCTTATCTGGATGACGTAGTGGTAGTGTCACGCGATATGGAGACTCACTTCGACAGACTCACTGATGTTTTTGAGCGTCTCTCTCATGCCGGGTTAAAAGTCAAGCTTACAAAGTGTCATTTTCTCAAGAAGCGTCTCACATTCCTTGGTCATGTTGTTGACGCAAATGGTCTACATACGTCAGATGACAAGACCGCGGCGGTCATGAATTTCCCTCGCCCCACCTCTGTTACGGAACTCAAGTCATTTCTGGGTCTATCAGGTTTCTATCGCCAATTGTGTCCTCAATACGCACGGCTCTCTTCCCCATTGCTACGTTTGCTTCGGAAAGACGCTGCGTTCGTTTGGGGTGATGATCAGGAACATGCATTTAATACTCTCAAAACGACTCTCACCACGGCGCCGTTCTAGCTTTTCCTGATTTCGACAAGCCATTCATCATTGCAACGTATGCATCAGGATTTGGTCTTGGCGCTGCTCTCATGCAAGCAGACGGCAGAGGGTAGAATCGCCCAGTTGCATACGATAGTCGTCGTCTCAGTAGCGCTGAGTCACGCTATTCGGTTACTGATCTTGAAACACTTGCTATTATTTGGGCTTTACGTCACTTCCGTGACCTCATTTATGGATATCCCATTACTGTCTAAACAGATTATCAGGCTATCAAAGACTTATTTAAAGGTCGTAATCTCACCGGTCGTCTTACACGCTGGATGGTAATTGTAGAGGATTATCGTCCATCCATCGAGTATCAATCATTGGGGGCATACGCCGGGGGGCGCGTCGCCTCGCCCACCCTACGACGCCACTCCCGGGGGTCACCACGCGCGAGTTCCCATGCAGGCTCCTTTCCCATACCAAGCAGCTCTCGACAAGAAACATCAACCTGCCCCAGCCACGAGCCTTGTGGGCGCCCTCTTGGCCTCCTCCACGCCGGATTGTCTCTTACAGATACAACCCGATGGGAAGGATCGGTTTCAGGTTAGTGTGCCACATGCCCATATAGCCGAAGTTGGCGCTGACGGACTATGCAGGTAATAGGCCTCGATTCAGTCTCACGGTGCAATCGCTGATTTGACACGTAATCATCCCAGCGATACCCCATGATTCTGCGAAGACACTTATTACCAAAGGCATTGATTCGTCTCTTCAAGTCACTATTTAGTGTCCATGTCTCACAACCATAGAGTAAGACAGGGATCACAAGCGACTTGAAGATCCGGATCTTTGTCCTCCTGCACAGGTACCGACAACGCCAAATACTCCCGCTGAGCGAGTCCATAACACCGTGGGCTATGCCAATCCGCCGTAAGACTTCTTGACGTGACCCGCCGTCATTATGGACTGCGCTACCAAGGTATGTAAAACTTTCCAAGATCTCAATGTCCTCGCCACACGCATGAACAGACTGTACTGCTTCATCTAGTAAGTCTCCAAACACCTGGACCTTGGTCTTGGGCCAGGAGACCTCAAGTCCCAAAGGCTTTGCCTCCTCGTGCAGCGCCTCGAGAGCCATCACCAGGACCTCCAGCGACTCAGCAAAGATTACTGCATCATCGGCAAAAACAAGATCAGTGATCTTGGTGTTGCCGACGGATGCTCCACAATCACTTTGATCTACAACCTTGTCCAATACCCAGTCCATTCAAGCGTTGAAAAGTGATGGGGCAAGGACGCACCCTTGCCTCACTCCTGTATTCACAGGAAAGAAGCTGGATACACCTGCCCCACACTTCACAGCACTCTCAGTCCCAGAATACAGACCAGTTATCAAACCAATAGTCCTTGCAGGAATCCCTCGAAATCGCAGAAGATCCCAGAGTGACTCACGATGCACTGAGTCAAACGCCTTCTTGAGATCAACATAGGCTGCAGCATCCCCTGTCGAAACTCACGTCGGCGTTCCACCAGGACACGAAGCGCTAGGATACGGTCTGTTGTTGACTTACCAGGCGTGAACCCAGACTGCTGAGGTCTCTGATGCTTCACCAGATGACTGCGAATCCGTGTCAGCAATAGATGGGCAAGCACCTTGCCTGGTACGCTGAGCAGTATAATACCGCGGTAGTTGTTGCAGTCCTGACGGCCCCCTTTCCCTTTCCAGATAGGGACGACCAGCCCCCTTTTCCAGTCAGGAGGAATGGTACCTGATTGCCACACGGCAGTCAGGACAGCATGCAACCCGCGGATCATGGCCTCACGCCCAGCTTTGAGGAGCTCCGCACTAATATTACAGACACCAGCTGCCTTTCCACCCTTCAACTTTGCTACAGCCTCTCTGACTTCGTCAAGAGAGGGTGCGGTTTCGTCAATGGGAGGATCGGCATCCACTGCCTGTAACCCAGTGGTGTGAAGCTGCTCAGTTGGAGGGTCCACCGTGAACAACTGCCCAAAGTACTCAGCCCAACGAGCCATCTGCCCATCCATGTCCGACACGAGGCGCCCATCTGCTGTTCGAATAGCACTCGCCCGAGAAGGAGACTTGGAACGGAGCTTCTTCAGGGCTCGGTAGGCGGGTCGGAGGTCATTAGCGTTCAAATGACCCTCGACATCCTCAGCGAGACTCCTGACATACCTCTCCTTGTCTCTCCCCAGGAGGGTTCTAGTCCGGCATGACAGAGCCCTGTGCTGGTCCTGGTTCCCACATCGAGTATGTTCCTGGTAAACTCAATGTCGTTGCGGATGCCCTCTCCCGATCTGTTACGGTTGCTGCCTCGTTGGTTACGGCTCAGCCACAATCGGAGATAACGGAAGACGTCCTCATGAATGCGCAACGTGATGACACGCTGTGGGGACAGGTCATTATTTCTCTCGGAGAGGACGACACGTCGTCTCTCCCTCGGTTACCTATTCCTGCTTCACAATTTTGCCTAGAACATGGCCTTCTCACCCGCCGAGCCCCTCCGCCAACCTCGCCCCGTGGAGATGTGTCACAACTTGTCATACCTGATTTCTTGGTTTTTCAGGTACTACTTATCAGTCATGACTCGGTACAAGCCGCTCATCCAGGTGTTGATCGCACGATACGTTCGGTGTTATCGCGGTACTGGTGGCCGACAGTAAGACGCGACGTCACTCAACATGTTTCAAAGTGTCTTTCCTGCGCGCGCCACATAGGTCATTCATCTTTCCCTGTAGGAATCGCATGCTTCCATGTTCCAATCCCATCCCTACCCATGCTTGAATATCCAATTCCGGAACGTCCTTGGGATACAGTAGGTGTTGATCTCCTCAAGCTTCCTCGAGCTACGTCTGGCTATCAGTATTTGTTTGCTTGTGTCGATCATTTTTCTCGGTACGTCATTTTAGCTCCCCTCCGTGACAAGTCAGCAGTCTCGGTGGCTCGAGCTCTTGTTGATCATGTAATCAATCCTTCCACAACACCTAAAGTCATACTTTCCGACAACGGCGGTGAATTTCGAAATTATCTCCTTGCTGAGTTATGTGCAGCTTTCAACATTCGTCAGACATTCATTGTTGCCCATCACCCAGCGTCTAACGGTCTTACTGAAAGGGCAAATCGTAAGATTCTAGAGGCGTTACGTCATGTCACTAATGTTTTTTCTCAAACGTGGGACGAATGGCTCTCTCATGTTGCTGCTTCCATTAATTCATCTTACAATGAGAGTATCAACGAGACCCCTCACTTCATTCTTATCGGGGTGGACAAACGCCTTCCTTATGATATGTTGCTCGCTAAACCTCGGCCTCTCTATGTACCTGAACATTTTGCTAAGGTACAAATTACGTCTTTTCAACGTATTCACCAATCCCTCCGAGCTCACTTGCGTTCCTCAACCTCTCAGGCCATTGCACGCCAACATAAGTCAGCTCGCCCGCCCAAATTCAATATTGGCAACATTGTTTTTCTTATAAGTTTCACGCGGGACAACAAACTTGCTCCAAAGCACCTCGGCCCTTTCCGCATCATTGCAAAAGCGGGCAACAAATGCACCATTCGGGATGTGGAGACCCATGATGACAGCACAGTGCATATGACCCATCTTCGGATGATGTCAGGTAGCCTCCCTGACCCTCAACCCCAATCCTCCTCCCCTCTTCCCCGTCCATCTCCTACTCCCCGCCCCCTTTATCAAATTTTCCCTAGCCCTCCCCCCCTTCCTTATCACACTCGCTCTCGGACTCGCCACTAACGCCTTTTGCAAGCTCCTTCATATTTTTTTTTTGCTTCCCTTTTTGTGTCTCCTATGTCTGTATATATGTAAATGTCTCATTTTTTATGCGTATTTCTCGATGATATTTATAAGTATTATGTTTTTGTTCATGCCACAATTAATTTTAGTAACACAGTTAGGTACACTATTAGTTTTTGTGTTTGTATAAGTTAGGACGACTGAGGACAGCCGTATTAACGTGGCCGAGCATTATGTACTGTCTCCAATTACTTCTCTCTCTCCCATGTATCCAATTACTCTCTCTCTCGTATATGTCTCCTAATTCCTCTCTCGTATTTCTTCTCTTCGCACCTTTCCTCCAATACTCTTTGAACTAAGACCGACAATCAACTGTATGTCAGGTCTCAAGTCCCTAGCGAATATGTCTCTAATTTACTCTCCAATTACTCTCTCTCTCTCTCCTAGCACCTTAAGCTTAAATCCCTTTGTACTACAGCGACACGCCACATGTGTCTCTGATATTTTTCATATTGTACCGGCTTGACCAAAGTGTTGTTGGTAGCCACGAGACGGCTGGGAGGCAGTGAGGAGTTTACCTTAGCCCATACCAGTCATATTTCGTGTCTGTGCTCATTGTACGTCCTTGTGTACGCTAGTCTAACTGTGAATAATATACCAGAACTGGAGTTGTGTGTATTCCTGCCCCAACAGTATAAGAATAGTGATCGAAGGGAATATTGAACAGCAATTACAAGGTCCTGAGTGAGTTCACGGCACCAAGAACATACAGAACTACAAACGGTAAGAAGTGTACAAAGAAATAAGGTACAAAGGCACTATAAGCACTGCCATACCTGACTGGGTATGTACTGATAGCAGACACAGGCATTGATGAAGAGACAGACCCAAGTAACCAGGCTGGGGGGCACATACTTAAATGCCCCAGAAGGGAGCCCATTCATACTCAAAGCCTCACTGGAGGAGAGACTTTGCAATACCCCTCTCATTTCCTCGTGGTCCACGCTGCGGAAACCCTGCAGCGACACACCACGCATCCCACCACGCACGGCATTCTCACTCTCCTCGTCCCTCACATAGTTGAGAATGCCCTTGAAATGGTCTCTCCACATGGAGGCGATGCCCTCCTCCCCCACAGCGTGATCCACCCGTATGGGAAGCGTGTGTGAGCCCGGGCTCATGCTGCGCACGCCACGACAAAAGTTAAGGGAGTCACCAGATGCCAGCTTGTCAGCCAGGGACTGGGCACGAAGCTGGTGCTCATGTGACTTACACCACCTGAGACACAGCTTGAATCTGGCCCTGGTGTTCCTCATCCTCTCAGCCAGTGGCCCCCAACGTGGACCACCACCCGCTCGCCACTCAAGGAAGGACTCCCGCGCGGCACTGTGCGCCTCACGAACAAACTCATTCCAGCCTGGTACATGCCTCCATCTCTGCCTGCAAAAACCAAACACAGTCTGGCCAGTACGCAGCATGCACTCTATCAACGCCTCGTGGAAGGCGTTGAGGTCGTCATGGTGCTCACGGTCCATTCTGGAAGCAACAAACCCTGACAGGATCTATGGCAATGCCCCTCAGCAACTCTGTCACTACACGACCATACTCCTCTCTCTTCCGCTTGTCCCGAAAATCTCACTTAATCCTTGCCGCATTATTCTGCCTGACCTGTGTCAGAGCAGGGAGCCCATTAACTTTGAGATCCACCATGAGAGGAAAATGGTCTGAAGAGACACTTGTACAGAATGGAGCACTCATCCATCACATCAAACAGGCATGGTGACAACAGCACATGATCCAGCCACGTGCGTGAGAGACACTCCTGGTTGACATGAGTGAAGCTCGTTGGGGGAGGCGCCCTCACGTTAGCCATCACCATGTCACGGTCTCCACACATGCGCTGATTGTCTGTGAAGTAGGCAGTGCCCGGAGCAACATTAAAGTCACCGAGAATGCAAACATTCTGCTCCTCAGCATCCTCTATTATGGAGGCGAGTCTTCCTAAATACATCTGCTGTTCGTCCCTGTTCTCCACAATACTGGTGGGCAGATACACATTCACCAGCAACATGGAGAACCGGTCATCCTTGTATGCAATACCCAAGATGCGAGGATCTTGAACATTACATACTTTGATGTATTTAGAAAGACTCTTGTGCCACATAAAAGTGAGACCACCGTATGGCCTGCCACGCCTCAGGACCCGTGTCTCGTCCACCGCCGAAGTCGAGAACGACACAAAGTCCTTATGGAGGCCATTCGGTCTGTGCACCTCGTCAGGACATAGCCACGTCTCCTGTAGGGCCAGCACGTGCACCTGCCTCAGGAGATCCCTGATGTGAGGCTCACTACTCTTCACACCCTGACAGTTATAGGAGGCAATTTCCAGTTTACCTTCCATTGTTGACAGGGCGTGAAGAGGCAGCCGCAGCTGTCTGTTGGGAGAGAGCTATATGGGCACACAAACACATGTTGCTCCCAGTTGTTCATGTCGAGGAGCTCACGGCGATGCCTCCTGTGTGCAGAGACGACGAACACGGAGGTCCTCCTCCACAGCAGCGTCACCTCCACCATGTCGTCCTTGAGTATCTCCTTGACGTAGGCCGTGAGCTCCTCAACAGGGTAGTGCTGGGGCAGGTAACGCACCAGCACCTGAAAGGGAGAGAAGGCCCCCAGGCGATTACTACGCCTTGCGCCCCATTCTCTTCCCGCGACCCGCTGGAGGGGGTGGCTGGGTGGAGCCCCGTGAGAGGGACTAGGAGGGGGGCTATGTGCCCCTGTGCGGAGCTGGGTGGGGCCCCGCGCCCCTGGGAGGGACGTCCGCGACGTCGCCTCCTCGGCAGCTCAAAGCCTTGGTCCCCCTCATCACCCCCTCCGGCAGGAGGGACACTGGGGAGGCGGGGTGTCACAAGCGGCGAGGGGGGGCGCGACGCAATCTGGGCGAACGTAGGTGGTCGAGACGTATTCTCTCCACGCCCAGGGTCGCGCGGGGGGGGGGGGGGGGAGTGGGGGGCCGGGGGGGAGGGCAGCGCCTGATAACGGAGGGGTGTAGCAGGGGGGGAGGCAGGCCCACTCTCCAACCACGGAGGAGAGGCCTCAACCCTCTCACTCCCCTCCCCATGACTCACAGACATGCGCACACTGCTATCTCCTTCCCACCGCAACCCAGGGGGAGAGGGAAGGAGGGAGGTGCTACCCTCCCCATGTGCCCCACCAGGGAGGCTCACAACTCCCCCTATCTCTGAGGATGAGTCGGCGAGATCAGGGAGGGAAGCCACAAAACACTTAAAGACCATTTTTTGGTCGGAAGTCCTACGACGGAACCCACAGCGCGGAAAAGTCGTAGGTTTGGTCGTAAACGTGCACACTGGCCAACGACTGCTCAAGACCGGTATTAGCAGAGGTCGGAAGTCTCCAGGCATGCTCATTATTGCTTGGTATGCTATGAAATATCTTTTTTATAGGTGAATGTAGACATATTATTGCATTTGGATGGATATTACTCATATATATGAGTAAAGAGATTAAATACAAGCAAGGGACTCATCCACGTCTGGCAGCGCGGCCTTCGGCAGCAGCAGCAGCAGCATGATGAAGCCCGTGAGGTGGATATCAACACCAACTTCACCAAGGGAGATAGATGTCTTTGGTAATATTTAGTAGGGAAGCGAGAACCCCTTGAGGAATCCTATGATCCCTGGTGATATCCTATGGTGCTATCACAGGCGTGGGAGCTGACTGTCTTCTTCAGGAAGGCACAGGTGAGGCGGATAACTGCGGGTTTTTACTCAAAACTTTTGGGAATGGCGGCTAGAGCCGCCAGCTCCTCCGCCACTGTAGGTTTGGACAGGATTAAACGTCTTATTACTCGTTATTATACAACTTAGTGATTATGGTGAGATGTTATATATGCTTGTCATTATCTAAATCAATGTAGCACCGTGTGTCACCTTAAATAAGGGTGATTTAAAAATGTTATGAGGAGGTGACTGATGGCGGGGCAGTGAGTGACGGAGAGGCCTTGCCGCGGGGCCTCCCCAAATCACAAATATTCACTATTTCAACCCACACACACACCTTTTACCACCAAAACACTAGCAACACAGGCTCCTTACATATACATCTTACTATCTGATACATTAAAACTCCTTAAAACGCAAGCATTCCGAATAAAACGAGAATTAGTTTGAGATGACGGGGACAGAAGGCGGGGAGAGGCAGTCTGGCATGCCATTCTTGCCCGGAAATATGTCTCGCTGACTTGTGATTGGTCGAGAAGTTTTAAAAACTGATTGTCATTGGCTTGTGACTGATGATGAGCTTGATGACGTCATTACTCGTCTTAGCCAGTCAGCGCCTTCCGACGCGTTTACGACCGACCGAGGGAGGCTTTGTAGCTTCCGTCGTAAGGAAAAGAAGTATCTAGGTAGTCGGAGAGATGGTCGTTGCTGGCGATACGACCTTTGTTGCTGGCTTCCCGCCCAGAAGGGCTATCCGCCACCATGTGCACCACAGTGGAGTCATGTCCCACCCGCGGCGTCGCCAGACAGCGAGCTGAGGAAACTCCTCCGTCCACATGTTGCAGCTCCGGGCGGCGGGCAGCAGTGGCCCCTCCAGCCTCGTCCTGCCCCACCACCAGGGGGGGTCGGCGGGTTGCACCTGCCGAAACGGGGAAACCACGGTACCAGCAGGAGCATCGTGGTGGGATTAAGACAGATGACCGCTGCAAGTCGCCCTGAAAAGCACCAATTCATCTTCGTGGCAAAATTTTCACTTCAAGACGAATTGGGTTGCGACTCTCGTCCATCACGGCGCGGCTGCCGGGCTGCGAAGCGAGAACCTAATTTATGATATACTTCTTTACGGATGTCTGTCACATAAGAACATAAGAAAATAAGGAAGCTACAAGAGGCCGCGAGACCTACACGTGGTATTTCCTGTTACTTTATACTACCTACATCCACCTTTAACCCCATCTATGAAATTGTCCAGCCTCCTTTTATAGCTCCTTATTGACTCCGCACTAACTAGCTACCTGACGACTGAGTCCATTCCAATCATTTACCACCCTATTTGTGAGCCAGTTTCTCCCTATTTCCTTTTTGTATGTACATATAACGAGTCACGAATAACTTTGTGTGTGTGTGTGTGTGTGTGTGTGTGTGTGTGTGTGTGGTAATTAGGTGTTTGTCGTTATTAGTGTTAAGTTTTGTGGAAAGTGTTAAAGTAATCGTCCAGACCATTTCATCATTCTTGATTTAATGCAATCAAATCATAGCCATTAAAGAGTATATCAACAATACGTCGTCACTTTTTGTATCCAGTCAGCCATTTTTGAATAATCCGCAATCAAAATATGCAAATTCCCCGAGTTTTCAAAACACTCCTCAAGGTTTGCAGACGGTGCGCTCAGGCTCGGTGACGTAGCATCAGGGAGGCTCCTCTTCCCGCGCGCTGATCAGAGAGGCACGTAAACACAGAGATAAATATAGTACTTGAAGATATTTGGGTGTTTCTGATAGATTTTTTTTGCTATATGCCACATGCATGCATCTTTTATGGGTGCAGCATGCTTCCTTCCCACACACACGTCTGCACACCGACACCCTTCCCACACACACGCCTCCTTCCCACACACACGCTTGCATACATGCCTCCTTCCCACACACACGCCTGCACACACACCTCCGTCCCACACACACTCCTGCACACCGACACCCTTCCCACACTCACGCCTTCACACCGACACCCTTCCCACACTCACGCCTGCACACCGACACCCTTCCCACACACACGCCTCCTTCCCCCACACACGCCTGCACACACGCTTCCTTCCTACACACACGCCTGCACACCGACACCCTTCCTACACACACGCTTGCATACACGCCTCCTTCCCACACACACGCTTCCTTCCCACACCGACACCCTTCCCACACGCCTCCTTCCCACACACACGCCTGCACACACGCCTCCTTCCCACACACACGCTTCCTTCCCACACACACGCCTGCACACCGACACCCTTCCCACACACACGTCTGCACACCGACACCCTTCTTACACACACGCCTGCACACACGCCTCCTTCCCACACACACGCCCTCCACACACGTGTGTGTTGTGTGTGTATGTGTGTGTGTGTGCAGGAAGGGTGTTGGTGCGCAGGCGTGTGTGCGGGAAAGAGGCGTGTGTGCAGGCGTGTGTGTTGGAAGAGTGTCGGTCACAGCGACAGATTCACTGTCTGACACCGAAGTACAATCGCTCATCATAACATTTGCCGACAGGTGTCAAACAGAGTGTCTGCGGGCGTCCCTGTTCTGACGTCATCAATAACAGTCGTAGCCCTGTTGGAGGGAAGATTTTTTTTTTCGCGCGCTTTTTACAAAAGTCGTGTTTTTACGGAAATAAGGCCTGGAAATCAATTATTTTTGGTGGATTAGGTGTTTTGAATGTTAAGTCAACATAATTAGGCAAAAAAAAAAAGGGTCTGGACGATTACTTTAACTCCCGACATCCTACTGTGTGGTTTGCATAGTCGTCTTGTAAGCTGGCAACGTTACATTATTACGTGTTCAGTGTGTGTGTGTGTGTGTGTGTCAGCCTGGCTCAGCGCAGTATTACCACGATCATGTAAATTATTATCGCACGTGTAGGTAAATTTCACTGACGCACAATAGGCTGTGTTAAAATTACTAAACTTTTAGTAATGGGTGTCATTTTCAGTCAAGGTGATGAGTATGTTTTGACACAAGATGAAAATAACAATTCGCATTCTTACAACTGATTTTTTCACCATGTTATAAGCCAAAGTGTTGGTTAAAGACAGGCATTGGAGGTAGGAGTTAGGGTGGCGAGGAGAAGAGCGCCTGGCAACAGTGATTTAGACTTGCATGCCAGATATTTCTTTATTTTCTTATTATTTCATGTTCTTGAGAGAAACGAAGTAAAGGTGGCAAGGAGTGTGATAAGTTTGAAGGAAAGATTATCTGAATTCAGTTGTAAAATGGATGTTATTATAATTATGAGTGAGTGAATGAGTGGGTATGAGTGAGTGAGTGCTTGTTCAATTCTCACTATCCACCCTCAAATGTATCTTTCTGTACTTATTGCATACACTAGTTGTTACTCTCGTTCCTCTATCATTCATGAGGCAGCTACATTACGCCCTGCACATCAAGCCACCACGAGTTAGGGAGGCTGGTAATGCTTCTGATTCTCTGAACTACATACAAGACGTTTGTAGGAGGCTACGCAAGCGAGTGTTGGCAACTTTGCCCTGCCTCGCCTCGGTCCACCGAGCTCTTCAAACTACGTATCTTCCTTATAATGCAAGTCTTAAGTACATTCCCCTGGGAGTGTTGTGATCATCTTATATTTAGTGTACTGTATTTTATCCTCACGGAGGTGGTTTGTGTGTTGGTTTTCCCGCATCAGTGAAGATACTGTATATAGCCTATTTGTGAAGGTAAGTAGCCTATTATCTACTCCGCAATATTTCTCCCAGCGTATTTGTTAATTACCGCAGCTGACCAATCACGGGGCGGCTGAGCACTTGGGGAGCGTAAGCCAATCAGTGCACAGGACAGGGGAAGCTCAATCAATGAGTGGCGAGATCTGACCTTGAGACACGCGGAATGGCCCGGAAAACCGCACACACTTCCTTCTCAATCCTTCCTCACCTCAGTACCACCGGAAACTTGTTGATGGTCTTACATACGGCGGGTAGTCTCGAAGTATTTATTATTGAGTGATGGAATACCAGTGGTGTCACTACGAAGGGCGGGATGCGTGGTGGTGTGGAGGAGATGAACGTCTAGATGAGGTAGGAACACTGCTGTGGTTGTATAGGCGTGAGGGATATGTTGGGTGTGTTGTGGGCGGCAGGGTAGCGCAATGGGTGGTGCAGTGCCGCTCTGACAACTAGGTGAGGGAGGTAACTCTCGTCACCCTGGAAGAGCTGTGTGGTCTCTTTTGCCTTGCTTTGGGGGAAATTATTATATATCATCTTTTAAGTAAGTGTGCTATAACTCCACATTAGTTAAATCGTATGGCATCAGTGGTTACGCTGTTTTCGTGTATAGTGTTGCGGAGGTTGAATTCCGGGTTAGCAAGCTCTTTCACACACACACACACACACACACACACGGGTTAGTGACGTCCTTCCTCACTTAATAAGCCCACCCATTTATTAGGGTACACCTGTTGTCACTAATTAGACCGCAAGGCTTCGAGTTGTAGTGTCGAGGCGGCTTTTGTAGCATCACGTTGCATTGCTTATTTGATGTAGGCTTTTGTTTTTCCATAGGCTTATTTCCAGCCTCTTATCTGTGGCTTGTATGTAGTACGCGGATATTCTTATCTTGATTTTTTTTTTACATCGATTGAGTAACCAAAAAAAGTATAATATTCTGATTTTTTGAAATTATGTTTGTTGGGATTACTTCGTAGGTATTATTGATTTGTTTGAAGTTTATGAGGATATTATTCTGTGATGTGTTTTGTGTGTATCATTCCGGTACAATTATGTGTTGCCAACTTCGGGTATTATGAGACGAGATCGGCCGCGTGTAGCGAATGATGAGATATAGCGTCAGTTTTCCATCAGATTAATTACTTAGATATGGGAATGCTAGAGTTGTGTGAATTATAGTTATCTGTGCCTAGTATTAGAGAGAGAGAGAGAGATTTTCATGTCTGGTATTGAAACTTTAAGTAGTTTTTCAGTTGTTATTTTTTCATCACTGTAATTATGTTATTTCTACCACTAATTTCCTCGGTAATTAGTCACACCTCGTCGTTACTCGCGTGTTGCTTTGAAATGCGGCAATTATAAAGTAATTTTATCGTACATATATATTTGTTTTCAAACGTGCTTAAAATGTGTTAATTCAATTTTTTGTGATTACTTGTCAGCTTTGTGAGCAGTGAAACGAGCGATCAAAGAGGAATTGCGGTGATTACTCTGAAAGTGCTAATGTTAGTGAAATTCTCTCTCTCTCTCTCTCTCTCTCTCTCTCTCTCTCTCTCTCTCTCTCTCTCTCTCTCTCTCTCTCTCTCTCTCTCTCTCTCTCTCTCTCTCTCTCTCTCTCTCTCTCTCTCTCTCTCTCTCTCAGATATTAAATTAGTATTTCATTCGCAATCGAAGCGTACATTTTTCCACAAGTAGTACGGTCTTATCACCTGACCAAATTGAGTATATGACATTATCATTAGTCATAGACCCCTATATCTCTGGACTGTTTACGCGCCAGTGTTTTGAAATCGCCAGGCTGCATAGGGGCCCGACTGGTCCCATCTACATACACCGTCCTTGACTGTACCGAGAATGCATAAGTGTGGTTGGGGTGTGGCTAAGGTGTGGTGGTGGTGGTGGGGTGTGGTGGTAGTGGTGGGGTGTGGTGGTGAGGTGTGGTGGTGGGGTAAAGGTGTGGTGGTGGGGGTGCGAGTGGCTGGGAGATGAGAGGAAATTATGTGGAAGGGTTGTGGGTGGGTGGTTATAGTGTGGTAGGGGGGTAGAGGATGGGGGTTATAGTGTGGTGGGGGGAGATATTGGGGTGTGGTTATAGTGTGGTGGGGGGAGATATTGGGGTGTGGTTATAGTGTGGGGGGGGGAAAGGAGGGGGATGGTGTGTTGGGGAGAAAGGAGGGGATAGAATATTGAGGAAAGATAAGAGGTAGGTGTGGTTATGGTTGTGATAGTGGTGGGAAATATTGGGCCGTGGTTATAGTGTGGTAGGGGGTAGAGGAGGGGGATGGAATATTGTGGAAGGATAGATAGAGGTGTGGTTGTGGTTGTGGTAGTGGGAGGGATAGAAGTCTGGTGTTAGGAGTGGTGTGGGAGTTGTAATGGGTTGTGGTGGAGGGTGGTTGTGCATGTGGTAGGGAGTGATATAGTTAAGGTGGCAGGTGTTGTGAGTGGGTTGTGAGGGGTTTAAAGTGGGTTGTGAGTTGTTATGAGGTGTTGTTAGAGAATTATAAGATATTATTAATAATTATGAGATGTTGTTAGTGGGTTGTGAAGGTGTTGTTAGTGGGTTATAAGGTGTTAGAGAGTTATAAGATATTATTAATAATCATGAGTGTTAGTGGGGTGTGAGGGTGTTGTGAGTGGGTTATGAGGTGTTGCTATCGAGTTATAAGATATTATTAATAATTATGAGGTGTTGTTAGTGGGTTGTGAAGGTGTTGTTAGTGGGTTATGAGGTGTTGTTAGAGAGTTATAAGATATGAATAATTATGAGGTGTTGTGAGTGGGTTGTGAGGGTGTTGTGAGTGGGTTATGAGGTGTTGTTAGAGAGTTATAAGATATTATTAATAACTGAGGTGTTAGTGGGTTGTGAGGGTGCTGTGAGTGGGTTATGAGGTGTTGTTAGAGTTATAATATATTATTAATAATTATGAGGTGTTGTTAGTGGGTTGTGAGTGGGTTATGAGTTGTTGTGAGGGGTTATGAATGGGTTATAGATTTTATGAGTGGTTATGATGTGTTGTGAGTTGGTTATGAGTAGTTATGATTTCTTGTGAGTGGGTTATGATGTGTTGTGAGTGGGTTATGAGTAGTTATGATTTGTTATGAGTGGGTTATGAGTAGTTATGATTTGTTGTGAGTGGGTTATGAGGTGTTTTGAGTGGGTTAAGAGGTGTTATGAGTTATAAATGAGTAGGTTATTAGGTGTTGTGACTTGTGAGTGGGTTGTGAGGTGAGTGAAATCCAAGACGCATCATTAACTTTACCTCATATGGTTTTAATCACCTCACACACACACACACACACACACACACACACACACACACACACACACACGTAACATTCACCCCCACTGTTACATAACCTAAAATTACGTGCCAGTTTCGCGAAGCCACGAAATTCAACTTCGGCCACTAACCCCCCATAAACCCCCCTCCTCCCACAACCCCCCCACAACCCCTCCTCCACCTCACCGTAACCTCATTTCACACCCTTTCAACCCCCTACACTTATCTCCACTAACCTTAACATCTCCAATAACAGCCTCTTCTTTACTTCCGATACACTTCTATCTCCACTCATCTTCTATGGTTCTTCTTTCACACCTATGTAAACTACGTCACTATCAGCGACTTGCTATTAGGAACGGAAAAGCTACTAAAATTCGCTTCGACATCCTTCCTGGTTACCGAGTGAACAGTGAAGTTGAAAACAGGCCCCCCGACTTAAGGGCCCTTGTGCAACAGGCCGATATTCCGTGCGCAGTCCAGATTTACAGTAGTTTATGCATTTGTATATGTGAGGGAGGGAGGAAGGGTGAACCATTATAAACAAACTCCTAAGCAATCACACAGTTGGTTTGCCGTGAAGACTGTACCACGATGGCGAGGTGGAAGGGTGGGTGGGTCAGATAGCTTCATTATGTAGTAGGTGGTTGGGTGGTACGTTTGCCCGGCCGTTAGGGAGGTTGATGTGTGTGTTGACGGAGAAGCAGACTGTGATGCGTGGCGTGTGTTGGCTGGGTGGCGTTTGGGGTTGGAAGGGGCGGGCGGTGTGACTGGCCGAATAACTGATTAGGTGGCTCGGGCTGGTGGCCTTATTAACTGACTGGCTGTATGGAATATCTAGTGTCAGGAGTGACTGTTGTATGAGTGACGGGACTCAATGAATAAATTAAGCAGAGGAAATGTCCTGTGCCCAATGGATGACTTTGCAGACTGAATACATAGACCGGGAATGAAGACAGGAGCTAATGGAACCATACCAGTGGATCAGTGTTGAGAATAACCCGAGGAGCACACTGCTGTAGATACACACAAGGCCTGGTAGAATTATTACTCAGTAGGAGGGAAAGGTGACAATAGGAAACATGTATAGGTGAGTAGATGTTGTAGTGAGCGAGAGGGAGGAGGTGGAAGAGTACTAACGGCAGGCAAGGGTGGGTGAAGCAAGGAGAGCATTAAAGGTTTCTCCCCTCCGTCGGTAATCACAGGACGTGGGTGAGGGTGGGACAGTTTCAAAGGGCGCGTTGGCGGCAGAAGGGAGCGAGGGGCCTTACATTAATACGCTCCACATATATGGCTTCCTTAATATCCGTAAACCTCGCTTGGCACATCCATGTTACTTTTTTATCCATTTTATTTGTATGAAATTTCCATCCACTGCCAACTCGTCAGGTGGCGCGGCGTTTCATGGCGTGATATTAAGAGTTTTATGTGGTAATTTTAGCACCAAGTTTGTCCTGTGTCGAGTCCCGAGGGAAGGCGAGCGGTGAGGTGCGTTGCATGCCCTGCAGCGTGCGGCCAGTGTGGTGCCGCGGGGAGTTGCACGGCCTCGTCTGTCTGCGTGTATCCGCGTCTAAAATTTGAGATATTTCGGTTGATGACAAACTGTTGATGTGGTCTCTCATCACATCACATCACAGCCGTGCCTTATAGATGGGCCACGGTGAACGTTCACATAAACCTTGTGGAATTACGATTACACACACACACACACACACACACACAACATGGTGTGGTTGCGCGAAGCCTCGTGGTTCCTACTCCGCGGCAGGTTGTGGGGTTGTGGAGGGCGTGGTGTGAGGGCAGTGGCTTACAGTACATCTGCAGGAGAATATTAGATTGTAAACGGTTCAGGCTAATCAAGAGTGGGTAGCAGGGAACTGGGAGAATAAATTGTTACGGTGGAATTTAAGGCGGGGGCGGGATTCTGTATGGCTAGCGTATAGAGATAAGGGACTCATTAGGGAGAGGGTTTGAGGAGAGCGAGGTGCAGGTGGCAGCGCTATGGTGTCAGCGTGGTGCTTTAACTCATAACGTTGTCCATTGCATTATTTGTATGAGGGTTGTTGAAACATTTAGAAGATGAAGCAGTGAACAAAATAGGTGAGGGAGAGGGAGGGGGCGGTGGGTGACGTAATGAAGGATGTGTGAAGGAGTGGAAGGAGCTTAGTGTATGTGCATGATATACACAGGGTGGGGCGTCCTGCGGGACAAAGTGACTTGAGGGGCAGAGCAGGATTATGATTGATGATCCCTGCTTTGCCTTGAAAAACTGTCTCGTTTTTTTAAGCAAAATATCTACATCATGAGTGACAGGAGTAGCGACATCCTGCATCCGCCACCGCTCTACGTGCCACACAACACCACACACTCTGTTTGCGCTGATATACCACCATTTACTGTGTTGCAGGTATATGTTTATTGGTGTAGGTGTTTAGTGATTTGTCAGAGCTTGTTTGCGCCTAACAAGACCTGCCACGATGCCGGCTGTGTCGTCTAGTTATTTGATAGTGTCGTCCAGTTAGGTAGTTAGCTGGCTGTGTCGTCTTGTCAGTTGGCAGGGTTACGTCGCAGTCGCACCACCAAGACCAAGTATACTATACTCATAAGAACATAAGAAAATAAGGAAGCTATAAGAGGCCGTGAGACCTACACGTGGTAGTTCCTGTTACTTAACACTACCTATTTCCACTTAATCCCCATCCATTATATGATCTAGCCTCCTTTTAAAGCTCCTTATTGACTCTTCACTAACTACCTGACGACTGAGTTCATTCAAATCATTCACCACCCCATTTGTGAACCAGTTTTTCTCAATTTTTTTTTTTAATCTACGCTTTTCCAGTTTGAATCCGTTACTTCTTGTTCTACCCTGATTACTAGCCTTGAGAACTTTTCCTACATCTTTATTGTATCCCTTTAACCACTCAAAAACTTCTATCAGAAAACTTATGGGTGTCGGTGTTATAACCGTATTACTTATGCTGTAGCTACCTTCTGTTAGGGCGCGCTGAAACGAGAAACATCTAGTGATTATGTTTCATTACATTTATACTAATGGGCCCCAGACATAATTATGTCACTGTTTGTTTACATCGGTGCATTGTGGGGATAAGTCGGGGTTGCCGCTGGTGGAGCTACGAAGGGAAAACTACAGCGCAGACATGAATGAATAAAAATACCTTTGTTTGTCGCTATATGGGAGTACTAGCCGCAAAACCGCCCTCCGGGCGGCCTTTTTGGCTAGCTCCTGCGGAGGGCTATTGGTGGGGCCCACCACCTGTATTTGGTGGGCCTTCGGCCCACCAAACACAGACTCTCCAGATAGCCCCTTCTAGCTTTCCTGAAATCATGGATGTAGAAATGTATGTATTAACGCCAACCCATTCACATCACCCCCAACCCATTCACTCACCCATTACCCATCACCCCCCACCCATTCACTCACCCATTAGGGCTATTGGTGGGCCTTCGGCCCACCAAACACAGACTCTCCAGATAGCCCCTTCTAACTTTCCTGAAATCATGGATGTAGAAATGTATGTATTCCCCCCACCCATTCACTCACCCATTACCCATCACCCCCACCCATTCACTCACCCATTACCCATCACCACACACCCATTCACTCACCCATTACCCATCACCCCCCACCTATTCCCTCACCCATCACCCAGCACCAACCCATCACCCCCCACCCATTCACTCACCCATCACCCCACACCCATTACCCATCACCCCACCCATTCACTCACCCATTACCCATCACCCTACATCAAGGTTTCCTCAATTCTCGCAACCCACATTTTTTTTTCAGAATTCTCGCTAATAGGCTGCTAAAAAAAAAAAAAAAAACTGATCGGATCATCTCTTAAGTGGGCTTAAAACCTTCCCCTGGTCGAGCTGGTTCCAAAACTGTGACATATGATGGGATTCCGCCACGGGGGGCGGCACCTATCGCGGACAGACAGACAGACACACTTTCGCTTATATTATAATAGATGACTTCAAACACATGTACAAAAAACATTAATATAATCTGTGAACAAGCCATTTTCCTTACTTTAATTACACGACTGCGGCTAAAATTACGTCATTAAGGATAAGATAAGATACTTTGATCCTATCTAGGCTCTTTGCAAGTACCAACTACAAGGTTATTGACTATACAAGGCGCCACCACGCCAGGACGAACCTGGTGGGCTCGAACCGCTGACCGAATGCAGGGACGCTGCACGCGACCCCACAGCTCTTCCAACCGAGCCACCCTGACGGGTACGCCATTAAGGAATGTTTGTGAATAATTGAAAGGATAAGTGATACTATTGGGTATAGAGGCGGGGTATCTGGCACCACAACGGGGCTGCCACAGTGTTACCAGCCCCGCATCTCACCCTTCGAGCCTGCCAACTCGACGTAAACAAGGCCGCCCATTTTATATATCGTAATGGAACACCGATCCGGCTCATCTTAAAAGGACGACCCGCCGCAAACACCATTTCCCAGGCTGCAGAAGGACACAGGAAAAAAAAGATAAATAAATAAAATGCGTTCAAATTCGGAGAACCACGGGACCGTAATGAGTGGTGAGGCAGCATAATACACACGTAAACATTATAAGGGAGACTCCATCCGCTGCCAGGGTAAAAATACATCTATTAATTTCCTCTCTTTCTGCCTTCATAATTACAGACTTCAGGGACACGCGGATATTGTTTGCGGAATCTGCTTCTGTTTCTCGTGTTATTGACTGGAAGCGTTTTCGGATCCGGCGCAGTTTTCTTCCGGGACAAAGTTAGGTGGAAAAGATAGTAGAAATAAAGAGTTAGGGAGGGAGGGGGGTGAGGCCACATGTGCATCAGAACATTGGCGGTAATTACCGCAGCTTGTTAGCGTGATGGCGCGGCAGCCGGTAACTTTTTATTCATATATTTATCCGTAGCGTCATTATTGTTATTGCATGGAGCGTCAGTTACCAATATTGTAATAATTAATATCACAGCTACTATCACCACTGCTATTACTATCTTACTACTACTATTACCACTGCTATTACTACTTACTACTACTATTACCACTGCTACTACTATCTTACTACTATTACCACTGCTATTCCTATCTTACTAATATTACCACTGCTATTCCTATCTTACTACTATTACCACTGCCATTCCTATCTTACTACTATTACCACTGCTATTCCTATCTTACTACTATTACCACTGCTATTCCTATCTTACTACTATTACCACTGCTATTACTATCATACTACTATTACCACTGCCATTCCTGTCTTACTACTATTACCACTGCCATTCCTATCCTACTACTATTACCACTGCTATTCCTGTCTTACTACTATTACCACTGCTATTCCTATCTTACTACTATTACCACTGCCATTCCTGTCTTACTACTATTACCACTGCTATTACTATCATACTACTATTACCACTGCTATTCCTATCTTACTACTATTACCACTGCTATTACTATCATACTACTATTACCACTGCCATTCCTATCCTACTACTATTACCACTGCTATTCCTATCTTACTACTATTACCACTGCTATTCCTATCTTACTACTATTACCACTGCCATTCCTGTCTTACTACTATTACCACTGCCATTCCTATCCTACTACTATTACCACTGCTATTCCTATCTTACTACTATTACCACTGCTATTCCTATCTTACTACTATTACCACTGCTATTACTATCATACTACTATTACCACTGCTATTCCTGTCTTACTACTATTACCACTGCTATTCCTATCTTACTACTATTACCACTGCCATTCCTGTCTTACTACTATTACCACTGCCATTCCTATCTTACTACTATTACCACTGCCATTCCTGTCTTACTACTATTACCACTGCTATTCCTGTCTTACTACTATTACCACTGCCATTCCTGTCTTACTACTATTACTCCTGCTATTACTACTTACTACTACCTCGCACGCTAGTAAAAGTGGGTTAGGATTCCAGCACTGTGACTGTATTGTTACGAAATGCTGTGCACGTAAACTTTTCTGTGGTGAGTTTCCAGACAGCCAGAAAGTTGAATATCAGTTTATTTTCAGAGTTGTCTCCAGTCAAGTTACGGAAGGGGGAGGCTGATAAAAAAAAAAATCTGTATCTATTGGGTTATTGCTATAATATTTACACCAGGAGTTAAGGATACCCTATACATGAATTCTAACCTAATAAACTCATTCTGAGACCGTTTCATTTTTTATCCCTGCACCCCTTACAGAAAATATACGAAAAATTCAAATGGCTACTACTTCTATAATAATTGCTCAACAGGCACGCACTTAATATGGTACAAGGACCTTGTTCAGACCTTCAAACTTATAGAGAGAAATCGTAGTGCAAATCACTTGTTTGCAGAATATGAATTTTTTTTATTTTCAGCTCTGGCGTGAACCCCCGAAAGAGGAAAAAAATTGACAAAATTCAACCCATACAGTTATCGATAAAAACTCTCTATAGAAGCAATCGGACAGGTCTAGGCATATTATATGTGAATTTTCATAGAAATATTTAAAAAAAATGAAGGAGTAGTTTCAGTTTGAAGGTTGAAAACTTGCGTTTTGAGATATGGGCCGCTAAAGTTTTCGTTGACTTTGAACTCTTATATTATGATCCATAAGTAGGTGAGATCATGGTATTTATACTTATATTGAAGTCTTGAGTATTTATAACATAAAATAATATTTCTTCTTATTGAATCATATATGTTGATGCCCAGGCAAATAATCCTGTCTTCAGGCTCCTGGTCACGCCCATGAGGGGTGGGGGGGTTAATCTCCATAACTACGAAACTAAGGCGAATTTTGATGAAATACTCCACATTCAGACTGTTGATTGCCATATGCAGCTCCAGGAATTTTATTACATTTTTAGTTTTTTCCAATTTTTGACCAGCCATGGGGGGGGGTGGGGTGTACTTTTCCATAACTACGAAACTAAAGCGAATTTTGATGAAATACTCCACATTCAGACTGTTGATTGCCGTACGCAGACCCAGGAATTTTATTACATTTTTCGTTTCTTTCCCAATTTTTGACAAGCCGCCCCCCTTACGGTGAAGAATTGATGAACCTTTTGACATGATATACACTGCATTAAACAGCATCTAACCTTATGCTACACGGAGATGAGGCTTGAACATATAGCCAAGTGTTTGACTAATACTGGGTGCGAGGTTTTACCACATGTGATAAATAACGCTGCACACGCATTACTCTAACCTTCACGCCAACCATGTCACGTTAAGCGAGGATAGCGATACAAAAAGTTGTCACCAATTATTCGTATTAAGTATCAGGCAACAACATTTTCAATTTCTACCCTTATGTTAGTGCTAAAAAAATACTTTATGCTGCAAATAGAAACTCCAGTGATTATCGTACACGCCGAGCTTGCAATAAATGCTGATGTTTATGAATACTGAAATTGAGTAACTTGCTGTTGCACAACATTTACGGCAATACACTACATGGGCAGATCATGCTTAATGGCGGCGAATGAAGTGCGGGGCAATATTAAAAAAACTCAATTTATTTTAGAGTGACAGCGATGGTCTATGACAATGTAATAAAGTTGTCCATCTAATTGTATTACTCAGTTTTAATTAGTAGAAACGCGCGGCAGTCGGGAAGTCACTCTTCGTATATGAGGAAAAAATTAGTCTCTCTCTCTCTCTCTCTCTCTCTCTCTCTCTCTCTCTCTCTCTCTCTCTCTCTCTCTCTCTCTCTCTCTCTCTCTCTCTCTCTCTCTCTCTCTCTCTCTCTCTCTCTCTCTCTCTCTCTCTCTCTCTCTCTCTCCAAAATGCTTCAGTTGGTGTTACGAATATGTAAAAAGTTGATATATTTTTTCAGAATGCTGTCACTCCATTGCGTCTCCTTGCCTTCCTCCCACCTGTCTCTCCCTTCCTACCTCCTTTCTCTCCTTTCCTCCCTGCCTTCCACACTTCCTCAAACTCTCCCTCCCACACTGTCCCTCACCCACACTCCCTACCATGCCTCCCTCTCTCCCTCTCTCCCAACCCTCCCATGTTATACTTACTATCCCTCCCTACCATGCCTCCCTCCCTCCCTCCCAACCCTCCCAAGCCATCCATGTACTACTTACTCTCCCCCCTTCCCCCTTCCCCCGCTTCTTCTCCCCCACTCACTCCTGCGCCTACAGGACCCACGCCTCTCGCGCCCTGATGTGTTCAACTGTTCATGCTTCATTGATGCTTAGTTAGCGCACTTATGTTAATGTGCTTGCACGTGCACGGTCCAGATCCCGCTAGACAAACTGGCAGTCTCTTAGTCCTAAATGCAATTGCACACATTATGTTATGGTGTGGACTTAGAGAGAGAGAGAGAGAGAGAGAGAGAGAGAGAGAGAGAGAGAGAGAGAGAGAGAGAGAGAGAGAGAGAGAGAGAGAGAGAGAGAGAGAGAGAGAGAGAGAGAGAGAGAGAGAGAGAGAGAAAAAAAAAATTGATAAAATAAAGTATAATTTTATTACCATTTTCAATTTGACCAGTGCAATAATCTTTTTGTCTTTATTAATATGTTCTCAATTTTTTTACTATTATCATTTTTTTTTTTTTTTTTTGGAGGCCAACAGTTCATGGTGGTTCGAACTAGCCTGGGATTATAATTTATTTAGGCATTTACGTGATTAACGGGACCATTGGTGTTAAAATGCTAATCATCGCTAGGGTGTGCTAATGGTAACTAATCGCCGGGCTGTTGTGTATTGATTGCCTTCCGTAGCCCGTCGCTCAGCCAGCCCAGAGGCATATTCCCGTTTTCTGGAAGAGTATGTGGCGTTTACTCTTGAACACGTCAAGTTAGATTAAGTTAGGTTACGGATAGGGTAGGTTAGATTTTCCGGTTCAATATGTGGTAACTTTGTATGGGAATCACATTGAGGGTATTTTCGAGAAAATCCTATAGTTAGTTTCGGAGCTACAGACAAGCGTCTTCACTCGGTAACCACATAATTTTTTTTTTTACATCACAAAGGACTGGCCAAGGGCACAACAAAAAGAGGTAAAAAGAGGTAACACAAAACCCCCTTAGTTGCCAGTCCCTATAAAGAAGACAGTAGGAGAATACAAAAAGGGGGGACGGCCAATTTAGTTCGGGAGGTGTCTTGTCACTCTTTTCTTGAAAAGATTTAAGTCGTAGGAAGGTAGAAAAATAGAAACAGGAAGAGAATTCCAGAGTTTACCAGTGAAAGGAATGAAAGAGTAAAGATACTGATTAACTCTTGCATTAGGAAGATGGACAGAATAGGGATGAGAATGAGTAGAAAGTCTTGTGCAGCACCATCATCACCACACCCCACCACCACCACCACCACACCTTAGCCACACCCCAACCACACTTATGCGTTCTCGGTACAGTCAAGGACGGTGTATGTATGTAGATAGGACCAGTGGGGCCCCTATGCCTCCTGGTGATTTCAAAACACTGGCGCGTAAACAATCCAGAGATATAGTGGTCTATGGCCGACTACATTCTTTTATGGAGGATGAAGTTAATGTGTGTGTGTGTGTGTGTGTGTGTGTGTGTGTGTGTGTGTGTGTGTGTGTGTGTGTGTGTGTGTTGTGTGTGAGAAAGATAGAATGAGAGAGAGAGAGAGGGAGGGACGTTGAGACACACATAATTATACACACACACACACAAAGTTTCTCACAAAGTTGTTCTTTTTCAGTTTTTATTCCTTTATAGGTTCTGTTAGAATATTTCTTGGTTTAGAAAGGTAAAAAATTCTCTCTCACTATCTCTCTCTCTCTCTTCTCTCCATAATAACTTTCTCTCACTTGTCACCTCAATTTTCTTCTTCTTTCCTTGACCAAGTCTTCCTTCCTTCCTTCCTTCTTTTCTTTTTCTCCCTCTCCTTTCCATAATAGTTTTGGAGAAGAGGATGAAAGTGTATAGCAGCGGAGAGAGAGAGAGAGAGAGAGAGAGAGAGAGAGAGAGAGAGAGAGAGAGAGAGAGAGAGAGAGAGAGAGAGAGAGAGAGAGAGAGAGAGAGAGAGAGAGAGAGAGAGAGAGAGAGAAAAAAAAATACAAGGCGAAGGGCGAGTGGAAACGTGAGAAGGAAAAGCCTTAGAGAAAGAGAGAGAGAGAGAGAGAGTAGAGAGAGAGAGAGGAGAGAGAGAGAGAGAGAGAGAGAGAGAGAGAGAGAGAGAGATTCAGATTCAGATTCAGATATTTATTCTCCATTTGACAATGGTTATTCTTTAAATGTTAACATATAAAAACAATATCATAAGAATATAATATATTATATAGGCTTAACTCTATGTAGGATATTCGTCCATAGGGGATTCGTCATTGAAAAATAAGGGAAAGATAAAATTTTAAAACTAATAAAAGAATTCCATAATAAAAAACAATAAATTAAAATATTATTTGTTAAAACACAACTCAGTAGGTGCTATGTGTCAAATTGCTCACTTAAAAGATGATTAAACAACTGTTTTTTAAATGAGGATAAGGTGTTTAGCATTCCTAACGTTTGTGGGGAGAGTGTTCCATAATTTTGGTCCTGCCACAAGCACAGAGCTTTCTCCCATGTTGGTATTAGTTTTTAGGGACATACAATTGTTGTTGTTGTCTGGTAGGAAGAGAACGTATATCTCTTACTGTTGGCAAGGACATTAGGTGTTCAGGGATATATCCGTTGATGATGTTTGTAGGTCATTATACCAAGTTCATATTTGTACTTTTTTATATATTTTTAGCCACCCAGCTGCCTCAAAAACGGTGTGGCGTGGTCACGCTTTGCTCCGCCGCCCAACGCTACTTTAGCAGCAAAGTTTTGCAGCTTTTGAACTTGATATAAGTGAGTTGTATAAGTGGCAAACCCCATATTTTGATGCCGTAGTTAATGATGCTCAAGACAAGAGAGTGAATGGATATTAGTCGTGCGTTTTTGTTCAAATTTTCTTTGATTCGGTTTACATAAATCAACGTACCAAGAGTTTTCCTTCTAATTTCATTTATGTGGCTATCAAAATTCAAATAATTATCGAAATGGATACCAAGATTTTTTAATGATTACTTGGAACAATCACGCATCCGTCAACTCTTAAGCAGGTGTTGGTGGTATTTCGGAGATATACTTTCTGCTTCCCATAAACATACACTGACGGTCTTTTTAGTGTTCAACATCAAACCATTTGTATGGAAGTAGTTTTTAGTTAGGGCCAGTGTGTTTTCGCCCCTGAGGATGAGCTCATCAAGTTTTCAATGGTACCGGTATGTATGAGCTGGGTGTCGTCAGCATATTGGAGTACATGACAGTCAGAGATATAGTGTGAAAAA
The DNA here is from genome assembly GCA_016584305.1 of Chionoecetes opilio. Lineage (NCBI taxonomy): Eukaryota > Metazoa > Arthropoda > Malacostraca > Decapoda > Majidae > Chionoecetes > Chionoecetes opilio. The sequence goes on along the minus strand of JACEEZ010023684.1, from coordinate 20,774 downwards.
TCATTAACAAATATTAGAAATAAAATTGGTCCGAGTACTGACCCTTGTGGCACACCATATGGAATTTCAAAGATTTCTGATAGTGCTTTTCCCATTCGTACACGTTGTGTTCTGTTATGCAGATAACTTTCAAACCAGAAATTGTCAATATTCATCTTCGATAGCTTCTCTTAGGGATACATGATTAACACTATCGAAAGCTTTTGACAAATCACAAAGAATAATAAGTGAAATTTTCCTATTATCATGTTATCGTATAGTACATTAGAGAGTTTTGTAAGAGCCGTTTCGGTTGATAATCGAGCTCTGAAACCATGTTGGGTATTACTCAACAGATGGTTCTCTTCTAGATAGTTAGTAAGCTGATTTGCTATAAACCTTCTCTAGTATTTTTGAAAGAATGGGTAACAGAGATATAGGTCGATGATTTTGGTGGTTGGTTAGCATCGCCAGACTTTAAAATTGGGACAACAATGGCTTCCTTCCACTGTTTAGGGAAAGTTCCAGTCACTATGGATGTATTTAGTATGCATGTTATGTAAGAGATTACCACCGGAGAGAGTCTTTCAAAAACCGTAATTGGATGCCATCACAACCACAGGAGTTGCTGTTTTTTCATAGACTAATTATTAGTATAATTGTGTCATTGTCAATGGGTTTGTGGTCTAAAATATTACTTGGCAGGTTAGTGATATCTTGGTTTGTTGTCAGCACTTACGGGGTGATCTTTTGATACATTTTGCTGGGATTTTATGAATGTTTTCTTTCCCCACGTTGGCAAAAAATTTATTAAAACTATCTGCAAGGACTTCGCTTCATCTCCCTCCTCTGCTATTGAATCACATGACTTTTTCTCAGAATTTGGGATTAACTGTCTCAATAGTTTTCCAAATAGCTGAACTATTACCTTTATTGTCTTCAATTCTTTATCCTAGTGCTTTGTCTTTGTATGATTGAGTAACCTTTTTACTTGTTTCTTTTAATTTTTATGATTTTCTTGTAACTGAGTGTTATTTCTATCCATTTTCAGGTTCCTCTGACGTTATTTTTCTCCCTTATAAGTTCTCTCAACTCCTCACTCATCCAAGGTGCAGGGGTCTCTTGACCTCCTTGGTGAGCAAGGTGCACATCATTTAGACATTTGTTAATACTTTTCCGTAAAAATGTTTACTTGTACGTCAATGTTATCCGTCACGTAATATTTGATTTAGGTTATAGCTGTCTTGTAATAAGAGATTACAGAGAACATCTGGGGAATAATTTCTCAATTCTCGAATGGTTTTAACAGTGGGCAAAACTCTAGGTTTCTTCAAGTTGATGGTTAAGGTAATGAGTTCATGGTCCCCCACAAGACAAGGAATGACATCAGATTGTATCACAGATTCTGGCTTGTTGGTAACAATTGTGTCTAACAGCGTTGCTGAGGTTGATGTGATTCTGGTTGGTTGTGAGACCAGAGATGTGAGTTTAGCATTATAAATTATTTTTCTTAAACTTACTCTTACTTGTAAAAGATCATCATTAAAATCCCCTAAAAGATAAAACGAACTTATTTCCTAAAATCATAAAATCTAAAACAGCAGCAATATAATCGAAAGTTGTCGAGAGAGATTTAGGATGACGGTACAGGCAACCGATGACAACAGTAGGTAATTTTTTGCTCTGTACACCTAGCCATATGTCTTCAACTCCTGCCGGCCTTTCAATATTGACCTCTAAACGAGTAATTGTAAAAACATTTTTCACATAGACACAAACACCACCACCTCTTCCTACATCACATCTATATCTATAATAATATAAGCGAAAGTGTGTCTGTCTGTCTGTCTGTCTGTCTGTCTGTCTGTGTGTGTGTGTGTGTGTGTGGGTATGTAAGGTTCCGCCCCCCGTGGCGCAAACACCGCTCATATGGCACATTTTTGGAATCGGCTCGACCAGGGGAAGGTCATAAGCCCACTTATGAGATGATCCGATCACTTTTTTTTTTTTTTTTTTTTTTAGCAGCCTATTAGCGAGATTGTGAAAACAAAAGTGGGTTGCGAGAATTTGAGGAAGCTTGATGTGGGTGTGGTAATGGTGAGTGATGGGTGGGGTGATGGGTAATGGGTTGGGGTGATGGTGAGTGATGGGTGGGGGGTGATGGGTTGGGGGTGATGGGTGATGGGTGAGGGAATAGGGTGGGTGGGTGATGGGTAATGGGGTGAGTTGAATGGGTGTGTGGTGATGGGTAATGGGTGAGTGAATGGGTGGGGGGTGATGGTAATGAGTGAGTGAATGGGTGGGGGGTGATGGGTAATGGGTGAGTGAATGGGTGTGTGGTGATGGGTAATGGGTGAGTGAATGGGTGGGGGTGATGGTAATGGGTGAGTGAATGGGTTGGGGTGATGGGTAATGGGTGAGTGAATGGGTGGGGGGTGATGGTAATGGGTGAGTGAATGGGTGGGGGAATACATACATTTCTACATCCATGATTTCAGGAAAGTTAAAGGGGCTATCTGGAGAGTCCATGTTTGGTGGGCCGAAGGCCCACCAAACACAGGTGGGTGGGCCGAAAGCCCACCAATAGCCCTCCGCAGAGCTAGCCAAGAAGTCCGCCCGGAGGCGGCTTTGCGGCTAGTAATACATATTCAGGGATCGAAATATGTTCGTCCAAATCTCAGGAAGTAGCCAAGTTTCACTAATACATAATATGTCTGTATCTCTTTCATTAATTAATAAATTTATCTCATCCTTATGTGCTAGAAAACTTTGAGCATTTATTGGTCAATCTTAACCCCTGGACCTTTTACACACATTATGACTACGTCGGCACTGTCTTCTTCGCCTGCTTCCTATGGGTTGTTATATTTACAATAGCGTTGCTTGTGTCCCAGCCCATGACACGAAGCACACCTCAACCGATGATCGAATCTACAATTCCTTTGATGATGGTTGTGCTCGCCACAATTGTAGCATCCCTGTTGAGAATTAGAACTGGATGATGTGTATGAGTATGAACGTTGTATCGGTGGGGCATGGCTGGGTCTAGGGTCCTGCCAATACCCTTCGTACCTGTATCCATCATCATAGTACGAGTTCGGAGATGAGGTAAAGTCGTGATTTTTCTTGCCATCCCACATTGTTTCCTGTCCTCTCGTGAACTGTAGAAGGGTTTTCTTTGAAGAAAGGTTTCTGTGGGACGCGGTATGTCTTTCCGAGCTGGTACTGTGGGGAGTAACGTGAGGTTCTCCAGCTGTACATTTGATGGCATGTACCGCGGGGGAGCCTCCTGCACTGCTTCGTGAGTCGGGTGGTGAACGGGTTCTTGTGACTGCGTTGCATGGTTACGCCAACGAGTTGTGTTTGTATCAACGCGATATGAGGAGGCTTGGTTGCGAAGTATGTTTGCATAAGTAGTAGTAGTATATAGTAGTATAGTAGTAGAGGAGAGAGAGAGAGAGAGAGAGAGAGAGAGAGAGAGAGAGAGAGAGAGAGAGAAGAGAGAGAGGGGAGAGAGAGAGAGAGATTTATATCATTAGTTTTGTGTGCGTCTCTCTCTCTCTCTCTCTCTCTCTCTCTCTCTCTCTCTCTCTCTCTCTCTCTCTCCCTCTCTCCCCTCTCTCTCTCTCTCCTCCTCTCTCCCCCTCTCTTGCTCTGGTGTAAAAATGGAAAGCTAAACATCCAATTGACGAGATACAAAGATGTTTTTTACTACAAGGAAGGGAATTTTTTTTTGTGTACTTTGTTTCCCGTCTTTGTGAAGATAAGCGAGTGAAAGGATACCACAGCAAACGCCCTTAACATGCTGTTTGTGAGGGAGAGGGGGGAGGGGGGAGGGAGGAGAGAGAGAGAGAGGGAGAGGAGAGTGAGAGGAGAGGAGAGAAGAGAGAGAGACGAGGAGAGGAAGAGAGAGAGGAGAGGAGCTTATATCAACCAATAATTGCTAGTGATTTGTTATAATTGCCTTACAGAAAAATAAATAATAACGCAAGAGGAAAGCCATAAATGATGAATAAATGATGAAATAAATTAATCCCTTCCCCTAGTTATTCATCCCTTTGTCTTATTACCCTGTTTTATTTCTGTATTTATCAGCATTTTTATTTCACACACACACACACACACACATACACACACACACACACACACATACACAGTATAATGGGAAAATCTTGGTGTATATGCAGGGTTAATGGCCAATAATAAGCGGCAGTGATAATATTAAAATGTCATACAATCACGTAAGCTTTACGGATGAGTCCAATAACAACCCTTCATAAAGTATAACACATAAGAGCGTATTACACTGCGATCCACTGAACCTCCCCCTAATAGTTGGACAGACAGACAGACAGACAGACACAGACAAACATATGGAAACATGAGAGGTAGGGAGAGATGAACAGAGACAGATGGTAAAAGGAGTAATAAAGAAACAAACAGACAGACAGACATACAGAAAGGCAGACAGACAGGCAGAACACACACACACACACACACACCACACACACACACACACACACACACACACACACACACACACACACATTGGACAGGGTGTACCTAAGCCTCCAGACCTTCACGTGTCTTAGTAATGGTGTGGACTACTAATGCTCGGTGATTATTTGTGATTTGAGACTTAAATAAACATTCCTGTAACATTTAAGACGGTAACAGCGATGATTATATTGTATTCCTTAATTCAACAGTCATGTTCGCAGTGCATGAGTTGCATTACGGTACACGCAAGTAACATAAAGTAGCAGTTTCGTGTTGGATAATTACACACACGATAATAAACACGAAACGAAAATACTTCTAATCCACCACAAAGTCATTGGTCTTGTGTTACGCCTCAGTGAGTCCGCCTCTCTGCTGATTGGTTGCCGGTTCCTTTGTGAGGCATTACCGACCAGTGGGAGAAGGTAAAGCACTCTCTCGGGCGGCCAGGAGAGGCTGCTCTTAGGCATCAAAACTCCGTGGTAAAGAAATGAGAAGAGAGTACAGAACAGCGTGGGAGAAGGAATCAAAGGGCGCGTGGGCTGGTGATGGAAGATTGAAAGGGATTAAAGTGGTCCGGGTAGTGCCAGATGCCAGGCTAATGAGATCAGATCCTATTTAATTATTTTTCTCGCGTAGTATCGGATTGCTCGCCTCAACTCTGCGGCCAAGCGGGATTTGCTCCTGTGCCTTATGTCATTGAAAAGCGGAATCCATCATCTCTCTCTCTCTCTCTCTCTCTCTCTCTCTCTCTCTTCTCCTCTCTCGTCTCTCCTCTCTCTCTCTTCTCTCCTCTCTCTCTCTCTCTCTCTCTCGCTCTCTCTCTCTCTCTCTCTCTCTCTCTCTCTCTCTCTCTCTCTCTCTCTCTCTCTCTCTCTCTCTCTCTCTCTCTTTGAATTTGTGTTTGTGGAAAATCACGTGTTCTTACATTTCACTGTCGTCTTTTTTATTTCCCTTGTAGCATCGTGCCGGGATTCATGCATGTAAAGGGGAGATTATTCATCATTCGTATACATCTGTACACATTAAGGTTAGGGTTTTTTCGTGTAAATAAATTAATGTGTCTGGGAGTGTGTCTATGTGTCTGTCTGTCTCGTCAAGTAACTAGATATTTAAACCTTTTGAATATGCAGATTATTTTTCGACTATGTGATGTAAAACTTAAGTGCACACACCATCCAAAGTGATGTAATAGTTTTTTTCTTATTTTTTTCTATATGGCACATTATATATTTTTTTTTATAAGGCAACGTTTTTTATAATTTATTTTATATATGGCACCGAAAGAAACACTGACTATGGCATGACTTAGATAAACATGATTATATTTTTTCCTATATATATATAAAAAATAAATTATATATAATATATATATAATATAGCTATAGATATATATATATATATATAATAATATATATATATATATATATATATATATATATATATATATATATATATATATTATTATATATATATATATATAGTAGACATTAAGACCAGGCGCCATTTGGAAGACACTGGCAGGAATGTGAGGACAATAGAGTGAAGACAGAGAAAGAAAAAAAAAATGGTAACTTCTGACGCGAGGTAAAAATAATGTGATTTTTTCTGGGTTTAATAAGAATACATTTCAGAGGGTCTCCGCCCCTCTATGGAGGGCAGTTAACAAAGTCAGGGGTAAGGGAGTCAACTTTGTGGGACACCCACACCCAGAGAAGGTAGCAAATGAGCTTATAACAAAGTGGGCATATGAGGCTAGTGCTGCCAGTCTTCCTCAGACTGTAAATGATGCGGTAGGAGAATGGGAGGTTGAGAGGAGATCCTCTATCCTTACTGCCCTAAACGTGGGAGATGAAACAGGTGCGGATATTACACAGGATGAATTGTTGCGAGTCATAAAACACGGAAAATCTATTGCTCCAGGAGCTGATGGTATTAGCTGTGAAAGACTTAACTGCTTGGCTGGTATACACGGCGGACCATTGTTACGACTATTTAACATGAGTTTTAGGGAAGGAAGGCTGCCCAAAGCATGGAAGGAGGCGATCATAATCCCTGTCCCTAAGGTCAGTGGAGGCTATAGACCGATATCATTAACAACATGCTTTTCTAAAATGATGGAGAGAGTTCTCTTGGAGAGATTAATATATAAAGTAGGCGACGACATCAGTGATAATCTGTTTGGTGTCATTAAGGGGAAGGGAACAGCTGATGCTATTATAAGGTGTTTATCCCATGAGTCTGATTACTGCCGCGTCTTTATAGACTTAAAAGGCGCCTTTGACAAGGCCATGGGTGAAGTTATACTGTATGAACTTGCTACTATGGGTGTGGGTGGCAGGCTCCTCCACTGGATAGGCGATTATCTCCATGGCAGGAAGGCGAGAGTCCTGTTTCAGGGTTCTTTGTCTGACCAGAAAGCATTTACTCTTGGTACTCCTCAAGGTGGTGTATTAAGCCCCATGTTATTCAATATTTTGATGAATAAAGCTGGCTCGTTAGAGCTATCTCACAATGTAAATGCTGTGATTTACGCTGACAACATCCTCCTTCAGAGTAGAGATGTACGTAATATGCAAGTTGCCCTAGACAAGTTCACGATTGTGACCCAGAGAATGGGTCTCGTGTTAAATGAGGAAAATACAAAATTCCAATGTCGAGCAGTTGGGGGCATACACCTAACTGTCAACAACAAAAACGTTGCAAGAGTGAGATACTATAAGTACCTCGGAATGTATATTGGATACTCAGCTGATAGTAAAGATGTGGGGCTGACCCACCTGGTAACGCAGTGTAGGGCGCTACTCCAACCCATGAAAGCTTTAGCCTGGAGTGGGAATGGTGTCGGAGTTCCTGTGCTAAGGACCATGTACATCAGCACCATCAGGTCTTTAATAGATTACGCTAGCCCTGTCCTCTCTTGCTTTGGCTCGGGAAGGATGGAAAAACTTGAAAAGCTGCAAAATACTGCCATGAGGATCATCCTAAACTGCCCTAAATATGCGATGGTAGACTGCATGAGAATGGAACTCAGCCTCCCTGCTCTCAAAGACAGTGTCTCCTAAGTTAACTCGGCAGCTGCCGTAAGGCATATGAGAGCCAAGGGAGGGGCCACATTAGTTGATAGTGTCACCACTGGACTTGCTGGGCTCACACCTTTTAGGAAACAGGGCCGGAGAGAATATTTAGCTACGCTAGTGGCAGAGATAGATAGGTATGACCTGATGAACAGCTGTGAAACACAGGGACGACATAAGAGGGGCCCTCCGTGGCAGGTCACACAAGTAACCATAATAATATCGCCACTGGATAAGAAAAAGCACATGTATGCTCCACATGAACTTAAATACATTTTTTTGGAGGAAATTTCACCTTTCTGGCAGGCGAACAGTACACATGTGTATTGTGACGGGTCTGTCATGGAGAGTGGCAGGACCGGGTGTGGTATTCTGGTGAGGCAGTATGATGTACATGGCGTGGTCTTGGGCACTCATCATGTTTATAGACTGTCTGATGCTATTTCCTCCACTCAGGCTGAGCTCTCCGCCATACTCCTTGGCCTTGGGAAAGTCAAGGATAGTGGTGGGGACACATCTTTTTATGTAGACAGCAGGGGAGCTCTGGAATCTCTCAGGAGTCCACACCCTGTTTTTGAGGAGATAGTGAACGAGTGTATGGGTATTTTGCAGGGCATTGAAAGGACAGGTAGATCCGTGACCTTCATTTGGGTGCCATCCCATGTAGGGATAACTCTCAATGAAAGGGTGGATGACATCGCCAAGCAGGCAACGTGCAGGGACTCAGTATATATTCAAGGCACACTGTCTATGAGACAAGTCACGATTCAGATTAGGGACATTCAAAACGACACTGACAAAGCCAGGATAGAAAACAAATATGCCAACCATCCGCTCATGGCACACTATACAAATGTTGTACTGCAGACACACTTCTCATACGGCAAACACAGAAATAAATGGAAAGACACAGTCTTCACGAGACTTAGGTTCGGGTCCCCCTAGTACTGGGAACTGGGGATGAACGTGCCCGAGGACGACAAAAAATGTAGATTGTGCCAGCAGCTCAGGTCCCACACCTTACAACACTATATACTGCAGTGTCCATCTTTGGCAACTTTTAGACATCCCGATATAGATAATGTCACGGACCAAGTTATCTGAATGATAAACAACGGTCAGGTTGATGCGGCATTACGGAAAACCAGCCTCCAGCGTCTTATGGGATCAGGATAAGTGCAACGGCAAAATAGTAGATATAGTAAATATGGATAATAATGCAATAGTATATGTATATGTGTATGTATATGTGTGTATGTGTGTATATGTAGGTATGGGTATATGTATGTATATGTGTATATGTCTGTATATGCATGTATGTGTGTATATGTATATTTGTATATGTATATGTGAATGTATATGTGTGTGTATGTATCTGTGTATAATTTAAAAACTATATGTATGCATGTGTGCATATGTATGCATGTGTGCATGCATGTGTATGTATGTATATGTATGTGTATGTGTGTATATTAGGGTGGTCCAAAAAAAAATATTTAATAAAGCTACATGTTCTCACCCCCTAAAAATGTTCCACTACTATTAAAAACACTGCTGGCGAAATATAAATGAAATTGAATAATATTTAGTGGTAGCTCAATAGCATCACAGTTTCAGTCACATGACGTATATTATTAGTATAGTCATCCTTGAAACTCCTACTGGAACCATAGAAAACGTTTTGTTTGTTTGTTTGTAAACATCATTGCCAATCCAAACAAACATCATTGTCAATCCAAATTGACATTGTCAAATGTCAAAATGTCAAAAAAACATCATTGTCAATCCAAAGTTGTGAAATTATTTGAAGAATGGCGACTGCTGAAGAAGAATCAGAAAAGAAAGACGGAAATTCAGTTGAAAAAAGAAGCCTTTTGTGCTCGCTTTGGAGATTTGTTTGATATTGCTCATGCAAATGCTTTGAACATGATCACAATACAGGAGGATAAAGATTTCTTACTTTCTCAACGTGAAAAGGGGGGACGTGGCACTATGGCTGGCGTGGACACTAAGCCTGCTCAGAAGGAAAAGCGAAAATCAGCAAGAATGGCGCAGCAAGCTGCAAGGGCGTACCGTGAACAGAAGACGCAAGAAGCAAGAACATCTAAGGTCACCACTGATTTACCAACCTCCAATTCTAACAGCAGCTCTGAATCTACAGATGAGTTTGAATGGAATAAGTATGGGCAAGCGTCTGGAGGAACTCCACCTTGTAAAAATCAGAAAAGAATGACCGTTGTGACATCATCTTTAAGGTCTGCTTTGGACAGAACGAACATGACTGACAGGAAGGCTATGATGTTTGTCACTGCAACAGCCCAGAGTCTTGGGCATGATGTGGAGGAGCTAGCATTGAGTAGGTCCTCAATTCGGCGTCCCAGACAAAAGCATCGAACTAATAAGGAACATGATTTGAAGGCTGAATTGAGGGCTGATGTGCCACTAACAGTCCACTGGGATGGGAAATTTATCCCCGACCTGACTGATAAGCAATTAGTTGACCGCCTTCCAATTATTGTGTCTGGAGATGGAGTATCACAACTCATGACTGTTGAAAAATTAACATCAGGAACTGGTCAAGCACAAGCAGATGCTGTGATAAATGCCTTGAAGGAATGGGGCATTGAGGACTCTGTTCGAGCTTTGAGTTTTGACACAACAAGTTCCAACACAGGCAGGTTAGGAGGAGCGTGTGGGTTAATTGAGCAAGGACTTGGCACCAATCTTCTGTTTCTTGCTTGTCACCATCACATTCTTGAAATTATGATTGGTGCTGTGTTCATGGCATGCATGGGACCCTCTTCTGGACCAGACGTTTTACTCTTCAAGCGATTCCAGGGTCATTGGAAAGGTATGAATTTGGAAAACTTTGGGGATGCATCCATAGATGAATTTGTCCACGAAGCCATTTCTGACATGAAGGATGATGCCCTGGATTGAATTCAGAACCAACTTGCTGAAACTCAACCAAGAGATGATTACCGTGAATTGTTGGAATTGTCTATGATTGTTTTGGATAAAGTTCTTACAAGAGGAATTCAGTTCAAGGCCCCAGGACCCATCCACCATGCACGCTGGATGTCGAAAGTAATTTACAGTCTGAAAGTTTGGCTATTCAGAGGTCAGTTCAAGCTCACCAGTAGAGCACAGAAAGGTCTGCAGAAGATGGTTGTCTTCACCATTCGGCTTTACTTAAGGGCTTGGATGACAGTTCCTCTTGCAGCCTCTGCCCCAAACGATGATCTACTTCTCTTGAAGTCTCTGGCTGGGTATGAAGAGAGAAACCAAGCTATTTCAAAGGTAGCAACCACAAAACTAGCCGGTCATCTGTGGTATCTATCAGAGGAGTTGATTGGATTAGCTTTTTTTTTATAATAATGTACCTGCAGCAGTGAAAAGACGAATACACTGGAAATGAAACGGGGTCCTATCACTGGAAATGGAGGGCAATGAAGATACTCCAAAGCGCATCCAAGTTGACCTGCAAAAAATTCAGGCATGTGGGTTGGAAGACTTTGTCACACAGAAAAGCCAAGTGCTTTTTGAAAGGATAAATCTTCCTGGCAGTTTTCTGAAAGCAGATCCAGAGACATGGGAACAACGAGATTAATACATAGCACCTCACCAGACTGTGCAGGCCATGACAGTGGTGAACGACCATGCTGAACGTGGAGTGGCCCTAATTCAGGAATTCAGTGGACTACTCACTCATGATGAAGATCAACTACAGTTCCTTCTGCAGGTTGTGCAGGTGCACAGAAAATCCTTCCCTGACAGCAATAAGAAGACCTTCACTGGAAATGCCTGAATTGTCAACGGTTGCTAGTGAGTTTGAATAGTTTGTAGACTTATGTATATATGCTCCAATTTAACCTTAATATACATATATTCAAGTTAGCTGGGCTACCCCTAAACATTTTAATAAAGGCATAAAACTCCACAGGTAGTGTTATTTTGTCCATTGAAACAATTTTCTAGGGTGAGAACCCTCAAATGATGGAAAAAATTATTTACTCCCCTTTTTGGACCACCCTAATGTATATGTGTATATATGTGTATATATGTATGCATATGTATATATGTGTACATATGCATATGTGTATGTATATATGTATGTATGTGTGTATGTATGTATATATATATCTGTGTATGTGTGTGTATATGTGTATGTGTATGTATATGTGTATATATATATAATATATGTATATACTAGCCGCAAAGCCGCCCTCCGGGCAGACTTTTTGGCTAGCTCCTGCGGAGGGCTATTGGTGGGCCTGTGGCCCACCACCTTCGGCCCACCAAACACAGACTCTCCAGATAGCCCCTTCTAACTTTCCTGAAATCATGGATGTAGAAATGTATGTATTAACGCCAACCCATTCACATCACCCCCAACCCATTCACTCACCCATTACCCATCACCCCACACCCATTCACTCACCCATTACCCATCACCCGCCACCCATTCACTCACCCATTACCCATCACCCCCCCCCCATCACTCACCCATTACCCATCACACCCACACCACCATTCACTCACCATCACCCCCCACCCATTCACTCACCCATTACCCATCACCTCCCACCCATTCACTCACCCATTACTCATCACTCCACACTCATTCACTCACCATTACCCATCACCCCCCACCTATTCCCTCACCCATCCACCCATCACCCCCCACCCATTCACTCACCCATCACCCCACACCCATTACCCCACCCATTCATCACCCATTACCCATCACCCTACATCAAGGTTCCTCAATTCTCACGCAAACCCACATTATTTTTTTACAATTCTACCTATACGGCACCTAAAACAAAACCACAAAAACAAATAATTAATAAGGTGAATTCGGATCATCCATTAAGTGGGCTAAACTTCCCCTGGTTAAAAAACTGGGTTCTTAAAACTGCCATATGATGAAATTCCGGACACGGGGGGGCGGAACGTCGTACCACACAGGACACAGGAGGGAACGAATGGAGGACATCAACGCACAAAACAACAAATGATCAGGACTAACACGAACACACGACAGAGGACACACAGACACACACATTTACTTATATTATAATATATAATATATATATATATATATATATATATATATATATATATATATATATATATATATATATATATAATATATATATATATATCGTTAAAAGTGATAGCTAGTTCAGCGTTTATTATCTTTTTCAAGAATTTTCTCTTTCTCTTAGGAGTGTCTTATTACCTCCGCCAACGAAGTTGGAGGGGTTATGTTTTCACCCCGATCTGCTGTCTGTCTGTCTGTCTGTCTGTTGTTAGTGTACAGGATTTCTCAAAAAATTACGAATAGATTTGGACCAAACTCGGTATACCAAGTCTATTTGGTATAAGGAAGAACTGATTTCATTTTGGATGAAATCTATTGACAACTGTTGCCATGGCAACCAATTGATGGACAATTCGGGCGGACGTATGCGCTCATACTGAGTGCATATACGTATATATATATATATATATATTATATATATATATTTTTTTTTTTATATTTTTACTTTAAATTTTTTTTTTTTTTTTTTAATCGAATCGCAACTGTTGCCATGGCAACTAATTGATGAAATATTCGGGCGGAGGTATGCGCTCTACTGAGTGCCCCCCCCCCCTAGTTCTGTTTAGTAATCAATTGTATGACTTCGCCGTCACTAGTATCTATCGTCGCCTAGCTATCACTTTTAACGAGATCTGTCTCAGAGAAAATTTCCTGCCCGTATATACTCTCTCTCTCTCTCTCTCTCTCTCTCCTCTCTCTCTCTCTCTCTCTCTCTCTCTCTCTCTCTCTCTCTCTCTCTCTCTCTTTTTTTTTTTTTTTTCTCTCTCTCTCTCTGGTAAGGAGGAAGGGATCATTGTCTGTTTTTTTTCCTGTTTTTTTCGGGCTGTTTTTTTCCCTCGCGTTTTCTTTCAGTCTGTGATTTTTAGGTTGATATAGAAAACGCATGGCGGGAGTGTGACCATCCATTAGTCAGGAGCGATTAGAGTGGCGTGTCCAAAAGTTTGATTCATTAACGGAAAGGCAGGTAATTGGAGAGAGAGAGAGAGAGAGAGAGAGATGAGAGAGAGAGAGAGAGAGAGAGAGGAGAGAGAGAGAGAGAGAGAGAGAGAGAGAGAGAGAGAGAGATAATGCTCTTGTGGTATGTAAAACTATTAGAATTGAGGAGAAAATATCTGAGGTGGAGACAAAAATAAAAGTTTTTTTTGTAACTAATGGTGAAGCCGCCTCATCCCTTATCCTGTGTGGAGAGGAGGAGGAATATTTCTGTGTGGATATGATATCCTGTGTGGAGAGGAGGAGGAGGAGGAGGAGGAGGAGGAGGAGGAGGAGGAGGAGGAGGAAGAGGAGAGGAAGAGGAAGAGGAAGAGGAAGAGGAGGAGGAGGAGGAGGAGGAGGAGGAAATAAATGAAGGTAAGATAAGCCAAATGCAATTACGATATTAAGAGCGAAAGTAGGGTAAGGTCAAAACGTGGAAAATTTCTAGATATATATGATAATGTTAATTAAAGTAATGAATCTAATAATGATGGTAGTAATATTGATGGAAGTGGTAGTAGTATTAATGATGATAGTGATATGTTTAATTGGGCTTTTCACAAGGTAAGATTACAAGAAATTATGAAATTTGAAGTAGGAGACGAAAAAGTGGTCAGATTCAACTAGAAAAGTATATGTTTAACTAGCAGGATTTTCTCCTTTCATATTTACTTTCTTATTTACGTTTTTTCAGGTTATTCATAAACTAACTTTATATAAATAGTTTTTCCTCATTCTCCCTTTTTCCAAGTTCTTTCATTTTCCATTCCTTCTTATATCTTATATTAACACGAAAACATTTTCTTTCATATTCAACATTTAGTCTCTCCATCCATGCACCTTAACACACGATATAACACACGTCACGGCGATATAACACACGTCAAAGTACAAACGTTCAATCAATCAATCACTGGGGGCATACGCCGGGGGGGCGCGTCGCCTCGCCCACCCTACGACGCCACTCCCGGGGGTCACCACGCGCGAGTTCCCATGCAGGCTCCTTTCCCATACCAAGCAGCTCTCGACAAGAAACATCAACTTGCCCCAGCCACGAGCCTTGTGGGCGCCCCCTCGGCCTCCTCCACGCCGGATTGTCTCTTACAGATACAACCCGATGGGAAGGATCGGTTTCAGGGTAGCGTGCCACATGCCCATATAGCCGAAGTTGGCGCTGACGGTCTATGCAATTAATAGGCCTCGATTAAGTCACACGGTGCAATCGCTGATTTGACACGTAATCATCCCAGCGATACCCCATGATTCTGCGAAGACACTTATTACCAAAGGCATTGATTCGTCTCTTCAAGTCACTATTTAGTGTCCATGTCTCACAACCATAGAGTAAGACAAGGATCACAAGCGACTTGAAGATCCGGATCTTTGTCTTCCTGCACAGGTACCGACAACGCCAAATACTCCCGCTGAGCGAGTCCATAACACCGTGGGCTATGCCAATCCGCCGTAAGACCTCTTGACGTGACCCGCCGTCATTATGGACTGCGCTACCAAGGTATGTAAAACTTTCCAAGATCTCAATGTCCTCGCCACACGCATGAACAAACTGTACTGCTTTATCTAGTAAGTCTCCAAACACCTGGACCATGGTCTTGAGCCAGGAGACCTCAAGTCCCAAAGGCTTTGCCTCCTCGTGAGCGCCTCGAGAGCCATCACCAGGACCTCCAGCGACCCAGCAAAGATTACTGCATCATCGGCAAAAACAAGATCAGTGATCTTGGTGTTGCCGACGGATGCTCCACAATCACTTTGATCTACAAACTTGTCCAATACCCAGTCCATACAAGCGTTGAAAAGGGATGGGGCAAGGACGCACCCTTCTCTCACTCTTGTATTCACAGGAAAGAAGCTGGATACACCTGCCCCACACTTCACAGCACTCTCAGTCCCAGAATACAGACCAGTTATCAAACCAATAGTCCTTGCAGGAATCCCTCGAAGTCGCAGAAGATCCCAGAGTGACTCACGATGCACTGAGTCAAACGCCTTCTTGAGAACAACATAGGCTGCAAGCATCCCCTGTCGAAACTCACGTCGGCGTTCCACCAGGACACGAAGCGCTAGGATACGGTCCGTTGTTGACTTACCAGGCGTGAACCCAGACTGCTGAGGTCTCTGATGCTTCACTAGATGACTGCGAATTCGTGTCAGCAATAGATGGGCAAGCACCTTGCCTGGTACGCTGAGCACTGTAATACCGCGGTAATTGTTGCAGTCCTGACGGTCCCCTTTCCCTTTCCAGATAGGGACGACCAGCCCCCTCTTCCAGTCAGGAGGAATGTTACCTGATTGCCACACGGCAGTCAGAACAGCATGCAACCGCGGATCATGGCCTCACCCGCAGCTTTGAGGAGCTCCGCACTGATATTACAAACACCAGCTGCCTTTCCGCCCCTCAACTTTGCTACAGCCTCTCTGACTTCGTCAAGAGAGGGTGCGGTTTCGTCAATGGGAGGATCGACATCCACTGCCTGTAAACCAGTGGTGTGAAGCTGCTCAGTTGGAGGGTCCACCGTGAACAACTGCCCAAAGTACTCAGCCCAGTCCTGCCCATCTGCCCATCTGCCTATCCAAGTCCGACACGAGGCGCCCATCTGCTGTCCGAATAGCACTCGCCCGAGAATGAGACTTGGAACGGAACTTCTTCAGGGCTCGGTAGGTGGGTCGGAGGTCATTAGCGTTCAAATGACCCTCAACATCCTCAGCGAGACTCCTGACATACCTCTCCGTGTCTCTCCCCAGGAGGGTTCTAGTCCGGCGTGACAGAGCCCTGTGCTGGTCCTGGTTCCCAGCCAGCCTGGCAGCGCGACTCTCCTCGATTTTCTCCAGCGTCTCCGTCGAGACAAAACCACGCTTGACCTCGGGCGCTCCCCAATACACTCCTTGGCAGCCTGTAGAATTTCACGTTTGAAGGTATCCCACAGTTCTACAGGGTCCCCGAGAGCACCGAGCACATCAAACCGATTTGAGACTGCCACCGCATACTCATGAGCACATGTCAAGTCCTTCAGTTTCTCAAGATGAAACACAGTATGGTTACCTCTTGAGATTCTTCTGGACTTGACATGAAGCTTAAGTGTAGCAACAACAAGTCTGTGATCTGTTCCAAAGAACTCAGCACTCCGGTAAACCCTGCAGTTCTGGAGGATCCTCCAACGAGTACTAACGAGGATGTGGTAGATCTCCTTAGCTACCCCTCCGGCATTACTATACCATGTCCAGCGGTGCAGCTCTGGCCTCTGATACCAAGAACCTGCAATTCTCAACCTTCTGGACCTTGCAAAGTTCAAAAGCAGATAACTATTGGTGTTTCTGGTACCGGAGCCATGGGGACCAACACATAACTCGTAGCCATCTCTCACATTGCCAGTAGTAGCATTGAAGTCGCCCAAGACAATAAGTGTGTCCCGAGGAGGACACTGATCTAATACAGAGTCGAGTTTGGCGTAGAACATCTCCTTCTCTTCAGTTTTACGCATCTTGGTAGGAGCGTACACTGCAACAAGAGACATGAAACCCAGCGTGTGTTTCATCCTCACCCGCATTATACGCTCATCAACCGTAGTAACCTCAACAACTGACGGCTGCAGTTTGCTGGAGATGCCTATAGCTACTCCCCGATCACGGTGACCATTGCTCATGCCGGACCAGTAGTAGGTGTAACCCCCATTGCTAGTCTCGCCACTGCCAGGCCTCCTCGTCTCAGAGAGTTCCACTATATCCACCCTCAGCCTACTGAGCTCGCCCGATAGGAGAGGTAGTCGATGATCGTCTGAGAGGCTCAGAACGTTCCACGAGCCCACACGAAGAACCCTCCGCAGGTTGATCCCAGGAGTGATTCGACGGGCAGGCGTCGCCTCTGCACCGCCCCGGCCACCCCCATTAGAAAAAGTTGGGCTAGGGGGCCCTACCACTTGATTTAGAGTGCGGGATTCCCGAGGGCTTTGCCCCGCATTCGTCATAGGCAGACCCCTCCCCTGCGTCGGCATAGGAGGGGTTTGCATGGTCGGGCCCCCCGGCAAAACTGGGTCGGGGGCGTGATTACCGCGCCCCCGGCCTCTACCTCTTAACATGTTTGTGGCTAGTTTAGTTTTTACAGGGAAGGGCTGCAAACCCCCCCCCAACCAATCTATGTCAGGGATTGGCCTTACTGCTCACCATGGCCAGGGACGCAGAACCCCCTGTAGGGATTAACCCCATGCTGCCCACTATTTAACCCATAGCTGGGACTATTTAACCCATAGCTGGGACTATTTGACCCATAGCTGGGAACGCAACAAACGTTGCGTAATAGTAAATGATCTAAAAAATTTATTATAGACATTTTGCTCAAAACTTTTAAATTGTGAAAGAATAAGATTAAAGGATTTTCTGAGAGGGTTGAATGCGGGGCCAGAGCATAAAAGGCCAGAGCTTTAAAGGTATTAGGTCAATGTGTGTGTGTTGGTGTGTGTGTGTGTGTGTGTGTGTGTGTGTGTGTGTGTGTGTGTGTGTGTGTGTGTGTGGAGGAGGGTCTCTGTGTGTGTGTGTGTGGAAGAGGGTCTGTGTGTGTGGAGGGGGGTCTGTGTGTGTGTGTATGTGTGTGTGGAGGGGGGTCCGTTGTGTGTGTGTGGAACAG
>JACEEZ010023683.1:0-10000 GCA_016584305.1 Chionoecetes opilio | reverse complement strand
CTCCCTTCAGAGAGAGAGAGAGAGAGAGAGAGAGAGAGGAGACAGAGAGAGAAGAGAGAAGAGAGAGAGAGAGAGAGGACGAGAGAGAGGAGAGAGGAGAGAGAGAGAGGAGAGAGAGAGAGTTTAGAATGTTTAGATGGTCAGTCAAGGGTCAAAGTCAGGACACCTTGGGTCAGGTGACGATAAGGCCTTCGGGAGCCAACAAACCAGGGCGCGTTTCATGCCACTCACGGGGTGGTGCCTTTGTGGACGAAACAAAAAGAATTTGTCCTAATCATTTCCTACGCGGGCCTTGGACACGTGTGGGCAACTAACTGATCCAAATGACACGACGATGCGTGTAACTTCATTGACAGTGATCTGTGGATTCTGACACACAATTAATCCATCCCATTTCGTCAACATGTTCAGGTGTTGTGCTTATTGAGGGCCGCCCTGACCTCTTCTCATTCTTAGTAATGTTCTGCACATCGTGAAGTGCAAGTGCCAATCAAAAGTTCAAAACACCTCCCTCAGCTCAGTAGGCTACCACGCTCTATCTGTACGCACGCGGCGGCCACGAGGCAGTGCAACTGTGCAAGCCTTTCTGTCACTCTGTTCAGCTCCTACCCACCATCACAATCAATAATTAACTCAAACATGTCAAATACTTTTCATTTAAACAAGGGATTCACTTGTAAAACCCATACAGACTAACAGGCAGCCCTGACAGCCTTGCAACAGACCGCGACTTGACTGGTTGCATGGAGTACAAAATTAACCAGGTATCAGAGTGTTGCCGCATGAGTTTCCACGGTAACTTCCCACCGGCGTCTGTGTGAGTGCTCCCCGTCCTTGCAACCAACAAAATCCTACAGGTCTACGGCTCCTCTGTCGCTCTCACCGTAACGAAAATGAAGGAGACTGCGGAACATATCTTCATATTCTTACCTGGGAGAAGTGAGCTTGGTGCAGCGATGATGAGTTTCAGTGACGTGTGTTCACCAGTGGCGATAGGACTGGTCGTGTTGGCACCGTGCTTTCCTTGGCACTGACGAGGCGCGGCCCCAGTCACCAGTGTTCCCAGTGGGAAAAGCAAAAATGTACCATTACCAACGCTCAAAACGTAAAAAAGTACCACATGACAGAAAAAAAGTATCAAAATAGTATCCATTACTGATTTTATAAGATATATTTTATAATGAAGAAATTACTAAATATTATGAAATCCTTGATGATCATAATTAAATTTAAGACAACTTCTTACGCCTGGCAGCGACGAAGAGTGTCTACAGTCTGCTGCAGCATGCTTGTGTGCTTTATTAGGGACTCAGAGAGCGAGAGCGAGAGAGAGAGGGGGAAAGGGGGAGGAGAGGGAGGGGGAGGAGAGGGAGAGGGAGAGGGGAGTTCCAAATAATTATATACGAAAAAACACATTGAGAGAAACTCCCTACTTTTATAATCTTAATTATAATAACATCTGTTTTTTATGTTACCACATAATATGCAAGTATCACAAAAATATATGAAGAAAAAAAAATCATCCTTTAGGACTTTACTACTTGAAAAGAAGTTGAAAAGAAAGACTATATGTTAGGAACTCTGCAATGTTATAAAAATAAAAAAAACCTGCCTTTGGCATACTATCACATAAATATATCACAAGAATATAAAGAGATCATCCTCTACATTTTTAGCATATCCAAGACTACATTAGGAGTAATATAACGTACCGTGGTAAATACTTAGACATAATGACAAAAACATTTCCTTTTGGTATTGATGTTCCTGCACATGTAAATAAATTACTAAGCAAAAGAGATCATCCTTTGTACTAGTACGTACATTACAATACAGGAGATATGAAGTCCTTATCTACGTCATAAATAATGTATTTGGCATTTTGCAACACAACAAATAATTCCCCCGGCCATTACTGAGCATGTTTTGTGTTCTGTTCTGAGTCTATATACGTGCCATGAATACAGCCCTAATATTGGCTCATCCATTGCCCATTGATTTAGGGTTGATAAAACAATAGCATATTTGTTGTACATATAAACCGTGTCACTTACGATAACCTCGCTTCTATGACGCAGTAACTGAACTTTACTAAATAACTGTTACGTAGGCTTATCACTTCCTTCTTGCACACGCACTGCCACGAGAAAGTCACATTATAACATGTTTAGTCTTCAAACAACTAATAGTACAGATAAAAATAACAAAAACTTACAATGTTGGGTGAGCATGTCCTCTTGTCCCTCTCCGTAATGGCGTCTTGGAGCTCGGTGCACCGTGCGTACTGCGCCTTGCTCCATCAGCTGTTGCGTCCTCGGGTCTAGGGTTTTCATGGATCACATAAATCAAAAACAATAATTTGAGATAAAAAAAAAAATGAATCTATAGCGGGCCTTTTATTTCGATTTTTTCATATTACCCTGGACCATAGACCACTGTATACTAAGATTACAGTATATCATATATACTGATAAACCAGTCTATATGATCCGTATATATATATATATATATAATATATATATATATATATATATATATATATATTAGATATATATTATATATATATATATATATATATATATATATATATATATATATGAATCCGAGCGGCCCTCCGACTTCAGCCCCTTGTGCGACGGGCCGATATTCCGTGCGCAGTCCAGGTATACAGTGGTCTATGCCTGGACGCATCGATAATACGAGAAAACATTTTTTTTTACTAAAATGATAAAAAGTATCAATTTTTTCCTCAATGTCAAATTCGTATAATTTTAGTCTGGCGTCGTAAAAAACCGACACTTTCTATAGACTACCACGTGGTCTAATCCCAAGCACCCCCTCCATCCCTTGGTAGCCACTAGGGCCAGGTGCAATACAAAGCTTCAGGGCTAGATGCTGAGAGTGAGCTAGGGCGCCCTATCCACTAAGACGCCTGTGGTAAGGCGAAACGCCCTCCCACCGCAATGCTCAGTCGAGATTGCTGCCTTAGTGGCACCGCTAAAGGCGCTGAAAACTAAGCATGGTCAGACCCTGACTTAGTGAGCTGCTGTGGGCCTTTGACAGACATTCATCTTCTGTTTATAAAGCAAATACAGCCTTGTTTCAGTTCCTACAACGTAACAATTGTGTTTACGTATTAATAGTGTTGCAAGGTGTGTATGAATTGATCGTGCAAGACTAATGCGGCATTATAGGGTGTTATATGCTGGTGATAAGAAATGTTGTGTTGTGTGTTGGTTAGGGGCGGGCGGCGGGCGGCAGGTGCTCCGCCCGCACTAAAATGTTGTACTATTATACGGTATTATCATACTACCAGATGATATTTAGGACAGCTGAACATACCATCATCTTCACGAGACATTAGTGCATATCATAATGTATAAAAATTGCAGTAAACTATACCTATAATAAGATAATGAGAGCAAAATGAAATCGTGTATAAACTTTTTTTTCACCTTTTTTTATTCATCTTCTCCTTATTCCTGGAATGTTGCTTGCATTAAATTTTCACTCACAGTCCCGGAATCGGCACACCTTAACGATTATCATGGTGTATGGCACGTCCCAATGCAAAAATATATAAGTGGTCAAAACCTGCGTTGAACGTCAAACTTGTGATGAAACAGCTTTTGGCGGGGAGAGCAGTGTGTCCTTGCCATAAGTGCTTGGGTGAGGGAGGGAGGGACAACATTCCTTGCTTCAGCAGAGACGTGTTCAAGCCTTTTGATTGGTCGAAGCTGCCTAAGCAGCGCTCAGATAGGCAACGTGATTGGCTAGTAGGATGCTCGGACCACGCCCACGCCATAGGCTTTGGAGGTGTAAGGCAGTGCAAAAGCGCCTGAACTTTCGACTGTACATGGGCTTTAGTCGGTGCCTTAGCCGGGCCGTTACAAAAGCGCCTGAAGACGGGTAAGGCGCTCTTTTCGCCTTACCTCTATGGCACTTCTCAGCATCTCCCCCCAGGTCAGCTTCTTGAAAATATGTTCTCGTTCTCGTTCCTCGTTCTCGTCTCTCTCTCTCTCTCTCTCTCTCTCTCCTCTCTCTCTCTCTCTCTCTCTCTCTCTCTCTCTCTCTCTCTCTCTCTCATGCCAAGTCGCATGGAAGTGGCCATTAGTATAATGTATATTTATCTATTCTAAATGCATGCTGAATAAATATGATGTGTTTTTCTACCATGAGAACAGTCATTTATTAATTCCCAACCATTGCTATCAGCGTGTCTGCACATCGTTCATGTCACTAACTTAGACAAAAGCGCCATGAAACTTATTTAATATCTAGCCGCAAAGCCGCCCTCCGGGCGGCCTTTTTGGCTAGCTCCTGTGGAGGGCTATTGGTGGGCCTTCGGCCCACCACCTGTGTTTGGTGGGCCCACCAAACACAGACTCTCCAGATAGACCCACTACCCACCACCTCGGCCCAACAAACACAGACTCTCCAGATAGCCCCTTCTAACTTTCCTGAAATGTATGTATTCCCCCCACCCATTCACTCACCCATTACCCATCACCCCCCACCCATTCACTCACCCATTACCCATCACCACACACCCATTCACTCACCCATTACCCATCACCACACACCCATTCACTCACCCATTACCCATCACCCCCCACCTATTCCCTCACCCATCACCCCCCACCCATTCACTCACCCATCACCCCACACCCATTACCCATCACCCCACCCATTCACTCACCTATTATCCATCACCCTACATCAAGGTTTCCTCAATTCTCGCAACCCACTTTTTTTTCTTCACAGTTCTCGCTAATCGGCTGCTAAAAAAAAAAAAAAAAAAAAGTGATCGGATCATCCTATAAGTGGGCTTAAAACCTTCCCCTGGTCAACCTGATTCCCAAACTGTGACATATGATGGGATTCCGCCACAGGGGGCGGCACCTATCGCGGACGGACACACCACACACACACACACACACACACACACACACACACACACACACACACACTTTCGCTTATTTATATATATATATATATATATATATATATATATATATATATATATATATACACACACACTTTCGCTTATATATATATATATACTAGCCGCAAAGCCGCCCTCCGGGCAGACTTTTTGGCTAGCTCCTGCGGAGGGCTATTGGTGGGCCTTCGGCCCACCACCTGTGTTTGGTGGGCCTTCGGCCCACCACCTGTGTTTGGTGGGCCTTCGGCCCACCAAACACGGACTCTCCAGATAGCCCCTTCTAACTTTCCTGAAATCATGAATGTAGAAATGTATGTATTCCCCCACCCATTCACTCACCCATTACCCATCACCCCCCACCCATTCACTCACACCATTACCCATCACCCCCCACCCATTCACTCACCCATTACCCATCACCACACACCCATTCACTCACCCATTACCCATCACCCCCCACCTATTCCCTCACCCATCACCCATCACCCCCCACCCATTCACTCACCCATCACCCCACACCCATTATCCATCACCCCACACCCATTACCCATCACCCTACATCAAGATTTCCTCAATTCGAGAGAACTGGAACTCAAAATGCCAGGGGTCGCTGGCAGTTTTAACTCACTTTTTTGATAAGTTGGTCTACTGGAAAACAAAATATGGGCTTATTCCACTGAACTTAAAACACAAAAGTATAATATTAAGAACGATTTTCTTCTATATGTATATTGTATAGAAGCCTGATTCTGTAAAACAGTGTATATAACCAAATAACCAAGGAGGCTATAGTTGGAGGCGAGGTAAATGCTACTCTATGATATTATATAGTCAATGAGGATCAGATTTCAGATCGTGAGGACCATGTACCCTTGTTTCACGACTACCTGAATTCCAAACACCCCAATATTCAATTCACTTTTGAGACTGAACATAATAATAAATTACCATTTTTAGATATTGACATTACAAAATCGGGTAATTCATTCAGCACTACCATTTACAGAAAACCCACATTCACAGGACTAACAACAAAATTTAATTCCAACATTCCCGCCCAATTTAAGAAAAATCTGATCCTCACGCTGGTTACTAGGGCGTACAATATTTGCTCTTCATACACCAATTTTCACTTGGAATTAGAGTACTTGAGACACATTCTTAAAGTAATCGTCCAGACCATTTCATCATTCCTGATTTAATGCAATCAAAGCATAGCCATTAACGAGTATATCAACAATACGTCGTCACTTTTTGTATCCAGTCAGCCGTTTTTAAATAATCCGCAATCAAAATCTGCAAATTCCCCGAGTTTTCAAAACGCTCTCAAGGTTTGCAGACGCTCAGGCTCAGGCTCGGTGACGTAGCATCAGGGAGGCTCATCTTCCCGCGCTGATC
This sequence comes from Chionoecetes opilio, assembly GCA_016584305.1. Classification (NCBI taxonomy): domain Eukaryota; kingdom Metazoa; phylum Arthropoda; class Malacostraca; order Decapoda; family Majidae; genus Chionoecetes; species Chionoecetes opilio. Next base: position 3,657 of record JACEEZ010023683.1, on the reverse strand, counting down.
AGAGAGACACGTAAACACAGAGATAAATACAGGGTGTAACACGAGTTTATGCAAATGTTGATACAGGAGATAGACCGAATTATTCTAAGAACAAAATGCTCTATACCCATATGCTTTCTGAAGCTTCCTTTACGTGACATGGAGTGAGAAAGAATTACCGCGGCCGTCATGTAACTCACGGCTAGCAGGAGGCAGGAGGAATGAGATGTGCACTCGCGCGTATGCCCCCCGGTGAAATTATGAATTATTTAATCATAATTTCTACTAGCTATGGACAATTACAGTATCTTATAAGTTTTAACTACACAATCGATATTAATAAACGGCTGTTATTTAACAAATAAGCAGTACATGAGAACAGCAGGGCTGTCATAAGCAATAATGTAAAGGGCTACTTGACATTATGTCGGCGAGGGAGAGGCAAGGTGGGTAGGGATGGGGTGCCGTGCGAGGCTACATCAGCTGTGTCCCTCCTTCTCTCGCCCAGATTAGTGGCAGTGTTTAGTTTGAGAGAGTGAACTCTGCGGACAATGTCGTACTCTTACAGTAACGTGGAGTATGCGGATATGGTGTTTATCTACGGGTTCTGCAATGGAAGTGTAAATGCTGCCGTACAGGAATACAGAAGAAGATACCCTAACAGAAAATGTCCCAATGTTCGAACATTTTACAGGGTATTTCAACACCTTCGTGACAAAGGATCTTTCCCTGGAATGGGTGCAAAAGCTGAAAGGATAGGGAACATGGAAAGGTGAGGCAGATTCTTCATGTAGCGGAAAACACCCCAGACATAAGCACAAGAAGAATTTCCCTCCGACTTGGAGTTTCTCACATGAAAGAATGGAGGGTGCTGAAAAAGAAGTCTTCATCCATATCATCTGCACAAGGTTCAACATCTTCAGGAGGAGATTCAGTGAGGCGATTGGAGTTTTGTAAATCGCTACAAGCAAATTCCCAAGCTGTGGAAATATATTTTGTTCACCGATGAGGCCACATTTACCCGTGCCGGAATGCATAATGCTCATAATAAACATTGGTGATCAAAGGAGAATCCTCACAAGATGGTAGAAAGTAATTTCCAGCAAGATTTTCTATTAATGTCTGGTGTGGCACGATTGGTGAGGCACTTGATTGGCCCACACATCTTTAAAGATCGCATTAACGGGGATATTTATGCTAACTTTTTGATAGATCACCTCCCCTCACTCCTAGATGTTCCCCTGGGCACACGGCGCCGACTAGTATTTCAGCATGACGGGGCACCACCACACTTCAGTAAGCAAGTGAGGCAGCATCTTGACCAAGCATTTCCTGGACGGTGGATAGGCCGGGGAGGACCACACCCATGGCCTGCCAGATCACCAGACCTAACACCACTGGATTTTTATCTCTGGGGAGACATGAAATCACATGTATACAATAAGAAAAGTGACAACAAGCAAAAACTTCTGGAGAGAATAATGGCAGCTTCACAGCACATCAAGAACAAGCCAGAAATTCTAAGAAAAGTGTTCATTCCATACTTCAGCGAGCGCAACTGTGTATTGAAGCTGATGGTGGCCACTTTGAACACTTGATGTGATCGTCACAAAAATTAAGGTAAGTCATGATGACAAGAGACGTACGTAAGAGTAAGTAGATCGAGCTGCCGGGAGATTACTGACATTCAGCTGTAGACGTTGCCACGTAGCATTTTACAGTATTAGTGTGTCAAAATTTCAGCTATGCTGTCTTCATGTAATGCTTATCAGTAAATTAATGAATCTTTGTCTCGTTATAAATACTGTAATGCTCCTAATTTGTAACAATCATAATTAAACTAATGTTCATAATTTCAGAGATGACCACGATCCGTAAATAATCCCCATATCCAGAACCCCATATCCAGAATAATACTCCACATTACCGTAAGCGTACAACACTGTCTACAGCTTATTTCTCTCAAATTGATACTAAATAGTCATGATTTTAACTCTCTTAAACTAAACACTGCCGCTAATCTGAGCGGGAGAAGGAGGGACACAGCTGATGTAGCCTCGCACGGCACCCCATCCCTACCCACCTTGTCTCTCCCTCGCCGACATAATGCCAAGTAGCCCTTTACATTATTGCTTATGACAGCCCTGCTGTTCTCATGTACTGCTTATTTGTTAAATAACAGCCGTTTATTAATATCGATTGTGTAGTTAAAACTTATAAGATACTGTAATTGTCCATAACTAGTAGAAATTATGATTAAATAATTCATAATTTCACCGGGGGACATACGCGCGAGTGCACATCTCATACCTCCTGCCAAGATAAAGAGACAGATAAAGAAAGATAAAGAGACCTTTAATCCACCTCGTACTCGGGCTCAAACATATAGGATCCCATGACAATCTGAGGTTCGTTTTCCTCATAGTAAACGCGACCAGCGTCATTTCTTTCGGTGTCAGATTGAGCATCGTACTCTAAATCTGTCACAGCGGGCAGATTCACTGTCTGACACCGAAGTACAATCGCTCATCATAACTTTGCCGACAGGTGCCAGACAGTGTGTCTGCGGGCGTCCCTGTTCTGACGTCATCAATAACAGTCGTAGCCCTGTTGGAGGGGAAAATTTTTTTTTTCGCGAGCTTTTTACAAAAGTCGTGTTTTTACGGAAATAAGGCCTGGAAATCAATTATTTTTGGTGGATTAGGTGTTTTGAATGTACATTTAACATAATTCGGCAAAAAAAAAATTGGTCTGGACGATTACTTTCAACTAAATGGGTATCCCCTGCAGTTCATTAACACGTACATTGGTAAACAGTTAAATAAACTACACTCACCCCCTCCCCTAATACATACCGCTCATAAAGCCGTTGTGTATTTTATAATTCCCTTCATAGGTAACAAATCTTTTTCCATCCGAAACAAAGCTCAACTCCTGCTTCGACAATGTTATCCACAAGTCTCGCTTAGAGTAGTGTTCAAGCCCCCTTTTACGTTATCACACTGTTTTAAACTCAAGGAGAGAATCCCTGATGCCCTGCGTTCCTCAGTGGTGTACCAATTTAAGTGCAGTAGCTGTAACGCTGCTTATATTGGGCAGACCAAACGCCACCTCACCACTAGGATCGCGGAGCATCGGGGATTGTCTCACAGGACTGGCAAACCCGTGTCCAAACCACCATTTTCAGCCATTCGGGATCATTCCGAAGCCTCAGGCCACCCAATAACAAACCAAGACTTCAAAATTTTACACACAAGCTCGCACGACTCCACCCGATGGATATGTGAGAGCCTCCTCACCCACCACCACAAACCATCCCTTTGCGCACAGGGCACTTCAACCCCGCTTGTGTGCTTTTAAACCATGTGGGAATCCCACACTCCACTGCTATGTTGATTGGTAGGTGTAGTATTTTTATTACTGTTTTATCATTTTTATTTTTATTTTAGGTTAGGCATTTTAAATGCGCAAATCATTTTATAATTTGTATATTTTCATTTTTAACAAAAAAAATTGTATCCGATTTTAGGCTGATGATGGCTTATGTATAGCTGAAACGTTTCAAATAAACAATCAAGATGTTTCTACCCGCGCTGGTTTATATCTTCATTATAAGATCTCGCTTCCTCATGGAGAAAGTATTGCCTTTTTTATTTATATATATATATATATATAATA
>JACEEZ010023682.1:330796-336853 GCA_016584305.1 Chionoecetes opilio | reverse complement strand
CTTTCGAATTTATGTCGAGCGTGACCTTTCTTATCCTCTCTCTCTCTTCTCTCTCTTTCTCCTCCCTCTCTTTCTCTCTCTCTTCCCTCTCTCTCTCTCGCTCTCTCTCTCTCTCCTCTCTCTCTCCTCTTCTCTCTCTCTCTCTCTCTCTCTCGCTCTCTCTCTCCTCTCTCTCTCTCTTTCTCTTAATCCCTTGTACTACATGGATAAATGAACACACATAAAAAAGAATGAGAAAGAAAGACAGAAAGAGAGTATAAAAAGTCAGACAGTAATGGATGGAGTTAATCTTTATATCGTGTGACTTTGTTCATTATCCTGTCTTAATTTTTGTTCTCTTATTTCCTCTTTCAGGTAAGTACCCAGATACCTGTGTGTGTTGCCCCCCCCCCATGAGGGTGAGTACTTGCTTACTGTTTTCCATATTTGTTGTATTATTTTTCTTACAATTTTTTTTAGGTTTAAGTTGATTCAGTTCATTAAATTAAGTCAAAACGGAAAATTTAAATAGAATTAAATTTAAAGTAGTCGTCCAGACCCATTTTTTCTTTGCATAATTATGTTGAATGATCATTCAAAATACCTAATCCACAAAAAATGATTCATTTCCACGCCTTATTTCCCTAGAAACATGACTTTTGTAAAAAGCGCGGGAAAAACAAGTCCCATTCCAGCCGTGGCGGGAAACTTGCTGGCGACGTCACACGAGTGAGCCTCCCAGCCCGGCCCTATAAAAATACACGGAGACTCGGAGAAAAATGTAGTACTTGGGGAATTTTGGGTGTTTCTGATATATTTTTTTTGCGATGTGGCATATACTTGCATCCTTCATGGATACAGCAAGAAAGCTGTGCCTTTGCAGAGAGATTAGCACCCATTTCTGATCTATTTGACCATGATAATGTCTGTGCAGCGCCTGGCAGTGGCGGGTGAGAGGAGCGCTGCTAGACAATGTGCTTCACACCGCACTCCTCTCACCCGCCACTGCCAGGCGCTGCACAGACATTATCATGGTCAAATAGGTCGGAAATGGGTGCTAATCTCTCTGCAAAGGCACAGCTTTCTTGCTGTACCCATGAAGGATGCAAGTATATGCCATATCGCAATTTTTTTTTATCAGAAACACCCAAAATTCCCCAAGTACTACATTTTTCTCCGTGTCTCTGTGTATTTGTATCAGGCAGGGCTGGGAGGCTCACTCGTATGACGTTGCCGAGCCATGGTGCGTCGTCTGCTGTCCGCCAGTTGTGTTTTGAGAGCTCGGGGAATTTACAGATTTTGAATGCGGATCATTTAAAAACGGGTGACTGGATGCAAAAAGTGACAACATATTGTTGATATACTCGATCATGGCTATATTGTGACTGCATTCAATCAGGAATGATGAAATGGTCTGGACGATTACTTTCAGCAAATTCGACTTTTTTTTTTAGTTGGTTATACTTACGTTATGATGTTTTTTTTTATATAATGACACTACTATAACTACTACTATGTAATGAACTATAACTACTACTATGTAATGATGGTAGTTATGATAATGTCGAAAATCTTATCATTCTGTTTTAAAATAACAAAATACAGAAGAATAAGAATGAAAGAAAAGAAATATAGGTTAATTAAGACCATGAATTGCTTAGCTAATGATGACGATGATGATGATGAAGGCGTAGTAAAGAAGGAAGAAAGGGAGGAAGGAAGGAAGGAAAGAAGGAAGGAAAGAGGGAGGGAGGGAGGGAGGGAGGGAGGGAGGAAGGGAAGGAAGGAAGGAAGGAAGGAAGGAAGGAAGGAAGGAAGGAAGGAAGGAAGGAAGGAAGGAAGGAAGGAAGGAAGGAAGGAAGGAAGGAAGGAAAATATAAAACCAACAGCACCAGTTTTAATATTTCTGGTGTTTATTGTTTGGTATAATTGGTGTTTTGTTTCCCTGTGTGTGTGTGTGTGTGTGTGTGTGTGTGTGTGTGTGTGTGTGTGTGTGTGTGTGTGTGTGTGTGTGTGTGTGTGTTCCCCACCAGCCCTTCATGTACTACAACCATTACTGTCACAGGTCAAAAAGGAAAAAGATATGTAGCAAGGTTTATGAAATTGTTGTTTCTTGTTTTTCACGGGTTTCTCTTACTTCCTCTCTTCTTCCTCTCTCCTCCTCCTCCTCTTCCTCCTCTCCTCCTCCTCCTCCTCCTCCTCCTCCTCCTCCTCCTCCTCCCCCTCCCCTCCTCCTCCTCCTCCTCCCTCCTCCTCCTAGCTGGGTCACGTTCCGTTTCCGCAAATACTAATCAAAGTAACTTAATCAAGCGCCCTGTTACAGTGACGCCAGACACCCTGCCGCTAAAAGCCCGTCACTGCAAGATACCCAAACTATTAAAGAACTTTAAATTATTCTACCAAAAATGCCATAGCGATTATGTGTAAGCGTCACGAATTATTATTAGCATAAGCGTGTGTTTGCTGAAACGCCGATATCGTCGATGGTATCACTGAGAAGTTGGGTCAACACAAAAGAGTAAACAGCTTTATTAGCTTTCGAGATGAGCCATTCCAAGGCTATACAGAGACATTCCATAAATTGTCGCACGCATGAAAAGCAGGGTGTGGAGGTGTCGATTTCTTTACATTAAAAGAAAATTTGCAAGCATCTAAATCGATAAGAGTAAATAAAGAACATTATGACGCATGTCACGCAAGATTAGCTAGAAACGGTAATTGCTAAATATTGGGACAATAAATAATCGTACCTTCCAAATCAAATATGCTGAATTCCATTGCCTCCTGTATGCGATATAAAGTCAAGTTTGTGAACCATAATAACGATATCATTTATAAGTGTAGATTTTTAGAGCCTATCCTCTTTATAACTGGAAGTGATAATTCTGCTGATGATAGAAGGTATCGATTGCTTGACTATATAAACGAAGTTATTTAAATCAAGGTGTTCCGTGGACCTACAAGAGGATAAAAAATAGTAATCCTAAGATTTAGTTTTCAACTATCCGACATATGATCTGATTTGATTACTCGATATAGGTGCACATTTGGCAGACAGTGATCACAGGCTAATCAGATGCGGCCTAATTTGCATGTAGAAGCCAGTCACATGAAAATTCGTTATTAGTTCCCAATTAGTAATAGAAGAGTTTTCACGAAGATCAGAGCGGGGGTATACGTAAGCGACGTTGAATGGGATTGACCTACTGACGGTAACACGTGCCGAAAACATGTGTAAATTTATTCACTAATAAAGGCTCCAAATCATTGGTGGAAAACATGTTCCAATGGTAAGAAACGTCGTGAATAACATAAACAGACCCCAATTGGATGACTATGAGATTCACAAATCATTGGCAGAAGCGCCGAGCGTATGAAAGTTTACAAGCGATCAAATGCGGACTGCGATTCCTAGAGAAAAACTGACGTAAAACGGATCGTTTGCAAAGGATTATTAAGAACTAAAAAGCGCGAGTTGAAGAAAAATTACAAAGGATCCAAATCACACCCGAAAAGGTTCTTTCAATACGTTCGAGAAGAAAACGTCAAAGACAGTATTGGGCCACTGAAAGATCAAAAATAACATCTTGTAAATTATATAAAGAGCATGGGCAGTCTGTACTCAATGCTTACATTTAATGCGGTATTTATTAAGAGAAGACGAAGGCTACCATTACCAGAGCACGCAGTAACCATTTATGCAGGGCGCGAAAGTGATAGATTGGAATAGGAGAGATAACATAGAACGAAGTAATCAAGTATTTGCAGAGAACTTGACCCAGCAAAACCGTGGGGTGGATCGAAATTTCGTGTTCGCCGCTGATTACTTCGTGCGGAATGTCACAGTCCACTTTTCGCTTCCATTAAAGATATCTCAAATAAATCGCTATTGAACCAAAATGTTACCTAGTATTTGGAAATTAGCTTGACTGTGTACACGATCTTCGAGAGAAGGGAGTGAAGAGCCTCGCAAGTAATATATTGCCCAATTAGTCCTAACGTCTGTGATTTGTTTAACTATTTGAGAAAATATATGACGCTCTGAATAAAATATTGTCTTTTACTCGATGAAAATAACTCTAAACTAAACTCCAGCATAAAGGATTTCGAAATAAGAGATCCGAGCTTACGAAACCTACTGGATTATTTTAATGTCTTGTATTCAACTGGGACGGCTAAAATTTCCCGTCCGGATTGTAATATACCTTGATTTCATAAGCCTTTCGATACAGTTTTTCCCTCATAAAGCGCTTTTGACCAAGCTAAAGGGCAACATGGCTTAAGGTTAGCACTTAATTTTCATGTATTGGCGATTGGCATTGTCACATCGTAACGCGCCAGTGGTATTAATAAATGGCAGAAGCATCTGAATTGAGTGTATATGTATACTGGTGAGATAGGATTCCTCAGGCTCGGTCTTGGGTCCTACTCTTTTTCTGATATATATCAAACGATCTGGACTTGCGGCTTGTATCTAAAATAATCGAAATTTTGCAGTATGACACACAAATGTAAAGGCGGTAGAGCTATACTAGAGGAAAGCGCTGCGAACTCATACAAAGTGATTGGACAACTATGCAGACTGGGAGTTTCTAAATGGCTATTAAACATTAATTCCGAGAAATGATAAATACTGCATGATAGGCAATGATAACCTCAATATAACTATCAAATTCAAATAAATCGTTAAGCTGAAGTACAGCAAGGAAAGGATTTAGGTGTCATCATCATAATGATCTTAAAAAACGGCATACAGCATTGCCTAGACTTGACCATAAAGGCGATATGCATGTTGGGCTTTATTTAAACGCAACTTTGAACAACAAACATAATCCAGAAAGGGGTAATACACAATATATATACGTCCTTGGGTGTATGCCGCACTTGGATTGCCGTTCAACGTCTTGGATCGCGCCCTGTTTCATAAAGGACCAAAAGCACATTGGAATCAGTTGCAGAAGAATAGCATACCAACGAAATTATCGCCAATCGCCATCTGCGAATTCATCTTATGAAGATAAGGACTTAGGAAACTGTATATGTTGGTTCCTAAAGGATCGTAGAATCCGTTGGGGACTTAGAATGTGAGAAGCCTTTACTGATGCCTGAACGTGGATTTTGAGGGTGGTCCTTAATGCAAGAGAAGCCTAGTCGGAGCTTCACTCAGTTACAACAAACAATAATGGTTTTCAACTAAACGGTCAACGTTGCATCACTGATCTCTAAATTATTTCAATGGGGTGGAGAGTCCGTTTAGGGGCGATGGAAACAAGTTACCAGCAAATGTGTTGTCGAACCAGCACAATGGAACTACATTGTAAAACAGACTTTGACGCGCACTGTACTGTAAATGGGTATTGATATGGCCTGCGGAGATGGTCATAGTGTATAGTACCCCCAGATATCAGGCAAAATTAGTTTACAGTGTGAGGGGTATTTGTAGTTATAATTTTTCATACCCTAATACTTTCTGCACTAACGAAACTATCCCTGTTCCTATCTTCTGTAGGGAAATGTATCATTTTCCAAACTGTTATTCTTAAGGTAGGTGGATCGTCGTGGATAGTTAGTAGTATGTAAGTTTCAGCATTGATGAACTAACCATAACGGGTCAGTGTTAGCCATAGGTCTCCTGGTGTCTTATCTTCTTATTCTATGTTCTTGTAATCCTCCTCCTCCCCCGCCTCATCTCCTCCTCCTCCTCCTCCTCCTCCTCCTGCCTCCGTGCCTCGCTCCTTCTCCTCCTCCTCACTCCTCTTCCTCCTCCTTTGATGGGGAGGAGCCGTCTGACTTCCTATCCTTTGTCTCCTTATTATCTAGTTAAATGTAGTGTAGTTAAAATCACCAGCATGTAAATAACCTATTTGGTTTGTTGCTGTTTGTGTGTAAATTACCTTTTGTAATCCTCCTCCTCCAAATCCATGCCTCCTCCTGATCCCTCTCCATCCTACCTGCTCCTCTCCTCCCTCCTCCTCCATCCTCCTCCTCCTCCTTCTCCTCCGTCCTCCTCCTCTTACAGGTCTCCTGGATGAGATCTGTTATTCCTGATGTGAAATACCTATGAATTCCTCCTCCTCC
>JACEEZ010023682.1:318296-325796 GCA_016584305.1 Chionoecetes opilio | reverse complement strand
AATGTACGAAAATGCTATTTTCTCGGTTATTTACCAATCAATATGTTTTTGCTTTACGCCAAATGATAGCCCTTGATCTACTTCATATTTACTTCTCTTTTCATGTTGCACTTTTCTGCTATAGTTATGTAGTTATTGAAAAAAATGTGATAAAGAAATAAAATCAAGGCATACCCCTTGCAAAATTTGCAATATTTTTTGAAAAATTGATTTGTTTGAAAATTTGTTTCTTGCAGTTTTCGGGCATGATGAACACGAATATGGAGTCAATTTTCAGTTACAATGATTAAAAGTCCCTATTTCAGCCAATTCACTATGACATGATACTTCCAGATATTCCTTAATCACCACAAATTAAACAAAACTTACTAAAAAACATAAAAAATATGCTAGGCATTGCCAGAGTAATCATTACTTTAATACTACGATCAGTAATAGTATTTTCAGTATTAGTATTAGTATTATTAATCCCTATTTGAGCCACCCAAGCGATTGTCAAAGTACTTATAAAAACCTAGGAATATTATAGCAATCCTGTGGGGCTTCTAATGCCCTCCCATGACTCCTGTAGGATGCCTGAAGGAGCGAAGAGGCCCATGAAGGACTCTGAAGGATTGTATACAAAGCGAAGGATACTTAAAAAAAATAGTTCTTCCTCCTCCCATTTCCTCTCCTCCTTTTTTTCTCCTCCCTCCTCCTCCTCTCCTCCCTTCCTTGTCCCACCTCCTTCCTTCTCCTCCCCCTCTCCCCTCCTTCCTCCTCCTCGTCCCTTCTCCCTCCTCCTCGTCCCTCCTTCCCCTCCTCCCCTTCCTCCTCCTCTCTCCTTCTTCCTCCTCCCCCTCCCGCCGTCTTCTTCCGCCTGTCGTATTTATACGATAATTATATAAATGATCATATATCAGATCACGGTGGGCAGCCGCGGCACACACCGCATGGGAGAGGTCGGACTCCCACTAGTAAGGCCAAGAATAACTCAAACTTGCTCGAATTATGGAAATTTATGGAAAAATTTGAATTGGCCGGAAACAGGTCTAAGTATCCGAAGTTTGAATTATACCCGTTCGATTTAGAGAGGGTTTACTGTAATTGAAAGAATAAGAAAAAATATAAAAAAATTCATAAAAGATGAAGCAGTAAAATAAGAGGAGAAGGAAATAGAAGACTGATGCTATAGATACATTGATGGGTAACAATTTCAACAAGTAAACTTAAAGACAATGGGATGAAGGGGGGGGGGGAGGGCTAGGTTATAAAAGAAAATGAGGTTTTTTTTGAGACGAGGAAGTGAGTGTGTGAGGAATCGTGCTTAAGTGAAGAGGAGGAGGAGGAGGAGATGATTCAGGTGTTGGATGTGATGGTAGTGAAGGAGGAGAGAAGAAAGGAAGGAGGAGAGAGAGAGAGGAGAGAGGAGAGAGAGAGAGAGAGAGAGAGAGAGAGAGAGAAGAGAGAGAGAGGAGAGAGAGAGAGGTGGGGGAAATGTATTAGTATGTGTGTGTGTGTGTGTGTGTGTGTGTGTGTGTGTGTGTGTGTGTGTGTGTGTGTGTGTGCGTGCGCGTGGGTGCATAATATTAAGTATGTAGATTAGTAATTGTGTATACAAACAAAGTTTTATAAAAGGGTACAACACACACACACACACACACACACACACACACACACACACACACACACACACACACACCACACACACACACACACGCACACACACACACGCACACACACACACGCACACACACACACACCACCACACACACGCACGCACACACGCACGCACGCACACACACACACACACACACACCACACACACACAACACACACACACACACACACACACACACACACACACACACACACACACACACACACACACACACACACACACACACACACACCTAATTGCTTCACGTGCCGACCAGGTAATCACTACTTTCGCGTGACCAAAAAAACAACAAAAACAATTACTAAGGACTGAAATTTTGCTTTACTTAATTTTTTTGTCTTATTTTCGGTAATGATGATGTTATTTTTTCATTGCGTGATATTATTATTATTATCCTTATTGTTATTATTATTATTATCATTATTATTAGTGTTAACATTAATCCTTATTGTCATTATTGTCATTATTGTCATTATTATTGTTATTATTATTGTGATTATTTTATACAGAGAGAAATATATAGAAAGAAAAAAGGACAAAAAAATTAATACGCAGATGTAAATTTCTTGTTACTTTTTTTTCCCTCTTCCTCTTTTCCCCTCTTTATTTTTCCACCCTTCCTCCTCCTTTCCTCCTCCTATCTATTCCTTTTATCAACATTATTTATGCATAGAATCATAATATAATTTGAATAAACAAGATTATTTTCTATAATATGTTCTGCTCTCTCTCTCTCTCTCTCTCTCTCTCTCTCTTCTCCCTCGTTCTCTTCTCTCTCTCTCTCTCTCTCTCTCTCTCTCTCTCTTCTCTCTCTCTCTCTCTCTCTCTCTCTCTCTCTCGTGTGTGTGTGTATCTGGGTGTGTGTGTGATGTCATTCATATGCATTGTTATGAATAATACGACGTAAACAGCCCTTTTTTTTTTTCTCTCTCTCTCTCTCTCTCTCTCTCTCTCTCTCTCTCTCTCTCTCAGTCTCTCTCTCTCTCTCCTCTCTCTCTCTCTCTCTCTCCCCTCTCTCTCTCTCTCTCTCTCTCTCTCTCTCTCTCTCTCTCTCTCTCGTGTATGTGTGTGTCTGCGTGTGTGTGTGATGTCATTCATATGCATTGTTATGAATAATACGACGTAAACAGCCCTCTTTCACACTCTCTCTCTCTCTCTCTCTCTCTCTCTCCTCATCTCTCTCTCTCTCTCTCTCTCTCTCTCTCTCTCTCTTCTCTCTCTCTCCTTCTCTCTCTCTCTCTCTCTCCTCTCTCTCTCTCTCTCTCTCTCATTTATTTTGCAGTATTTACTCTCTGCCTTTGTTCTTTAATCCTTTCCTACATTGTTTTCTCTACATTCTTTTCTACATTCTTTTCTCTTCTCTATTTCCTTCTTTCTCGTTTTACTTTTATTCTTCCCTCTTTCGTTGCGTCATTCCTTCGTTTCTCTCTTATTCTATTTCTCCTCCCTTCCCTCCTTTATTGCAATTTTTCGTCATTTCCAATTTTTCTTTTCTGTGTGTTTACCTCTCTCTCTCTCTCTCTCTCTCTCTCTCTTCTCGTCTCTCTCCTCTCTCTCCTCTCTCTCTCTCTCTCTCTCTCACTCCTCTCTCGTCTCTCTCTCTTGCTCTCTCTCTCTCCTCTCTCTCTCTCTCTCTCTCTCGTCTTCTTTCTATCTTTTCTATTTTTTTCTTTCCTTTCTTTATTCCTTCTTCTCTTTNTGGGTTTTCTTTTGCTTCTATGCTTTTTGGTCTTTCCTCCTCCTCCTCCTCCTCCCCCTCCTCCTCCCTCCTCCTCCTCCTCCTCCTCCCTCCTCCTCCTCCTCTTCCTCTTTCTCGTTATAGATTTCATTCCTTCGATTCAAATTTTTGTCATCGTCATTATCCTCCTCCTCCTCCTCCTCCTCCTCCTCCTCCTCCTCCTCCTTCTCCTCTCTCCTCCTCCTCCTCCTCCTCCTCCTTCTCCTCTCCTCCTCCTCCTCTCCTCCCCTCATCAACCTCCTCTCCTTCCTTCCTTCATTCCTTTATTCACTAAATCATTCATGCCTTCATTTCCTCCCTCCCTTCATACATTTTTCCACCTCTTTCCTCTTCACATTTCATTCCTGGTGGAGATGAGAGGGAGACTACCTGGGAGATGAGAAGGAGATGAGAGGGTTTCCGTGGTATGTAAAGGAAAAGAGAAGGAGGAGGAAGGAAGAGAGGAAAGAGAGGAAAGAAAGAAAGAAAGAAAGGAAGGAAGAGGAAGAAGAACATGAAAAGACATGCAAAGGAATTAAGTTGCGTCACATTCTCTCTCTCTCTCTCTCTCTCTCTCTCTCTCTCTCTCTCTCTCTCTCTCTCTCTCTCTCTCTCTCTCTCTCTCTCTCATTAGACTCTTGCTCCACCTCTCTCTCCTCTCTCTCTCTCTCTCTCTCTCCTCTCTCTCTCTCTTCTCTCCACTCTCTTCTCTCCCTCTCTCTCTCTCTCTCTCTCTCCTCTCTCTCTCTCTCTCTCTCTCTTCATTCAGACTCTCTCTCCACCTCTCTCATCTTCACTCATCTCTCACCCTTCCTCTCTCCTCTCTCTCCCCTCTCTCATCTCACTCTCTCACCTCCCCTCCTCTCTCTCTCTCTCTCTCTCTCTCTCTCTCTCTCTCTCTCTCTCCTCTCTCTCTCCTCTCTCTCTCTCTCTCTCTCTCTCTCTCTCTCTCTCTCTCTCTTTCTCTACTCTTTTACACTAAACCAGCAATGCAGTATATAATCTTTCACTGCATCCAATCCCTGCCTTCCCTCCCCTCCTCTTCCTCCTCCTTCTCTTCCTCCTCCTTCAACTCTTCCTCCTCCTTCTCTTCCTCCTCTTCCTCCTCCTTCTTAGCATCCTCCTTCCTCCTCGTTTTCCCTCCTCACCCTTGTTATTTTTGCTTTTAGCGAATTACCTCTCACCACGCCCTTGCTGTCGCCTCCATTCCTCCTCCCCTCCTCCTCCTCCTCCTCCTCCTCCTCCTCCTCCTCCTCCTCCTCCTCCTCCTCCTCCTCCTCCTCCTCTTCCGTCAGAAATGAGATCACCTCTGCAGGATTTCTGTCTTTTTTCTCATTAAAACTCAAGTGAAAGAGAAAAGTTGTTATATGTTTACGAAGTGTTGGGAGACTCATTAGTTTTATTTATTGTTTGCGTCATAGAAGAGAGTAGAGGAGAAGGTAGATTAGTTGAGATAGATGGAGAGAGAGAGAGAGAGAGAGAGAGAGAGAGAGAGAGGAGAGAGAGAGAGAGAGAGAGGAGAGAGAGAGAGAGAGAGAGAGAGAGAGAGAGAGAGAGGAGAGAGAGAGAGAGAGAGAGACGTTCATTTTTTATTACATGTCCTAATCAATGACTAGAATTAGTAAATATTAATCTTTTTCTTTTCTTCACAAAACCAATTATCAGTATCCCTAATAATCCATCTATTTCTATCTACCCATTTAACAACCCATTAGCCACTAAACCACTGCAGAAACAACCACCCATTCATCTATCCATCTTACTACTTCTTATTTTTCGTCGATTTGTTCACCCTGTACCTATAGTCAATTTTTGTTATTATGGTCAAAATGCAGTAAGGAAGCCACGCCCCCTGCCTGCCCTTCTATTCTACGGGGCAGCTGATTGGTGCATTCCTCGTATCATCACTACCAATCACAATATCTTCACTACTTAACAGCGCGTGCCCACTGGACACAGCAATCTTCACTACAAAGGGATTTTTGATTTGGTCACCCTCTGTAGTGAAGATTGCTGTCCAGTGGTCACGCCGCTGTTAATTAGTGAAGATACTGTGATTGGTAGTGATGATACGAGGAATGCACCAATCAGCTGCCCCGTAGCATAGAAGGGGAGGCAGGGGGCGTGGCTTCCTTACTGCATTTTGACCATAATAAAAAAAATAGATTATACCTCACATAACATTATCTAGAACCTCCCTAATGCAAGAGTTAACCACTATCTTCACTCTTTCATCCCCTTCACTGGTAATCTATGGAACTCTCTTCCTGTTTCTATTTTCCACTTTCCTACGACTTAAATCTTTTCAAGAGAGGAGTAACAAGACACCTCCCAAACTAAATTAGCACACACCCCTTTTTTATATTCTAGTACTATCTTTTTTATA
Organism: Chionoecetes opilio; assembly: GCA_016584305.1. Classification (NCBI taxonomy): domain Eukaryota; kingdom Metazoa; phylum Arthropoda; class Malacostraca; order Decapoda; family Majidae; genus Chionoecetes; species Chionoecetes opilio. Next base: position 320,033 of record JACEEZ010023682.1, on the reverse strand, counting down.
TTCTAGTACTATCTTTTTTATATTCTAGTACTATCTTTTTTATATTCTAGTACTATCTTTTTTATATTCTAGTACTATCTTTTTTATATTCTAGTACTATCTTTTATAAAGGGACTGGCAATTCAGCGGACTTTTTGTAACGTCTGATTTTTTTTGCTCTTGGCCAGTCCTTTGTAATGTTAACTCCTTCACGCCCAGATCTTTCCTTTGCTATATAAAGTCGTCTGTTGTTAGCCATAAAATTACGAAAAGTAGCTAAATAAACCAAAATTTACTATTGGACAAGGATATTAAACAGGTCATATCTATAAAATATTGCTTATAGTCACAAAAAATCGTCTAATGGTGGTCATATTACAATGGAAATTACCTTCTGGGTCTCAAGGGGTTAATATACCAAATTAGTTAGTCGACAAGGATACTAAACAGGTCATATCCTTAAAATATTCCTTATACTTATGCACTAAAAATCGTCTAATGGCACTCAAATTAAAATGGAAATTACGTTCTGGGCCTCAAGGGGTAAAAAAAAAAAAACATCAAACTTTCACCGATTTTTTCACCCTGTACCTACCTACCTCACATGACCTAACCTTTGACCTCTCCTTTACCTGGGTCACCTGTCTACTCTCAGGTGTGCATCACGGTCATTGAGGCGCGGCAGCTGGCGGGACTCAACATGGATCCTGTAGTGTGTGTGCAGATCGGCGACCAGAGGAAATATACCTCCGTGAAAGAGTCCACCAACTGCCCTTACTACAATGAGGTGAGGGTGTGGTGTGTGTGTGTGTGGGTGTGTGGGTGGTGTGTGTGGGTGTGGGTGTGGATGTGGGTGTGTGGGTGTGTGTGTGGGTGTGTGGGTGTGGGTGTGTGTGTGGGTGTGTGTGTGTGGGTGTGTGTGTGGTGTGTGGTGTGGGTGTGGTTTTGTGGGTGTGTGTGTGTGGGTGTGGGTGTGGGTGTGGGTGTGGTGTGGTGTGTGGGTGGGTGTGTGTGGTGTGTGTGTGTGGGGTTTGGGTGTGTGTGGGTGTGGGTGTGTGGGTTGGGTGTGGGTTGGTGGGGTGTGGGTGTGGGTGTGTGTGTGTGTGTGGGTTTGGGTGTAGGTGGGTGTGGGTGTGTGTGTGGGTGTGTGTGTGTGGGTGTGTGTGTGAGAGTGTCAGCGAGAGAGAGAGTCTGAGAGTGAGTGATGAGTGAGTGTGAGTGAGAGAGTGGGTGAGTGAGTGAGTAAGAGGTTCAGTGAGAGATAGAGGATCAGAGAGAGAGAGAGAGAGAGAGAGAGAGAGAGAGAGAGAGAGAGAGAGAGAGAGAGAGAGAGAGAGAGAGAGAGAGAGAGAGAGTATGTCAGGGTAGAGAGAAAGAAAGATAGTTCTGGCTTGGTATTAATTATTCACAAAGACTGCGGGAAAAGAGAGAGAGAGAGAGAGAGAGAGAGAGAGAGAGAGAGAGAGAGAGAGAGAGAGAGAGAGAGAGAGAGAGAGAGAGAGAGAGAAGATACTCTCACAGGATGGCGTCACGGGCTCTTAAGAACTCTCACTTCTTCCTCGAATACAAAGACTTCGATCACTTGATTAGAATTTTTTTGTTGCTGTGAATGAAAGTCTGAGTGAGTGAAAAACATGAAGAGAGAAAAGAGTTGATGAAAAGACTTAGTGTATAATGAAAGAGAACTAATCGAATGTATTACATTTTTGAGTGAATGAAAAACCTGAAGAGAGAATTTTTTTTATTTTTTTTTTTTTA
>JACEEZ010023682.1:298296-313296 GCA_016584305.1 Chionoecetes opilio | reverse complement strand
TTGGTACTGGAAGTTAAAATATACCTCCACATTGGTACTGGAGGTTAGAAATATGCCTCCACATTGGTACTGGAGGTTAAAATATACCTCTACATTGGTACTGGAGGTTAAAATATACCTCCACATTGGTACTGGAGGTTAGAAATATACCTCCACATTGGTACTGGAGGTTTAAAATATACCTCCACATTGGTACTGGAGGTTAAAATATACCTCCACATTGGTACTGGAGGTTAAAATATACCTCCACATTGGTACTGGAGGTTAGAAATATACCTCCACATTGGTACTGGAGGTTAAAATATACCACCACATTGGTACTGGAGGTTAAAATATACCACCACATTGGTACTGGAGGTTAAAATATGCCTCCACATTGGTACTGGAGGTTAAAATATACCTCCATATTGGTACTGGAGGTTAAAATATACCTCCACATTGGTACTGGAGGTTAAAATATACCTCCACATTGGTACTGGAGGTTAGAAATATACCTCCACATTGGTACTGGAGGTTAGAAATATACTCCACATTGGTACTGGAGGTTTAAAATATACCTCCACATTGGTACTGGAGGTTAAAATATACCTCCACATTGGTACTGGAGGTTAAAATATACCTCCACATTGGTACTGGAGGTTAGAAATATACCTCCACATTGGTACTGGAGGTTAAAATATACCTCCACATTGGTACTGGAGGTTAAAATATACCTCCACATTGGTACTGGAGGTTAAAATATACCTCCACATTGGTACTGGAGGTTAAAATATACCACCACATTGGTACTGGAGGTTAAAATATACCTCCACATTGGTACTGGAGGTTAAAATATCCCTCCACATTGGTACTGGAGGTTAAAATATACCTCCACATTGGTACTGGAGGTTAAAATATGCCTCCACATTGGTACTGGAGGTTAAAATATACCTCTACATTGGTACTGGAGGTTAAAATATACCTCCACATTGGTACTGGAGGTTAGAAATATACCTCCACATTGGTACTGAGGTTTAAATATACCTCCACATTGGTACTGGAGGTTAGAATATACCTCCACATTGGTACTGGAGGTTAAAATATACCTCCACATTGGTACTGGAGGTTAAAATATACCTCCACATTGGTACTGGAGGTTAGAAATATACTTCCACATTGGTACTGGAGGTTAAAATATACCTCCACATTGGTACTGGAGGTTAGAAATATACTTCCACATTGGTACTGGAGGTTAAAATATACCTCCACATTGGTACTGGAGGTTAAAATATACCTCCACATTGGTACTGGAGGTTAGAAATATACCTCCACATTGGTACTGGAGGTTAAAATATACCACCACATTGGTACTGGAGGTTAAAATATACCTCCACATTGGTACTGGAGGTTAGAAATATACCTCCACATTGGTACTGGAGGTTAAAATATACCTCCACATTGGTACTGGAGGTTAAAATATACCTCCACATTGGTACTGGAGGTTAGAAATATACTTCCACATTGGTACTGAAGGTTAGAAAGTTTGTAGCATAAGAAAATAAGGAAACTACAAGAGGCTGGGAGACCTACACGTGGTAGTTCCTGTTACTTAACACTACCTACATCCACCTTTCATCCCCATCCATGAATTTATCCAGCCTCCTGTTAAAACTCCCTACTGACTCCGTACTAACTACCTTCCGACTCATTCCAATCATTGACCACCCTATTTGTGAACCCGTTCCTCCCTATTTCCTTGTTATAGCAGTGTTGCCATCCACAGGTCCTCCACTCCAAGACCTTCTTCTATAAGGGAGAGGTGATTGGGTCCTTCAAAATGGATGTGGCAACACTTTTCCGAGCCCCCGGTACCCATTCTTTGTCATTTACCTCACCTCGTTTTCTTTCATTCACGTTGTCTGGTTTTTTTTATGGGAAACTCCTCCGCATTCCATTTTCTTGTATCTACAGTCGGTGCAAAAAAACTTAGGCCGTTATTCCCGTTCTAAGTTTTTTTTGGATCCTAAGTTTTTTTGCGCTGACTGTACAGCATATCGTTTTTATTTTCCATTTTTTTTACTATTTCTTTCACGTCACTGCATTCTATTTTCTTCGTTTTCAATCTGACATGCCTTTAGGTGTATTCATTTCCATCAGTTTCCTTTCTACCACTCACTTTACCAAAATATTTATACTTATTTTCACGTGTTTGGTCATGTCATGTTCACAAAATACGTTTTCTTTAAGGGGATATTAATCAAAGTTTATTTCCAGAGACTGTATCACGTTTTCTGTTCACAAATCAACACCGGAGTGGAGAATGGACACTGCACTGGGCACCCCTAACTTTACTATTACATCATACTTATCTATTGGGAACTTTCAAGCTATGCCACCAGATGTCTCTACCGCTGTCACTTCTTATGCTATTTGACTAAACTACACTAAACACTAAACTACAGATTTATTACGCCCTGCACGACCAGATCTTTCCTTTGCTATATAAAATCGTATGTTGTTAGCCACAAAATTACAAAAACTAACCTAATATACCAAATAAGCTATAGTGAACAAGGATAGTAAACAGGTCATATCTATACAATATTGCTTATATTAATTAAAATCGTCCAATGGTACCCAAATTACAATGAAAATTACGCTCTGGGCCTCAATAAGGGTTAAAAACTATTTCAGTTATTGTATTGATAAGTAATTTTTATATGCCCCGAAGAACCCTAGGGAATTTACGGTAATTGATAGATCACTCAGACTCAAAGTGAAAAAAAAAGTGACAGCGCTACTAGAGACATCTGGTGGCGGTTCAGAAAGTTCCTCATGACGTCACAGTTACCTATTGTTACGTCACGCGCTGTTGCCACGCTTCTGTCACTGGTTTCTATATGCCTTCCTTTTTTGTCTCTCCCTCGCACTACGTCACGTCCAAAACAGGTATTGCAGAGTCGCAACATCCTAAGGTCAAATAAAGTGCTAGGAAGTTTCAAGTTGGACGTGGCAACAGTTTGGTCACAGCCGGGTAAGTTGTGTGGTTATTATGCTCACCTCAGGGCCTTGACTCCCCCCTTTATGCTTCTTCAGGGGCCCGTGTGTTGTTATGCTTCTTCAGGGAATGCATGTTTTTTGGTTCTTATGCTCCCTACAGGGCCATTAAGTCTGTTGCAGGTTTTTTTTAGCACCTGTGTGAAAAAATAAAAGTTATATAGGGGGATATAGGAAGGTTTTATATAGGAAGTTATATATGTTAATAGGAGTTATATATAAAGGAGTTAGCTATATTGGAAGGTTTTATATAGGAAGTTATATATGTTAATAGGAGATTATATATATAGGAGTTATATTAGAGGATATAGGAAGGTTTTATATAGGAAGTTATATATATTAATAGGAGTTATATATAAAGGAGTTAGCTATATTGGAAGGTTTTATATAGGAAGTTATATATATTAATAGGAGTTATATAGAAACAAATGATATAATAGTAGAAGAAAGAAAAGGAGAAGGGAAAAAAATATATTAATTGATTAATATTTGTTTCTATGTTTTTTACATTACGAGGAATGGCAAGGGTAAAAAACAGCAACAACAACAACTATAGCCAATTTTTTTAACGAGGCAAAAATAATCTATCTTAAGGTCTCATGCTTAAAATGATGCCTATGTTTACCTGATACTAGGGTTAACTATGATAAAATACAGCTGACATTTAGAAGAAGCGTAGTATTCCTTCTCCTGGCATATATCCATTCTATCTTAGGTCTCATGCTTAAAATGATGCCTATGTTTACCTGATATAGGGTTAACTATGATAAAATACAACTGAAGCGTAGAAGAAGCGTAGTATTCCCTTCTCCTGGCATCAAATATCAGTCATTAAGCAGCAAGGGGGCAGAATATTTTGCCTCGTTAAAATAATAAAATAGACTACAGCTCCAAGCCCTTCCATAGCAGACAGTAAGTTATGAAAAACTTGATTGTGAAAATAATTATTAAACATTATTATCATTATTATTAACGCGTTCATTTCTTCTTCCTCTTCTTCTTTGACTTCTTCCTCTTTTTTCCTTCCTCCTCTTCTTTTTATTTTTCCTTTTTTCTCCTCTTCATTCTTCTTCTTTTCCTTCTTCCTCGTCATCTTTTTTTCTTTTTTCTTTTTTTTCTTCATCTTCTTCTTCTTCTTCTTCACCCTCTTCTTCTTCTTCACCTTCTTCTTCTTCTTCTTATTATTATTATTGTTATTATTCACCCCCTTCTTCTTCTTCTTCACCTTCTTCTTCTTCTTCTTCTTCTTCTTCTTCTTCTTCACCCCCTTCTTCTTCTTCACCCTCTTCTTCTTCTTCTTCACCCTCTTCTTCTTCTTCTTCACCCTCTTCTTCTTCTTCTTCACCCTCTTCTTCTTCTTCACCCCTTCTTCTTCTTCTTCTTCACCCTCTTCTTCTTCTTCTTCACCCTCTTCTTCTTCTTCACCCTCTTCTTCTTCTTCTTCTTCTTCTTCTTCTTCTTCACCCTCTTCTTCTTCTTCACCCCCTTCTTCTTCTTCACCCTCTTCTTCTTCTTCACCCCCTTCTTCTTCTTCTTCTTCTTCTTCACCCTCTTCTTCTTCTTCTTCTTCTTCTTCTTCACCCCCTTCTTCTTCTTCACCCTCTTCTTCTTCACCCTCTTCTTCTTAACCCTCTTCTTCTTCTTCTTCTTCACCCTCTTCTTCTTCTTCACCCTCTTCTTCTTCACCCCCTTCGTCTTCTCCACCCTCTTCTTCTTCTTCACCCTCCTCCTCTTCCCCTTCTTCCTTGCCTTCTACAGAGCACCAGTTTTACCACAAGTGGGCTCTCCTCACGGACCCGGATGACGTCACAGGAGGGCCCAAGGGTTACCTCAAGTGTGACATCTGTGTGGTGGGCAAGGGTGACGCCATCAAGCCGCCAATGCGTAACGACAAGGACGAGGACGACATTGAAGGGTGAGGGTGTGTGTGTGTGTGGGTGTGTGTGGGGGAGGTGTGTGGGTGTGTAGGGTGTGGGTATGTGTGTGTGTGTGCTGGGGTTTGGGTGTGTGTGGTGTGGGGGTGTGTGTGTGTGTGTGTGTGTGTGTGTGAATGGTTGTTGGGAGTGTGTGTGTATGTGTGTGTGTGTGTGTGTGTGAGGGTTGTTAGGTGTGTGTATTGGGGATGTGTTTTGTGTGGTGGTGTGTGTGTGTGAGAGGGTGTTTGATAGAGTATTATAGGCTTGTTTAGAGTATGAAGGAGTGTGTGTGCGAGAGTGAAAGAATGGGAGAGTATGGAGAGAGACAGACAGACAGACAGACAGAACAGACAGACAGACAGACAGACAGACAGACAGAGTAAGTCAAGTGAATGTGGTGTAATCAGAATGGAATGAATGCATAAATGAATGATAATGAAGGTTGAAAGAAAAAGAAAAGAGAATTATGAATAGAGAGAGAGAGAGAGAGAAGAGAGAGGAGAGAGAGAGAGAGAGAGGAGAGAGAGAGAGAGGAGAGAGAGAGGGGAAAAGAGAGAGAGAGAGAATGGGGGAGACGAAAGTGATAAGGGAAAAGAGAGAGAGAGAGAGAGAGAGAGAGAGAAAGAGAGAGAGAGAGGAGAGAGAGAGAGAGAGAGAGAGAGAGAGAGAGAGAAGAGAGAGGAGACGAAGTGTAAGGTAAAAGGAGAGAGAGAGAGAGAGAGAGAGAGAGAGAGAGAGAGAGAGAGAGAGAGAGAGAGAGAGAGAGAGAGAGAGAGAGAGACATACATAAGTAAAGTAGTAGAATATAGAGAGAGATAAGTGACATAACGTAAAAAGAGAAGAAGATGAAGAGAGAGAAGAGAGAAGAGAGATAGAGAGATATAGACTCATTAAAGAAAAAAAGACCGAACTGATAAAAAAAACATGAGGAGAATAACAGAGAGAATAAGACAGAGCGAAAATAAGGAACAGAATAGAGAGAGAGAATAACACAGAGAGAGAGATAAGAACATAAGAAAATAAGAACATAATAAAGAGATAACAGAGAGAATAAGAACATAAGAAAAAAGAGAAACACATAATAAAGAGAATAACAGAGAGACATAAGAACATAAGAAAATAAGGAACACATAATAAGAGAATAACAGAGAGACATAAGACATAAGAAAATAGGAACACATAATAAAGCAGAATAACAGAGAGACATAAGAACATAAAAAATAAGGAACAAATAATAAAGAGAATAACAGAGAGACATAGAAACATAAGAAAATAAGGAACACATAATAAAGAGAATAACAGAGAGACATAAGAACATAAGAAAATAAGGAACAAATAATAAAGAGAATAACAGAGAGACATAAGAACATAAGAAAATAAGGAACAAATAATAAAGAGAATAACAGAGAGACATAAGAACATAAGAAAATAAGGAACACATAATAAAGAGAATAACAGAGAGACATAAGAACATAAGAAAATAAGGAACACATAATAAAGAGAATAACAGAGAGACATAAGAACATAAGAAAATAAGGAACAAATAATAAAGAGAATAACAGAGAGACAGAAGAACATAAGGAACAAATAATAAGAGAGAATAACAGAGAGACATAAGAACATAAGAAAATAAAGAGCATTGTAGCATTTGTATATAGGATGAAAACAATACTATTTTTTTTCTAATATAAATACATGTCGAAGAATTTTTTTTTTTAGGGAGAAATAAGATATTACGCAGCTTTTTTTTTTTTTTTTTTTTTTTTTATATATATATTTTTTTATATCGACACAAATCATAGGAATTTTAATGATCCCAAAAAGCTCGAAATAAATAATGGGTATCATTTTCACCCCTTAACGCCCAGATCTTTCCTTTCCATATGAAATCGTCTGTTGTTAGCCATAAAATTACGATAGATTAACTTAATATACCAAATTAGCTAGTGAATAAGGATATTAAAACCTTGACGCCCAGATCTTTCCTTTGCTATATAAAATCGTCTGTTGTTAGCCATAAAATTACGAAGAGTAACTAAATATACCAAATTAGCTAGTGGACAAGGATACTGAACAGGGCATATCGATAAAACATTGCTTATATTCACTAAAAATCGTCTAATGCTACCCAAATTACAATGGAAATTACGTTCTGGGTCTCAAAGGATTAAACAGGTCATATATATAAAACATTGTGTATATTCATAAAAACATTGTGTACTGGTAGTCATATTACCATCATAATTACGTTCTGGGCCTCAAGGGTTAATATAATATACGACACACAAAAACAAAGGCTAGAAATTCACGAATATTTCTCTAATTAGATCAAAAAAACAATGGACACTTTTCTATTATTACAGGTGTATGACGTAACCTTAGCTTGGGAATAACACCAGGATGGCGTTAGACGAAGATAAATGAGATAATGACGGTGCTCTTGAGAAGCCTTTAGAGAGAGAGAGAGAGAGAGAGAGAGAGAGAGAGAGAGAGAGAGAGAGAGAGAGAGAGAGAGAGAGAGAGAGAGAGAGAGAGAGAGAGAGGGGAGATGAGGAGGAAAAGAGAATGAGGAACAAGAAATGAGAAAGCGGAGGAGAGATAGATGAGAGAGAGAGAGAGAGAAGAGAGAGAGAGAGAGAGAGAGAGAGAGAGAGAGAGAGGAGAGAGAGAGAGAGAGAGAGAGAGAGAGAGAGAGAGAGAGAGTCTTGTGTGTGAGCTGGTTCTTGAGGTTCAACAAAGGGAGGGGTCGAGGAGGAGCTTGAGGGTCCCTTGAGAGAGAGAGAGAGAGAGAGAGAGAGAGAGAGAGAGAGAGAGAGAGAGAGAGAGAGAGAGAGTCAGAGAGAGAGAGAGGAGAGAGAGAGAGAGAGAGAGAGAGAGTCCCCCATTTTCAAGAGGCCACCCCTATTTTCAAGAGAGAGAGAGAGAGAGAGAGAGAGAGAGAGAGAGAGAGAGAGAGAGAGAGAGAGAGAGAGAGAGAGAGAGAGAGAGAGAGCAAGGTCAAGTGTCAAGTGAGAATTATGAAAGATGTTTTTTCTTTACATATTTTTTTGACAGCTTTTTATTTTCGCATTCCAACATAATGATAATATTCCTTTAATATTGCATTCCTTTAATATTGCATTCCTTTAACATTGCATTCCTTTAAGCAATTTACCTTTTCATTTCATTGTCTTTTCTTTTTACGACCCACTAATTCTCCTGGATATAAAACACGATCCATGTTATTACATCATAAACTATTATCTTTTAGTGCCCAGAATAAAGGACGAACTATAGTCTTTTTTTTTTTAACGAGGCAAAAAATCTATGGTATCTTAAGGTCTCATGCTTAAAATAATGCCTCTATTTACCTGATACTATGGTTAACTATGATAAAATACAACTGAAATTAAGAAGAAGCGTAGTACATATTCCCTTCTCCTGGCATCAAATATCAGTCAGTAAGCAGCAAGGGGTCAGGATTTTTTGCCTTGTTAAAAAAATAGACTATAGGCAAAAAAATGTCATAGAGATACTTAAATACGCTAATAAGTGAAGGAATATCATAAAAAAATGTAGCCTATTCAGCTTGTCAAGAATGATGGGGTGTTAAGATGGACTCGTTTCTAAATAGACTCGTTTTTATCACAGGACATCATATAAGACTCGTTTTTATCACAGGACATCAGATAAGACTCGTTTTTATCACAGGACATCATATAAGACTCGTTTTTATCACAGGACATCATATAAGACTCGTTTTTATCACAGGACATCATATAAGACTCGTTTTTATCACAGGACATCATATACTGGCTAGCCAGTGAGCCTTAACCCCTTGAGGTCCAGAACGTAATTTCCATTGTAATTTGGCTACCATTAGACGATTTTAATGAATATAAGCAATATTTCAGAGGTACCGTACGTCCTGTTTAGTATCTTTGTCCACTAGGTAATTTGGTATATTAAGTTACTATTCGTAATTTACTAACAACAGACGATTTTATTTAGCAAGGGAAAGAAAGATCTGGGCGTGAATGGGTCAAAGTTTTATTTACCGTAGATAACACTATAGTCGCCAGTCACTCGCCACTGCACTAATGTCGCCAGGCACAATATATTACGAATTTTAGCATCACTACAGACTTTTATGTGCCACTGAAGACGCATGCACAGTAGTTTATATTATGTACATCACACTACATGTCTTCAATGGCACATAAAAGTCTGTAGTGATGCTAAAATTCGTAATATATTGTGCCTGGCGACATTAGTGCAGTGGCGAGTGACTGGCGACTATAGTGTTATCTACGGTAGGACATAAACATCTTATTTTCTTTGTTTATCTCATCCTTGTCTCTGATTGGCTGACAGCATGTACCTTCCAACCAATGAGAGATAAGAACTGGCATTGGTTTATTATAAGTTAAGCCTATCAGAAAATAAAGAAATCAGAAAATATCAGAAAATATCAGAACAAAAATTTCGTATACATAATGCTAAAAGAATAATAATTTTGTTCGTATAAATAATCTTTCCAACCATGTATAAATTACCATAATTTAATGCGTGATAAATATTGGCCCCGTTTTCAAGCTTATGGACGCAAAGCTGAAAATAAAAGCTGTAAATTGGTTTTCAAGCTTGTGGATCTGGTATGGACGCAAAGCTGAAAATAGAGGTCGTAAATTTGTTTCTGCCACATTTTACCATGAATTCTATCGCCGTCGTCAGATAAATGCCAATACTCGCCACGATCCATCACCATTACGACTCTGAATGATGGTACAATGCCTCGTATCTTAAGGGCTCGTAAGATATCCTCGTAAGACAGTCTGGTAAGCATTGTGTAAGAGGGTGTTCTAGTGCACAACATTAGGTTTTGAGGCGTAATATGAGAGGTTTTGAGGCGTAATATGAGAGGTTTTGAGGCGTAATATGAGAGGTTTTGAGGCGTAATATGAGAGGTTTTGAGGCGTAATATGAGAGGTTTTGAGGCGTAATATGAGAGGTTTTGAGGCGTAATATGAAGGAGGGTTAATTTTTAGGCGTAATATGAAGATTTTGAGGCGTAATTGAGAGGTTTTGAGGGGTAATATGAGAGGTTTTGAGGTAATATGAGAGGTTTTGAGGCGTAATATGAGAGGTTTGAGCGTAATATGAGAGGTTTGAGGCGTAATATGAGAGGTTTTGAGGCGTAATATGAGAGGTTTTGAGGCGTAATATAAGAGGTTTTGGGCGTAATATGAGAGGTTTTGAGGCGTAATATGAGAGGTTTTGAGGCGTAATATGAGAGATTGAAGAAGCATACTACATAGATAAAGCAACACAGGATGAAGTAACGTATAGCTATTCCGTGTAGGTTAATACACACATACTGTAGTTATACAAAAGAAAACAAAAGTTACATTTTTGACACTAAAAATGTTTGCGTATCAATAGTTTGTGGAAGAGAGGGCAGAGAAAGGCAGGATGGAAGAAGAGAGGGAGAGAAAGGCAGGATGGAAGAAGAGAGGGGAGAGAAAGGCAGGATGGAAGAAGAGAGGGCAGAGAAAAGGGAGGATGGAAGAAGAGAGGGGAGAGAAAGGCAGGATGGAAGAAGAGAGGGCAAAAAAGAAAGGAGGATGGAAGAAAGAGGGGAGAGAAAGGCAGGATGGAAGAAGAGAGGGAAAAGAAAGGCAGGATGGAAGAAGAGAGGGCAGAGAAAGGCAGGATGGAAGAAGAGAGGGCAAGAAAGGAAAGGGTGGAAGAAGAGGGGCAGAGAAAGGCAAGGGGAAAAGAAGAAAGAAAGCAGGATGGAAGAAGAGAGGGCAGAGAAAGGCAGGATGGAAGAAGAGAGGGCAGAGAAAGGCAGGATGGAAGAAGAGAGGGCAGAGAAAGGCAGGATGGAAGAAGAGAGGGCAGAGAAAGGCAGGATGGAAGAAGAGAGGGCAGAGAAAGGCAGGATGGAAGAAGAGAGGGCGAGAAAGGCAGGATGGAAGAAAAAGAGGGCAGAGAAAAGGGAGGATGGAAGAAGAGAGGCAGAGAAAGGCAGGATGGGAAAAAGAGAGGGCAGAGAAAGGCAGGATGGAAGAAGAGAGGGAGAGAAAGGCAGGATGGAAGAAGAGAGGGAGAGAAAGGCAGGATGGAAGAAGAGAGGGCAGAGAAAAGGGAGGATGGAAGAAGAGAGGGGAGAGGGAAAACAGGATGGAAGAAGAGAGGGCAGAGAAAAGGGAGGATGGAAAAAGAGAGGGGAGAGAAAGGCAGGATGGAAGAAGAGAGGGGAAAAGAAAGGGAGGATGGAAGAAAGAGGGAGAGAAAGGCAGGATGGAAAAAAGAGAGGGCAGAGAAAGGGAGGATGGAAGAAGAGAGGGGAGAGAAAGGCAGGATGGAAGAAGAGAGGGGAGAGAAAGGCAGGATGGAAGAAGAGAGGGCAGAGAAAGGCAGGATGGAAGAAGAGAGGGCAGAGAAAGGCAGGATGGAAGAAGAGAGGGGAGAGAAAGGCAGGATGGAAGAAGAGAGGGCAGAGAAAGGCAGGAGGAAGAGAGAGGGCAGAGAAAGGCAGGATGGAAGAAGAGAGGGCAAAAGAAAGGCAGGATGGAAGAAGAGAGGGAGAGAAGGCAGGATGGAAGAAAGAGAGGGGCAAGAGAAAGGCAGGATGGAAGAAGAGAGGGGAGAGAAAAGGGAGGATGGAAAAAGAGGGGCAAGAAAGGGAGGGGTGGAAGAAGAGAGGGCAAGAAAGGCAGGATGGAAGAAGAGAGGCAGGAAAGGCAGGATGGAAGAAGAGAGGGAGAGAAAGGCAGGATGGGAAAAAGAGAGGGCAAGAAAGGGAGGGTGGAAGAAGAGAGGGGAGAGGGAAAAGGGGGATGAAGAAAAGAGGGCAGAGAAAGGGAGGGTGGAAGAAAGGGCAGAGAAAGGGGAGGATGGAAGAAGAGAGGGGAGAAAAAGGGAGGGGTGGGAAAAAGAGGGGAAGAAAGGGAGGATGAAGAAGAGAGGGGAGAGAAGGCAGGGTGGGAAAAGAGAGGGCGAGAAAGGGGGAGGATTGGGAAAAGAGAGGGGGAAGAAAGGCAGGATGGAAAAGAAGGGCAGAGAAAGGCAGGATGGAAGAAGAGAGGGGAGAGAAAGGCAGGATGGAAGAAGAGAGGGGGAGAAAGGCAGGGTGGAAAAAGAAAAGGGCAAGGGAAAAGGGAGGATGGAAAAGAGAGGGAGAGAAAGGGAGGATGGAAGAAGAGAGGGGAGAGGAAAAGGGAGGGTGGACAAGAGGGCAGAGAAAGGCAGGATGGAAGAAAGAGGGGAGAGAAAGGCAAGGGGGAAGAAGAGAGGGGAGAGAAAGGCGGATGGGAAAAAGAGAGGGGGGGGGGGAAAGGGAGGGTGGGAAAAAGAGAGGGGAAGAAAGGCAGGATGGAAGAAGAGGGGGGGGGAAAGGGGAAAAGGGGGGGGGAAGAAAGAGAGGGGAAGGGAAAAACAGGATGGGAAAAAAAGGGGGAGAAAGGTGGAAAAAAAGGGAGGAAAGGAGGATAAAGAAAGACAGAAAAAATAAAAAAGGGAAGAAAAATGGGGAAAGGGGGAAAGGGAAACAGGTAAGGAAGGGGAAAAACTAAAAAAAACTAAAAAAAAATTTCCAAAAAAAAAGGGGGGGGGAAAAATTTAAAATAAAAAAAAAATTAAAAACAAAAAAATAAAAAAAAAATAAAAAAAAAAAAAAATTAAAAAAAAAAAAAAAATTTCCAAAAAAAAAGGGGGGGGGGGAAAAAAAAAATTTAAAAAAAAAAAAAAAATTTGGGGGGGGTTAATTGAGCAGAAAAAAATTTTGAAATGCGGGGCAAAAAAGGTTTTTTTAATTTTTTCTTTTTCCCTTTTTTCTTTTTTTTTGGAAAATAAATTTTAATTTTTTAGGGAAAAAAAAAAAAAAGCGAGTTTTTCTTGTATAAAACCAGTTAGTTTCCCGTATTAAGCTGTTAAAGAGGAGTTTTGGGGCAGGTGGGGTTTCCTTTTACCTCACCTGTTTTAAAGACCCACTGGGGGTTTTGTGTGTGTGTTGGTGTGTGTGTGTGTGTGTGTGGGTGTGTGTGGGGTTTTCTGTGTTTATCTTTATTTTTTGCCCGTATATAAAATGCTTCCTATTTTTTGTTAATATTTGTTTAAGTATAACTGTTTGTGTGTTGTGGGGTGGTTTTTGTCTGGTGTGTCTGTGTGGTGTGTGTTGGGGTGTGTTTGTGTGTGGATTTTTACCAACAAAACCCCCAAACACATTTATTTTGTTCCCGCCCTCCCTCGCCCCCCCTCTCTGGCTCCCCCCCCCCCCCGCAGCGCTGATCCAGAGGGGTAGGGCAGTCAGGAACACCCCCCCATCCCCCCTTCCCCTATGAGGAGGAGGGGGGGAGGGGGTCTTGAGTGCATGAAGAAACACAGTATACTATAAAGTGCATGATTGCCTGTCTGTCTGTCTGTCTGAACACGAGTTTATATTTCGCTCCCTCTTTTACTCTTCTTTCTTTCTTTCTTTCTTTCTTTCTTTCTTTCTTTCTTTCTTTCTTTTACTTTTCTTCCTTTCTCTCTTTTTCTCTCTTTCTTTCTTTCTTTCTTTTTCTTTCTTCCTTTTACTTTTCTTCCTTTCTCTCTTTTTCTCTCTTTCTTTCTTTCTTTCTTTCTTTCTTTCTTTTCTTATCCAGGCGTTCTCTTACTCCCTGCCTCTTCCTTTTTTCTTCTTTTCTTTCTTTCCCTACCGTAACTTCCGACATTCGTTGTTTTCCTCTCTCTCTCTCTCTCTCTCTCTCTCTCTCTCCGTCTCTCCCATCTCATTTCTCTCGTCCCTCTCTTCCTCTCTCTCTCTCTCTCTCTCTCTCTCTCTCTCTCTCTCTCTCTCTCTCTCTCTCTCTCTAAATTAGCACCACACAGTTAAGCCTCTGTACATAGCCTACAATTTCCCGAAAAAAATATATATATACGAGTTTCACTGACGCATCTTGTATGTCATCAAAGAAATAGAAAATGAATGGAGAGAAATGCTATGGAACGAATGAACACAAGAACAAAAAGTGTGTATATGCAATAAATAGAAATAAAGTTGGAGTCTTATAAAAGTAGGAAATATGATATGATACCGTCACAGATTTGATTAGGATGAATGTCACGTTTTTGATATTAGTGTTGAAGTCTGACCTCTTTAAATGCATTCCTAGTTTGTATACTAATAATTATATGATAGTTCTCACGCATATTAATCACTCTAATTGGCTTTTATATGCCAGTTTGCAGCTCAGAAGATAACACGCACGATACACCACGCACGATAATAGATACAGACTGAGCGAGGTAGATATTTTTATTATATATACAGTAGCGGACGTAAATATTGGCCGCGTTGGTCCTATGCTTAACGCGCAGAACACATTTAGAACATATCTATTCTCCCCCGTTGGGCTACGGTCTGACGCGGCCAATATTTACGTCCGCTACTGTATATATATATAGTACATAATGACTAAATTTCCGTATCACTAATGTTTGTTATGACACATGAGAACCCGATGAGTTACTTATGACTCATACTTAAATTTGATTTATTACTTAAGATAAATAAACCGTCTCATAAGTTGAGAAAATCACGTCATATTTAAGTTTTCTGGACCAAGTTGATTTGTAATTAGCTTTATTTTCCTGTATGTTATCATTCCTGTAAGTTTTCAAGGCTCAGAAAACGTGTCATTCATGGAAAAATAGGCATTTATGAAAATATTTAAGTTTTTTTTTGTATTTATTCTTTTTGCAATATTTTTTTCTTCTGGAAGGTTGAGTGTTTTTCGTTTTCCATTTTGCTCCTTTTGTTGTCAGGGAAAGACTTATCTCACAAAATATGGTATGGAGTCGTGCGTGTTTGGGTAGAGAGAGAGAGAGAGGAGGGGGGGGGGGGGGCGTTCTCTCTCTCTCTCTCTCTCTCTCTCTCTCTCTCTCTCTCTCTCTCTCTCCTCTCTCTCTCTCTCTCTCTCTCCTCTCTCCTCTCCTCTCCTCTCTCTCTCTTCTCTTCTTTCTTTTCTTTCTTCTTTCCTTCCTCATCTCTCTCTCTCTTCTTTCTCTCTCTCTTCTCTCT
>JACEEZ010023682.1:288296-293296 GCA_016584305.1 Chionoecetes opilio | reverse complement strand
AACTTGCTTATATTCATTAAAATCGTCTAATGGTACCCAAATTACAATGGAAATTACGTCTGTGTCTCAAGGGGTTAAAAACATGAATACTTTTGGCATCTATAATTTCACTGTCCAGGCTATTCCACATATTAATGCACCGATAGGAAAAGTGTGTATGTCTGTATGTGTGTTTATTTACCTAGTTATAATATCCCACATGCCCAAAAAAAACAAAAAAAACAAAAAAACTTCAAGGCAGCTATTCGTGTGGTCTGGTCTCCGTGTCTATATATATCCTGTTTTATTTTCGTCCTTGAAATGGATGCTCAATTCTTGTGGCAATTATCTCTTCTGCTAATCTAGTACAGTGTGTGTGTGTGTGTGGTGTGTGTGTGTGGGTGTGTGTGGGTGTGGGTGGGGGGGGTGGACAATGACCTGTATCTCTCTTGCAATTTTTTATGCATTACGCTATCAAGGAATGTTCTTTGTACTCAGTTTTTCTCGGTCATATTTTTTTTCTTCCTTGGGCCATTATTGCACTGTCTTGACATTTATTAATTCCCTTTGGTCCACACGCACGCACGCACGCACACACACACACACACACACACACACACACACACACACACACACACACACACACACACACAACACACACCACACACACACACACACCACACCACACACACCACACACACACACACACAACACACACACACACACACACACACACATACACACACCCACCCACACGCAAACCTACACATACACACACGCACACACACATACCTACACCCACCCACCCAGCCTCGAATGGCATGTGTGTGTGTGTGTGTGTGTGTGTGTGTGTGTGTGTGTGTGTGTGTGTGTGTGTGTGTGTGTAGGCAGCCGTAATAGCCGCATAAATAACGCTCCCTGTTCGATAGCAGACGCCAGTAATGCCACACAACAATTTACAGCCTTCGCTTTGTTACTCCCGCAATTGACTCCCGTTACGTAATCTTGTTTCCTCAAGTTCATTTTTTAATCGTAAATTTAACTCGTAAATTGAATAAACAAACTACCTTCTGTCTTTAGTTTTAACCCCTTCACGCCCAGATCTTTCCTTGGCTATATAAAATCGTCTGTTGCTAGCCATAACCACAAAAAAATAACTTAATATACCAAAATAGTTAGTGGACAAGGATACTAAACAGGTCATAGCTATAAAATATTGCTTATAGTCACTAAAAATCGTCTAATGGTAGCCAAGTTACAATAAAAATTACGTTCTGGGCCTCAAGGGGTTAACAGTAACATAGTAGACGATAGCTATAGGACACTAAATCTCTTCTACCGTAGATAACACTATAGTCGCCAGTCATTCGCCACTGCACTAATGTCGCCAGGCACAATATATTACGAATTTTAGCATCACTACAGACTTTTATGTGTCACTGAAGATGCATGCACAGTAGTTTATAGTATGTACATCACACTACATGTCTTCAGTGGCACATAAAAGTCTGTAGTGATGCTAAAATTCGTAATATATTGTACCTGGCGACCTTAGTGCAGTGGCAAGTGACTGGCGACTATAGTGTTATCTACGGTACACCCTATTTTTCACAGTAAACCTTTCCTACACCTTAATCTCATCTAAACCTCATAATTAAACCCCATCCACTCTGCTAAACCATTTATAAACCTTTCATTCCTAACTGTATTTTCAACTCAATAGTCCACTTCCATCCTCCCTGCATTCGGTCAGCGGTTTGAGTCCACCAAGTTCGTCCTGGCGTGGTGGCGCTTTGTTTAGTCAATAACCTTGTAGTTGGTACTTGCAAAGTGTCTAGATAGGATCAAAGTATCTTATATCTTATTCTCTCTCCTCTCTCTCTCTCTCTCTCTCTCTCTCTCTTCTCTCTCCCTCTCTCTCTCTCCTTCTCTCTTCTCTCTCTCTCTCTCTCTCTCTCTCTCTCTCTCTCTCCTCTCTCTCTCTCTCTCTCTCTCTCTCTCTCTCTCTCCCTTTCTTTTCATTCAGTTATCAAGCGAACCCTTTGCTTCTAAACCTTCTAGTATAACATTTTCTCTCTCTCTCTCTCTCTCTTCTTCTCCTCTCTCTCTCTTCGTCCTCTCTCTTCCTCTCTCTCGTCTCCTCTCTCTCTCATCTCCTCTCTCTCTCTTCTCTCTCTCTTCTCTCTCTCTCTCTCTCTCCTCTCTCTCTCTCTCTCAGTATACAGTTTTTTCGCGTAGCTTTCACTTTACAACTTTTACTTCGCCTATTCCCCTTATGCTTTTTACTTTCCTTTTCCTCCCTTCAAGCTAACTTTTTCCCTGCTTCCTCGCAATGTGTTACTCTCTCTCTCTCTCTCTCTCTCTCTCTCTCTCTCTCTCTCTTTCCTTCTCTCTCTCTCTCTCTCTCTCTCTCTCTCTCTCTCTCTCTCTCTCTCTCTCCACTTCTCTCCTCTCTCTCTCTCTCTCTCTCTCTTCTCTCTCTCTCTCTCTCTCTCTCTCTCTCTCTCTCTCTCTCTCTCTCTCTCTCTCCTCTCTCTCTCTCTCTCTCTCTCTCTCTCTCTCTCTCTCTCTCTCTCTCTCTCTCTCTCCTCACAAGTCTCTCTCACTGTCTCTCTCTCTCTACAGTCTCTCTCACTTCTCTCTCATCTCTCTTTTCCGTTCTCTTCTCACAAGTCTCTCCGTCTCTCTCACAAGTTTCTCATCTCTTCTCTCTCTCCTCTCTCTCACAGTCTCTCTCCAATCTCTCTCCTCTCTCCGTCTCTCTCTCTCCTCTCTTCTCATCTCTCTCTCTCTCTCCTCTCTCTCTCTTCTCTCTCTCTCTCTCTCTCTCTCTCTCCTCTCTCCTCTCTCTCTCTCTCTCTCAACTCCCCGAACAGTTGTAACGCGTGCCACCCATAACGATAAACTGTTTCCCGCCTTTTCTTGGTAAACTTATAAGTGTGATATCCTACACGGGGTATTATTAGATCCTTTCTTTCCTTTACTGACCTCCTAACTCCTCTTCACCTACGCATTACAACCTCTTATACGTGCTTAGTGTGCTGACTTCAGGTGGTGAGTTGTGATATAGATTTTAATTAACCCCTTCACGCCCAGATCTTTCCTTTGCTATATAAAATCGTCTGTTGTTAGCCATAAAATTACGAAAAGTGACTTAATATACCAAATTAGTTAGTGGACAAGGATACTAAACAGGTAAAATCTATGAAATATTGCTTATATTCACTAAACCCAAAATTGCCCAAAAGCGTTTGCTTGTAAAGGGCTGTTTGCAACCCCATATCCTGTTACAAGCATTAAAAAATACTGTAAAATGGCAAACATAATAAAGTGTTCAGTGTTAAAATTCGTCGAATGGTTGCCAAATTACAATGGAAGTTACGTTCTGGGCCTCAAGGGGTTAGGGTTAAGAGATTAATTCCTTATAGTTCTCACATACTCACTCGCTTTCTTAGTCACGCAAACATTTAAAAAGGAATAAAATAACACTAAATATAAATACTAAGATAACTAAATAGACCAAACTAACACTAAATATAAATATCACTAAAAAAATAACACTAAATATAATTACTAAGATAACTAAATAGACCAAACTAACACTAAATATAAATAACACTAAAAAAATAACACTAAATATAAATACAAAGATAACTAAATAGACCAAACTAACACTAAATATAAATAACACTAAAAAAATAACACTAAATATAAATACAAAGATAACTAAATAGGCCAAACTAACACTAAATATAAATAACACAAAAAAAATAACACTAAAGATATAAAATGAAGCAATATAACAGAATACCTTAACCCCTTGAGACCCAGAACGTAATTTCCATTGTAATTTGACTGCCATAAGACGATTTTTAGTGACTATAAGCAATATTTTAATAGATATGACCTGTTTAGTATCCTTGTCGACTAACTAATTACATTTATTTAGTTACTTTTCGAAATTTCATGGCTAACAACAGACAATTTCTATAGCCAAGGAAAGATCTGGGCGAGAAGGGGTTAATAAAAAATCAGGAGAAGTGAAGTTATCCCTCTTACCATCATTATCATCATTCTAAAATACATTCTAGTTACTTGTCGTTTATTGAAGCATCATTTATTGACCTGTATGGAAGGGAATGGAAGGATTTAGGATGGTAGTCTAGTATGGTTTCCAGTGTGGTTCCTCCGATATAAAAATCACTCTTTCGAAGCCAATACCGATTTTCAATATTCTGTAAAATGTTTGGTGCCGATGTGAACTGACTAAATCTAAAGGATATCGTTAACGATTTAAATGGCATCCTTTATCTTCTCTCCATCGTCCTGTTCCTCCTATCAATCCTCTCTTCAAGCCCATCACCTTCTCTCTCTCTTCTTCAATCGTCTTCGCGTCTCTCCTCTATTCCTCCTCTCTCTCTCTCCTCTCTCCTCTTCTCCGTCTCATCTCTCTCTCTCTCTCTCTTCTGCTCTCATCTTCTCTCTCTCCTCTTCTCTTTCCTATCTCTCTCTCTCTCTCTCTCTCTCTCTCTCCTCTCTCTCTCTCTCTCTCTCTCTCTCTCTCTCTCTCTCTCTCTCTCTCTCTCTCTCTCTCTCTCTCTCTCTCTCTCTCTCTCTCATTCCTTTCTTTTACCTTCTACTCATAACTTCAAAACATTCTTTCTCTCATATCTCTCTCCCTCGTCTCAATAACCTGTGCTCTTTCTCTTTTACTCATATAACTTCTATACACTCTTTCATTTATATCTCTTCTCCTATCCCCTCTCCACTATCCCCTTCCTCTATCCTTTCCTCTATCCCCTATTCCCTCTTTCCTCCCCTCTTATGGTCCTTTTCTTATTCGTACTTATAACTTCAATACACTCTATCTCTCATATCTCTTCTCCTATCCCCTCTCCACTATCCCCTTTCCCATCCCCTCTTTCCTTCCCTCTATCCCCTATTCCCTCTATCTCTCGTCCTTTTCTCCTGCTGTAGGGAAGAACCAGCGTCAGGAAGAACACGTCCTGTCCTGTCTGGAA
>JACEEZ010023682.1:235796-285796 GCA_016584305.1 Chionoecetes opilio | reverse complement strand
CTCTCCTCTCTCTCTCTCTCTCTCTCTCTCTCTCTCTCTCTCTTTAAAGTCACCTACCTCCCTGACCTATGACCTGGTAATCTGTACATGATGCCGTGATGACATTTACAAGCCCACGGTGACATTCTACATGGCTTCCTTCCTTCCTCTGACCTTTCTGATACATTGATGCATGTATCTACTTCTATTTCGCATACCATCACCTGACTTGACTCTTTCAAATACATGTGCTACCATAGAATACAAAATATATATAAATAAAATAATAAAAATAATATATAATCATTTAAAAAAAAACAGATTTAGTATACAGTAAACTCTCTCTAAATCGAACCTGTATAATTAAAGCTTCTGATAATTCGAACTGTTTCAGGCCAGTTCCAATTTTTCAATAACTTTCCATAATTTGAGGAAGTTTGAATTATCCTTAGCCTTACTACCGTAGATAACACTATAGTCGCCAGTCACTTGCCACTGCACTAATGTCGCCAGGCACAATATATTACGAATTTTAGCATCACTACAGACTTTTATGTGCCACTGAAGACATGTAGTGTGATGTACATAATATAAACTACTGTGCATGCCTCTTCAGTGGCACATAAAAGTCTGTAGTGATGCTAAAATTTGTAATATATTGTGCCTGGCGACTTTAGTGCAGTGGCAAGTGACTGGCGACTATAGTGTTATCTACGGTAGTGTAAGTCCAGTAGTGGGGATCTATGCTTTTCCAGTTTGAATCCGTGACTTCTTGTTCTACCTTGATTACTAGCCATAAGAACTTCATCTCTCCCAGGCTTCCTCCCAACCTTCGGGCCGGCCTGCGTCTACCTCTACGGGTCCACTCGCGGCGGCTCGGTCATGGACGAACACTCGGCTCTCAACGCCGGCCTCGGGGAGGGAATAGCGTACAGGGGCCGCCTCCTCCTGGCCCTGCGCTGCCAGATCACGGACCAGCTGGATGTGGCCCCGTCGGAAGTGGAGGTGGAGAATACATTGCCCATTCAGGAGGTAAGAACATAAGAAAATAAGGAAGCTACAAGAGGCCATTTTCTTTGCCCATTCAGGAGGTGAGGAGATGATACAATGAGAAGGTACCCATTTATCAACCCCATAAAGGGAGGAAGAACAGCTGGGTTGGCTGGTCACCGACTTACCCTGGCCTGGATTCGAACCAGGGCCCGCAGATTCGTAGCCAGGCATGCTAGCCACTGCACCACGGAGGCGACAGACATTGGTATTATTAACAGATTTCAATAAAAACTAAATGAAACTCGATCTTTCTTTACTGTAACAACTTTTGTCACCACCAATATCTCTCTCTACGGCAGGGCAACTACGGCAAGAGTGAGGACTTCCTGCTGTACGCGCTGATCCAGGAGGCAACCATGGTGGAGAAGAAGGTCAGCGACAAGCCGGTGACCTTCGAGCTGTCTGTGGGCAATGCCGGGAACTCCCTCGACGGGTGGTCCAGCGCGAAGCCCTCCAGTGACGACGAGGACAGTGAAGGCGAGTCAGGTGAGTGAGTGAGGCCATAGGGGTGAGGAATAAAGGATTTGTGAGTCATAGGGGTGAGGAGTAAAGGAATTGTGAGTCATAGGGGTGAGGAATAAAGGAATTGTGAGTCATAGGGGTGAGGAATAAAGGAATTGTGAGTCATAGTGAGGGGTGAGGCATAAAAGAATATCAATAGTTTTCTTAATTATAACATAGCATGATGGCATTCCAATCTGAGTACAATTTTTTTTTTTTTTTTTACATCACAAAGGGCCAAGGGCAAAAAAAAAAAAAATAGCAAAAAGGCCGCTTGGTTGCGGTCCCTATAAAGGAGACAGTAAGAGAATATTAAAAGGAGCGGTGGGCAAATTTAGTTCAGGAGGTGTCTTGTTGCTCCTCTCTTGAAAATTTTAAGTCGTAGAAAGGAGGAAAAATAGAAACAGAAAGATAGTTCCAGAATTTCTATCATTCTCCGCGCCAGGTCCCGAGTCTGTCACCGCCGACACCACCACTTGGCACTCCATGACGCAGCCCGTCAAGCCCATGACCAATGACAAGCTCTACTACTTCCTGCCCTTCTGGGACGACAAGCCGTGTCTGTACGTACGCACGCCCTTCCAGGACCACCGCCGCCGCCTCTACAACTCCAACATTATTGACGGCCTGGCGGTGAAACTGGTGAGTGAGAACAGTGTAAAGATTTGTTGTGTTGTGGTTAACCCCTTCACGCCCAGATCTTTGCTTTACTAGAAAAAATCGTCTACTTTTAGCCATAAAACTACGATAAATAGCTGAATATACTAATTTAGTTACTGGACAAGGATACTAAACAGGTTATATCTGAAAAAAATTGCTTGTATTCACTAAAAATCGTCTAATGGTACTCAAATTACAATGGAAATTACGTTCTGGGCCTCAAGGGGTTAACAAATATATATTTTTTGTTTTTACATTACAAAGGACTTGCTGAGGGCACACACAAAACAGAGGTAACAAAACGCCCGCTGAGTTGCCAGTCCTTATAAAGAAGACAGTAAGAGAATATAGAAAGGATGGGGGGCAATTTAGTTCGGCATCAATTTTAGATTGTGTGTACTTCCTTATTCCGTCAGAAGTGTCACGTTGCATACCTTTACATTCATCCTATAAGATTTTTGGTTAGTGATCTGATTCCTGCTAGTGAGTCTAATGCATGTGAGAAACAGGAAATGTGACGGTAAACAACATTGGACTGAGCTTCATAAGAACATAAGAAAATAAGGAAGCTACAAGAAGCCATGAGACCTACACGAAGTAGTTCCTGTTACTTCATTCTACATGTTTCCATTTTATTTGGACGTCATTCACTTTTATACACTACATCTAATTAACTATATAACAATCCCAAGAAATAAACTTTTTCCCCTATGAATGGTGTCACTTCTCACCCTGCAGGAGGAAGGGCTGGGAGAGGCGGCGGCCCTGCTGGAGGAGGAGGACGGGAGTGCCGAGCGCCGCCTGAAGGAGGTGCTGGAGGTGCTAGTGGCGGGCTGCACCAACTACCTCGGTCTGAGTCGCGCCGCCGCTGTCACCCCAGGCCGGACCAAGCTGGATAAGGAGCGGCAGAGGCTGTGTCAGAGAGAAATTGTAAGTCCTACCTGTTTGTATCATGTCATTAAAGTGCAGTAAAACCTCTCGTATTCGGACACTCAGTATTCGGACTTTGACATTATTCGGACCTTTTTTTTTTTTTTTTTTTTTTTTAGGTCAAAATTTCCTAGCTATATATACTACACCTAGATTTTTATATATATTTTTTTATTTTTTAGGGGTCAAAATTTCCTAGCTAATATATACACCTAGAATTTTTTTTTTTTTTAAATTTTTTTTTTTTTATGGGGGCGAAATTTCCTAGCTAATCCTTCCTAGGCATTCCTAGACACCTAGATTTTTTTTTTTTTTTTTTTTTTTTTTTTTTTTTTTTTTTTTTATAACATATAAAACCCCCCCCATATATAATCCCCCCATTATTCGGATCCTTGCATTACTCGGACCACTCCTTGGCCCAATTAGTCCGAATATGAGAGGTTTTACTGTACCACTATTTTTTCTTAATTTCATGGTTATCATTTCTTTGTATGCTCCATGTGCTTTTTTTATATTTTATTCTTAGGATTTTGATGTCATACACTTTCCTTAGTTAGAATCTCATGCCATCTAGCCTAGTACGTTGATGTGCCTTGAAATTCCTTCCTCGTCTGAAGAACTTGCATTTGATCCTGACCAAATTATTCTTGTATGCTTCTTCTCTCTCAATTCTGTCTTTGTATATATTTTAGTTTATATCTTTCAGAGCATCATTTACTCAGCCCTGTTCCTTCTATTGTCTCTCCACATCCCTCTTAAATCCTTCTTTGGGTATATTTTAGTTTAAATCCTTCAGAGCATCATTTACTCAGCCCTGTTCCTTCTCTTCCCTCTCCACATCCCTCTCAAATTTTTCTTTAGGTATAGCTTGTTATATATCTTTCATAGCATCATTTACTTAGCCATGTTCCTTCCCTTGCCTCTCCACATGCCTCTCAAATCCTTCTTTAGGTATACTGTAATTCGGTTTATATCTTTCATAACATCATTTACTAAGCCCTGTTCCTCCCCTTGCCTCCCCAGGATCACCTCGGCAGTGCGGCCAGACACACTAAGGCCATAGTCACGCGCCACAGCCTCAGGGAGCGCTACAGGACCTCACACACCTACCTGGCCAAGCTCAAGGCTCTCAATGAAGAGGTGAGTCCTGTCCTGACCTCTTTGAACGTGAAAAAAATAGCTTTCTCGAATTAATCTGAAAATAAATGGACATGTTTTCTGATATATATTAATGCATATAACATCTATTAGTTCCTCTTAACCCCTTCACACCCAGATCTTTCCTTTGCTATATGAAATGGTCTGTTGTTAGCCATAAAATAACGAAACGTAACTAAATATACCAAATTAGTTAGTGGACAAGGATACTAAACAGGTCATATCTATAAAATAATACTTATATTCACTAAAAAGCATCTATCTGTACCCAAATTACAATGGAAATTACGTTCTGGGTCTCAAGGGGTTAATGTAAGAAGGTATGCTGATGGATTTTTTTTGGGGGGGGGTTACATCTCAAAGGACTGGCCAAGTTGATGTTATATCATTTTCTGACTTATTTATCAAAAGTATAATTGATAAAAATAATAAGATAATAGTAAATGTTGTTGTTGTTGTTTTTATTCTTTTTGTTTATTATTGTTTTGTATTTGTATATTTGTTTTTACTATTGTTGTTGTTGCTATTATTATGTTGTTGTTTTAGTTGGAATAAAAACAACAATCTTCTCAACTTCTCAACAACAATCTTCTCAACTTCTCAACAAAACAATCTTCTCAACAACAATCTTCTCAACAACAATCTTCTCAACTTCTCAACAAAACAATCTTCCTCTTCTTCCTGTTTGACGTCAGATTTTGCCATGATATCTTATGAGGTTAGACGGCCGCTGATATGCTTCCCACTACTATACTGTTTGACCTCCATGTCTTAACCACACGTATTGCCTTTCTCCCTTCCCACACCTTATCAAGCTTTGCAATTTTTATCTTAATGCTACCACCATTTTCAATCTTAACCTCTTCACGCCCAGATCTTTCCTTTGTTATATAAAATCATCTGTTGTTAGCCATAAAACAACGGTAATTAACTTAACATGCCAAATTAACTAGTGGACAATGATACTAAACAGGTCATATCTATAAAATATTGCTGGTATTCATTACATTTTCTTATGGAAGTCAAATTACAATGGAAATTACGTTGTGGGACTCAAGGGGTTATACAGGTGCCTCCTCCCTCCCATTTCGCCTCCCTCATCTCCCTCCTCCCTCTCCTTGGCATGGACTCAGTAGACAGGTAGTCAGTGCGGAGTCATTAGAGAGCTTTAACCCCTTGAGGCCCAGAACGTAATTTCCATTGTAATTTGGGTGCCATTAGACAATTTTTAGTAAATATAAGCAATATTTTATAGATATGACCTGTTTAGTATCCTTGTCCACTAACTAATTTGGTATATTCAGTTACTTTTCGTGATTTTATGGTTAACAACGGACAATTTTTTTTATAACAAAGGAAAGATCTGGGTGTGAAGGGGTTAAAAGGAGGCTAGATAAATTCATGGCTGGGGATGAAAGATGGATGTAGGTAGTGTTAAGTAACAGGAACTACCACGTGTAGGTCTCACAGCCTTTTGTAGCTTCCTTATTTTCTTATGTTCTTATGCTCCCACCTCCACAGCCCCAGCACAGCCTTCCTGATGTGTTCCTGTGGATGATCAGCGGGGGTAAGAGGGTGGCCTACCAGAGGATCCCGGCGAGGCACCTGCTCTTCTCCAGTGTCCAGGAGGAGCAAGGGAAGCACTGTGGGGTCTCGCAAACACTTTTCCTCAAGGTAATCATCGTCTTTCATTCAACGTACAAGGTCACGTACTCTAGGTAAAACCTCTCATATTCGGACTAATTGGGCCAAGGAGTGGTCCGAGTAATGCAAGGATCCGAATAATGGGGGGATTATATATGGGGGGATATGTAAAAAAAATAATGGAGGGATTATATATGGGGGGATATGTATAAAAAAAAAAAAAAAAAAAAAAAAATCTAGGTGGTATACAGTATATAGCTAGGAAATTTCGACCCCTTAAAAAAAAAATTAAAAAAATAAAAATCTAGGTGGTATACAGTATATAGCTAGGAAATTTCGACCCCTTAAAAAAAAAAAAAAAAAAAAAAAAATCTAGGTAGTATACAGTATATAGCTAGGAAATTTGACCCTTAAAAAAAAAAAAAAAAAAAAAAAAAGAGGAGGTCCGAATAATGTCAAAGTCCGAATAATGAGAGTCCGAATACGAGAGGTTTTACTGTATAGGTAAAACAAGTATCGGTGCCCAGGGGTCCGATGAATACTGTAAACATTCGGTCAAATGCTGATGATATGGGAGGGTTTTCGTTTTCTTCGTTCCATAGTGTCAGAATGTTTCACGCCTATAGTGCAGCGAGACTTGTGTTACCCATAGTACCTGTATCCATCTTATCAGGACTTCATTCACTCTCTCATACATATGTTTATTTAACTTTAACGTCTCATAAGCTATACAATTCTCAAGAAATTAACTTTTTTCTGCTTGTCTTTCTGCTGAATCTTTCTGCTTAATGTCAGATTTTTCCAGAATGTTAAGGGGAATCTTATCTTAGGCTGGAGAACCATTTGCGTGCACTCCTTTATTGTGCTTGTATACTGTGATAGCTTACTCTTCTCAATGAAAACCTTTATTATGGTGCATTGATTCATCTGTGTAAGGGTTCATTTTATTTATGTGGGAGTTCCTTTATTTGTGTGGGAGTTCCTTTATTTGTGTGGGAGTTCCTTTATTTGTGTGGGAGTTCCTTTATTTGTGTGGGAGTTCCTTTATTTGTGTGGGAGTTCCTTTATTTGTGTGGTATTTAAGCATCAGTGTGTCTTCCCACCAGCTGCCGGGCCGGAAGTCTAGCGGGCCGGGTGGGTGGGCCATACAGGCCAAGCTGCAGGTGTACATGTGGTTAGGGTTAATGAAGCAGAAGAAGAACCTGGCTCTGGGCATTCCCAAGGGCTATGAGATGTGCTATGAGCTGCGCAACATTGAACGGACCCTCACCCTGCCGCCTGTCACCCTCCACTACACACAGAAGCAGGTGGGAGCAGATGCCATGCCGTAGGTCCTCTCATGGACAGATCTGAGGAGGTTTTTTTTTTTTTTTTTTTTTCATCCTGAGAAAAAAAAAAAAAAAAAAAAAAAAAAAAAAAAAAAAAAAAAAAAAAAAAAAAAAAAAAAAAAAAAAAAAAAAAAAAAAAAAAAAAAAAGTTTACAATTTTTGCATTACTTCTGTCCTTAAAATACAACTCGTTATTAACCCCTTGAGGCCCAGAGCGTAATTTGCATTGTAATTTGACCAACTTTAGATGATTTTTAATGAATATAAGCAATGTTTTTATAGCTATGACCTGTTTTGTATCCTTGTCCACTAGCTAATTTGGTTTATTTAGTTACTTTTCGAAATTTTATAGCTCGACAACATACAATTTTTATAGCAAAGGAAAGATCTGGGCGTGAAGGGGTTAACTTATAGCACTCATTATTAACTCTATATGTCAAGATAATAGGTGCTTTCAGGGACAAATCAGAGGAGTTTATAGTTAATGCATTACGTATACTTCTGTCCTCAAAATAGAACTCATTATTATTACACAACGATTTCTTTTCTGGTCTTTTCATTAATTTTGCCTTCCTTTCTTTTGTACACAGGCAATTATTTTTAGTTTTGTGCTGAAAGTTATTAATATTATTTTTGTTATTTTGTATTTGATATTATTTCTAGTCTACCATACAGACACTTGTGATATTTTCATTTAATATATATATATATATTCCTTTTCTATCATACACATCTATATATGTCAAGATATTAGCAATGTTTATATTACAAGTGGAGTATTGAATTGATACAATGTCTCATCAAGCTAAAAATTCAACTCTCCACAACTGAGTCTCTGATGTTAGTTGTTACCTGAAATACATGCTTTGGATGGGTTTTGTTGTTGTTGTTGTTCCTCTTTTTGACAACCTTTATTCACCCGATTGTAATATTGACTAAATTCTGCGGAGAAAAAAAGCAACAACATTGTAGTAATATCTTATTTTCCCGCGGTGATCATGCCTCAAAACTGTCATGACCCTCGGTGACCTAATGACCTCCCTTCTGACCCCACCAGACCTTCCAGCTGAGAGCACACATGTACCAGGCGCGCTCCCTCATCGGGTCAGACTCATCAGGCCTCTCCGACCCCTTTGCTCGGGTCATTATGGGAGAACACAGTCGGGTCACTCAGGTAAATGAATATGAGAACATAAGAAAATAAGGAAGTTACAAGAAGCTGGGAGACCTAAACGTGGTAGTTCCTGTTACTTAACACTACCTATATCCACCTTGCATCCCCATCCATGAAATTATCTAGCCTCCTTTTAAAGCTCTCTATTGACTCCTCACTAGCTAGTCTATTTTTTTATTATGGTCAAAACGCACTAAGGAAACCACGCCCCCTGCCTCCCTTTCTATTCTACGGGGCAGCTGATTGGTGCATTCCTCGTATCTTCACTACTTACAGCGGCGTGACCACTGGACAGAGCAATCTTCACTACAAAGGGATTTTTGATTTTGTCACCCTCTGTAGTGAAGAATTGATTGAGTGGTCACGCCGCTGTTAACGCCGCTGTTAAGTAGTGAAGATATTGTGATTGGTAGTGATGATACAAGGAATGCACCAATCAGCTGCCCTGTAGAATAGAAGGGGAGGGAGGGGGCGTGGCTTCCTTGCTGCATTTTGACCATAATAAAAAAAACAGACTATAACTACTCATCTCATAAATATATCTCATAAAATACTGTCTCTCTCTCTACAGGTTATAGATGAGACCCTGAGTCCCACCTGGGATGAGATGCTTGTGCTGGACGACATTCTGGTGTATGGCGCGAAGGACGAGATCAAGGACCAGCCGCCTCTTGTCGTCATTGAAATATTTGACCAGGATAACGTGGTGAGCCTTGGCGGACTAAACCATCACTAAAATTAAAGATAATAATTACTTCATGCATCGAACATCCAATCAACTGAGATATTCACAGGGAAAATCAGAGTACTAACCTAACTAATCTACTGACATTCACAGGGAAAATCAGAGTTCATAGGCAGAGCGCTGGCCCGCCCTCACACCAAGCTGCGCGACGACCCCTACCAGCGACCTCACCTGGAGTGGCACGACCTGTTCAGGGGCACAGACCACGCCGGGGAACTGCTGGCCACCTTTGAGCTTCTGCAGGTGGGTCTTGTAACCTTCTGATGGTAACTTGATAACTTTGGTAACTTGATAATTCTGATGGTAACTTGATAACTGGTAACTTGATAATTCTGATGGTAACTTGATAACTTTGGTAACTTGATAATTCTGATGGTAACTTGATAATTTTGATGGTAACTTGATAACTGGTAACTTTATAATTTTGATGGTAACTTGATAACTTTGGTAACTTTATAATTTTGATGGTAACTTGATAACTTTGGTAACTTTATAATTTTGATGGTAACCTGATAACTTTGGTAACTTGATAATTTTGATGGTAACTTGATAACTGGTAACTTTATAATTTTGATGGTAACTCGATAACTTTGATGGTAACTTGATAATTCTGATGGTAACTTGATAACTTTGGTAACTTGATAATTCTGATGGTAACTTGATAACTTTGATGGTAACTTGATAATTCTGATGGTAACTTGATAATTCTGATGGTAACTTGATAACTTTGATGGTAACTTGATAATTCTGATGGTAACTTGATAACTTTGGTAACTTGATAATTTTGATAGTAACTTGATAACTTTGGTAACTTTATAATTTTGATAATAACTTGATAACTTTGGTAACTTGATAATTCTGATGGTAACTTGATAACTTTGGTAACTTGATATTTGATAGTAACTTGATACTTGGTACTTTGGTATTCGATGGTACTTGATAACTTTGGTAACTTGATAATTCTGATGGTAACTTGATAACTTTGGTAACTTGATAATTTTGATGATAACTTGATAACTTTGATAGCCTCTGTAGCTCATCATATTCCTTGCTATTCTCTTTGAGCTTCTGCAGATTGGTTTTGTAACTTCTGATGGAGATTCGATAGCTTTTGTAGCTTATATTCTTTTAGACCTTGTCTCAGTTCCGCTTTTTGTGGTTCTTGCCAGGCCAGGATTTCTGGGGGAGAGCGGGCATCTGGTTGCGTGCCCAGGCCAAGACAGGCTGAGTGGGGGAGAGCCGAGGATGATGCAGGAGACAGACCACTGGAAGACAGGTGGAGGAGGGGAGAGAGGAAAAAGAGAGAGAGAGAGAGAGAGAGAGAGAGAGAAGAGAGAGAGAGGAGAGAGAGAGAGAGAGAGAGAGAGAGGAGAGAAGAGAGAGAGAGGAGAAAAAGAGAGAAGAAGAAGAGAGAGAGAGAGAGAGAGAGAGAGAGAGAGAAAGGAAAAAAAAAGGAAAAATAGGAAAAAAGAAGAGAGAGAGAGAGAGAGAGAGAGAGAGAGAGAGAGAGAGAGAGAGAGAGAGAGAGAGAGAGAGAGAGAGAGAGAGAGAATTATAATACAAGTGTTTCTTTTTATAATTCTACCATACCATTTTTAACCATTTTACCATTTATTTCTACCATTTTACAACCTTTTCTTTTTTTTCTACCATTTTAATTCTACCTCTACCATAATGTTTTTTTCTTCTATTTATGACTCTTAATCTCTATGTCGTCCGGTTCTCGTCACTTTTCAACTCCCTTCTATCTCTCTTATCTGGCAGAAGAGAGAGAGAGAGAGAGAGAGAGAAAGAGAGAGAGAGAGAGAGAGAGAGAGAGAGAGAGAGAGAGAGAGAGAGAGAGAGAGAATTTCAATGCAAGTGTTTCCTTTTTCAATCCTACCAACCTGTACCATAATGTGTCTTTTTCAAATTACGACTCTTAATTTTTTTGTCGTCCAGTTCTCGTCACTTTCCGACTCCAGAGGAACGATCAATGCAAGCTTTATTTTATTTTATTTTACAAACTTCTGCCATAATGTTTTTTTCAATTTCTGACTCTTAATTTCTTTGTATTCCTTGTCTTGTAAAGTGAATTTTGGTATGTCACTTTTAGGGTGAGCAGAAACAGGTAACTCTGCTTTGATAGTCGTTTATTAACTCTTGGGTAAAAAGGTAACACAGGTAAGGTGACTCGCGGACTGGTGAGTTGCTCCTGGTGTGGTTTGGATGTGACTTGGTGACTTGTGAGTTGCTGGTACGGAGGTCTGTATCCAAGTGACTCTCCTCTACAGAAACCTCTTTATAAAGCGTCACGATACTCAAGACCTGACGCCTAATGACCTGACGACCTGAACACCTGACGATCTGAACACCTGAGAACATTTGGCGAGGCTGAGGTCGAGTTTAAAGGATTAGCGTATTGCCTAGGGAGTGGATTAGCCAGGTGTTCCAGGACCCAACATCAAGTATACAGAACACAGAGCACATAGTTGAATACCAATAATAATACTAATACTAATACTACAGTCTCGTCACTTTTCAACGCATTCTTATCTCTCTTATCTGGCAGAAGAGAGAGAAAGAGAGAATTATCAACTGCAAGGGCTTCATTTTTTATCCTACCAATCTCTACCATTGTGTTTTTCTCAATTTCTGACTTAATTTCTTTGTGTCCAGTTCTCGCCACTTTCTAACTCCCTCTTATCTCTCTATTATCTCTCTTTTACCTCATCTTTTTATATATATCCTTTATCTTCTCTTCTTTCTCTCCTTATCTCAATCCATTTCTTCAGGTGCTCTTCTGGGGGCTCCGTGACCTCAAGAGACTCCACTTACTGACTGTGGATCGGCCGAGGGTGGATGTGGAGGTGGCCGGTCACATCATCCAGTCGGCGGTCCTCACATCCGCTCGGAAGAATCCAAACTTCACCAACCCAGTGAAATACATCGACTTGGTGAGGAAAAGTAACTCTTTGACATGTTTTTGTCCACCATCACTATCTTCAGAGTCTCCTTCCCATGTGAACTTCCTCGTGTAGGTCTCGCTGCCTCTTGTAGCTTCCTTATTTTCTTATGTTGTTATGTGCAGGAGTTGCCGGAGCAGGAGCTGTACTGTCCGCCCATCACCATCCGCGTGGTGGACTGTCGCAGCTTTGGCCGCTTCACCCTAGTGGGGACGCACATTATCTCCAACCTCCACCGCTACATGTGGACGCCAGTGACCAAGAGGGACAGAGAGGCGGCCCTGAGGAACAACTTGGCCAACCAGCTGCAGGGTAGGTCTGGGAAGGGCAGGAGGAAGAGTTGAAGGAGAAACCAGCTGCAGGGTAGGTCTGGGAAGGGCAGGAGGAAGAGTTGAAGGGGAAACCAGCTGCAGGGTAGGTCTGGGAAGGGCAGGAGGAAGAGTTGAAGGGGAAACCAGCTGCAGGGTAGGTCTGGGAAGGGCAGGAGGAAGAGTTGAAGGGGAAACCAGCTGCAGGGTAGGTCTGGGAAGGGCAGGAGGAAGAGTTGAAGGGGAAACCAGCTGCAGGGTAGGAACTCCTTGGCCAACCAGCTGCAGGGTAGGTCTGAGAAGGGCAGAGGGAAGAGTTGATGGAGAAGAGAAGAAGATCACGAAAGAAATCATGTCTTGTATACATATTTTATAGACAAATATGGAAGCAGCCATGTGGCAAATCAATCAACAGAAAGAAAGGAGAAGAATAGATGCCTGTTTGTACATGTTGCTTTACCACCTACATATAACTCCAGATTTAAAAAATAAATAGGGAAAAACTGGCTCACAAATAGGGTGGTAAATGATTGGAATGGACTCAGTCATCAGGTGGTTAGTGCAGAGTCAATAGGGAGCTTTAAAAGGAGGCTAGACAATTTCATGGATGGGGATGAAAGGTGGATGTAGGTAGTGTTAAGTAACAGGAACTACCTCGTGTAGGTCTCGCGGCCTCTTGTACTTCCTTATGTTGTTATGTTCTTCTCTACCAGGTGACGGTGGTGATGGCGGTGGTGTTGTCGCCAAACAAAACAATCACAACAACCTGGTGCCCAATAATGTCCACAGCGGGACCACTGGGGGCACCGGGGGCACAGGAGGAGTTCGGGGGGGAGCGGCATACGTGAGGAGGGACACGGAATCTTGCCCACTACTGCAGAAGGACACCGTCATCACCATCGACTATGTGGGTGTAGGACCAGAATTTCCCATGGTTTGTCATCCCCTTTGAGTTATCTTCAGTTGCATTTCTTAGTCCTTGGTGCTGCGCCTCATTATTGTGACCATGCTCTTCCTCCCGCCAGCTGTTGGTTATCTACTATATGATATCCAGCTGTTTAATATCTAATTTTTCATCCAGCTGTTTGATATCTAATTTTTCATCCAGCTGTTTATCTAATTTTTCATCCAGCTGTTTATCTAATTTTTCATCCAGCTGTTTGATATCTACTATATGATATCCAGCTATTTGTTATCTAATTTTTCATCCAGCTGTTTATCTAATTTTTCATCAAGCTGTTTGATATCTACTATATGATATCCAGCTGTTTGATATCTACTATATGATATCCAGCTGTTTGTTATCTACTATATGATATCCAGCTGTTTGTTATCTACTATATGATATCCAGCTGTTTGATATCTACTATATGATATCCAGCTGTTTGATATCTACTATATGATATCCAGCTGTTTGTTATCTACTATATGATATCCAGCTGTTTGTTATCTACTATATGATATCCAGCTGTTTTTTATCTACTATATGATATCCAGCTGTTTGATATCTACTATATGATATCCAGCTGTTTGTATTCTACTATATGATATCCAGCTGTTTGTTATCTACTATATGATATCAGCTGTTGTTATCTACTATATGATATCCAGCTGTTTGATATCTACTATATGATATCCAGCTGTTTGTTATCTACTATATGATATCCAGCTGTTTGATATCTACTATATGATATCCAGCTGTTTGTTATCTACTATATGATATCCAGCTGTTTGTTATCTACTATATGATATCCAGCTGTTTGATATCTACTATATGATATCCAGCTGTTTGTATCTACTATATGATATCCAGCTGTTTGTTATCTACTATATGATATCCAGCTGTTTGTTATCTACTATATGATATCCAGCTGTTTGTTATCTACTATATGATATCCAGCTGTTTGTTATCTACTATATGATATCCAGCTGTTTGTTATCTACTATATGATATCCAGCTGTTTGATATCTACTATATGATATCCAGCTGTTTGTTATCTACTATATGATATCCAGCTGTTTGTTATCTACTATATGATATCCAGCTGTTTGTTATCTACTATATGATATCCAGCTGTTTGTTATCTACTATATGATATCCAGCTGTTTGTTATCTACTATATGATATCCAGCTGTTTGTTATCTACTATATGATATCCAGCTGTTTGTTATCTACTATATGATATCCAGCTGTTTGTTATCTACTATATGATATCCAGCTGTTTGTTATCTACTATATGATATCCAGCTGTTTGTTATCTACTATATGATATCCAGCTGTTTGTTATCTACTATATGATATCCAGCTGTTTGTTATCTACTATATGATATCCAGCTGTTTGTTATCTACTATATGATATCCAGCTGTTTGTTATCTACTATATGATATCCAGCTGTTTGTTATCTACTATATGATATCCAGCTGTTTGTTATCTACTATATGATATCCAGCTGTTTGTTATCTACTATATGATATCCAGCTGTTTGTTATCTACTATATGATATCCAGCTGTTTGTTATCTACTATATGATATCCAGCTGTTTGTTATCTACTATATGATATCCAGCTGTTTGTTATCTACTATATGATATCCAGCTGTTTGTTATCTACTATATGATATCCAGCTGTTTGTCATCTACTATATGATATCCAGCTGTTTGTTATCTACTATATGATATCCAGCTGTTTGTTATCTACTATATGATATCCAGCTGTTTGTTATCTACTATATGATATCCAGCTGTTTGTTATCTACTATATGATATCCAGCTGTTGTATCTACTATATGATATCAGCGTTTGTTATTACTATATGATATCCAGCTGTTTGTTATCTACTATATGATATCCAGCTGTTTGTTATCTACTATATGATATCCAGCTGTTTGTTATCTACTATATGATATCCAGCTGTTTGTTATCTACTATATGATATCCAGCTGTTTGTTATCTACTATATGATATCCAGCTGTTTGATATCTACTTTTTATCCATCTTTTGTCTTGTCAACATAATATCTCCTTTTTTTTATCCAGCTTTTGTCTTCTCTATATAATTCCAATGCATTGTAATCATACTAGCTATTTTCTTATCAACTTAAATCATTATAGGCATGATTT
Organism: Chionoecetes opilio; assembly: GCA_016584305.1. Taxonomy (NCBI): domain Eukaryota; kingdom Metazoa; phylum Arthropoda; class Malacostraca; order Decapoda; family Majidae; genus Chionoecetes; species Chionoecetes opilio. The sequence continues at coordinate 270,252 of JACEEZ010023682.1, read as the reverse complement.
TTTTATCCTTTTAAATCCTGCTTTGCTTTGGTTAACATTTATCCATCCATATTTTTTATTTTTTAAGGTTATACAACTTAATCAATTTTTATGAAGATGCTTATGAATGAGTGAATGAATCCAAATTTATTACATATTTTAGCATAATGATAAGTCTGTGATGCTGTGCTTTGCCGAGGGTGCGTGTGTGCGTGTGTGTGGTGGGAGTGTTTGCATAGATATAAGTCGCTAAATGCTTTCTTAACACAAGCTGGTTTTTTTTAAATACTGTTGAGATGACTGGTTCCCTTTCAATAAATATTTCCTAACTTTCTATAAACTAACAAGCAAGTTTCTGTTGATCGGAAGTGTTCCAACATTTTTGACGTAAACAGAACGATGTTTTAAATCTCGCATGGTGAACAGAAAGTGGAAATGATGACATGCTTGTGCTATGAAGATGAATGGGTGTGGAGAGATAATGGAGACACTTGATATACTCTTTGCCATATAAATAAAACACCATATTCGCTCACTTTTTTATGAAGTTTTAGCTACATCTTAAACATAATGGCCTACAGGCGCTATAGGCTTCAACGTAAAAAAATAAAAATAAAAATCTTTCCATTTCATTAGCATTTTATATTACCACATACAGTATTCTATCACCAAATCATTTAACTATTACTAATCCTTATCTCTTTGACCCTTCTTCCTTATCCTTCCCTGACCTCACACCAGGGGTCAGGCGCTATCTCCAAGCTGGTGCCCATAACCAAGAAGGAGAAGGCGGAGGCTAATAAAAGGCGGAAGCAGAGTATGGAGATGGAGGAGGAGGAGGAGGACAACCGGGACTGGTGGACCAAGTACTTCGCCGCCTTGGAAGCCGTGGCCATGGTGCGTAAGGGAGAATACAGTCATCTATTTCTATCTATTTATAGTCATCTAAATCTATTTTCATCTGTCTGAACCTTCTTTTTATGGATATTTTTTCCACTGGTATCCTTCACTTTTATCTTTTCAGTTCTTATCCCCATAGCATTCTACCTATCTTTCAAAATGACTCAATCCACTACTCCCTTTTTATCCATCATTCCCTTTTTATCCATCATTCCCTTAATTTGTATCCAACACTCATTCCTCCATGTCTCTTGTAGCTTCCTTATTTCCTTACGTTCTTACGCCTCTCTTTCCTTTTAACCACTTTGCATCAGCAGCAGCAGCAACTACAGGTGTTTGGCGTCAGGGTGGATGGCGGGGAAGCAGGGGAGCAGCAGGGGCATCACCAGCAGGCAGGGCAGCAGGACGGAACAGGCAGGAAGCACAACACCTTCCGAGCCTCCTCCACCGCCGCCAAGCTTGCTGCCCGGCTCAGTCCCAAGGCACAGAGGAGGAAACAGAAGCCTAATATTGCTACTATGAAGGTACAGGAGGAGTGGCTGATGTGTGGTAGGTTAGGTTAGGTTAGTTTTGTTAGTTTAGGTTAGGTTAGGTTAGGTTAGGTTAGGTTAGGTTAGTTTAGGTTAGGTTAGGTTAGGTTAGTTTAGTTTAGGTTAGGAAACAGAAGCCTAGTATTGTCACTATGAAGGTACGGGAGGGACTGAAGTGTGGCAGGTTAGTTAGTGCACAGCAACACTTACTCATCAAAAGTTATTGTAAATGGATGGATCTACAATTGTATCCCCGACATTTCCAGTTATCTATCAAAAATAATATTTTCAGATTTCTGGCTGTTCAAAAATATTCCAAATTTGACGACGATCAGGTTTTTGTTATTTTGCCGCAAAACTATGAGTCATAGGAAAACTTATCGAAGTAACAAAGGTTCATCTTGAGGTGTTCTACATGACGCAGTTCTCAGCTTGTCAAAACACCTCATGGTTGTCGAGAAAATTTATATTTTGTATAAATGTACGAATATGCTATTTTCTCAGTTATTTACCAATCAATATTTTTTGCTTTACGCCAAATAATAGCCCTTGATCTACTTCATATTTACTTATCTATACATGTTGCAAATATCTGCCATAGTTTTTTAGTTATTGAAAAAAACGTGATTTAAACAAAAAATCAAGGCATAGGCATACCCCTTGCAAAATTTGCAATATTTTTTGAAAAAATAGATTTGCTTGAAAATTAGTTTCTAGCAGTTTTCGGGCATGCTGAACACGAATCTGGAGTCAGTTTTCAGTTACAATGATTAGAAGTACCTATTTCAGCCAATTCACAATGACATGATACTTCCAGATATTCCTTAAAAATCACAAATTAGACAAAACTTACTACAAGACATAACAATAGGATAGGCATTGCTATATATGTGATAATTATAAATTATCATATACCAGATCACGCTAGGCAGCCGCGGCACTGCATGGGAGAGGTCGGACGCCCACTAGTAAGGCTAAGGATAATTCAAACCTGCTCGAATTATGGAAAGTTATTGAAAAATTTGAACTGGCCTGAAACAGGTCGAATTATCCGAAGTTTGAATTATACGGGTTCGATTAAGAGAGTTTACTGTATAATTGTTAGAGATAATTTCCTTAGTGGTGGTAAGGAGACTGTGACTTCTGGTGAGTTTATTTATATATGCATTTATTTATATGTTTTCTTATTCATTCTCACATGTAATGAAACAATTTTTTCTTAAAGTTACAATGAAACTCTATTCAATGACAGTTTTGTGCCTTTCTCCATAATTTTCAAATATTACCTATGACGAGATACGTGTAGTGCTAATTTTAGGCGTACGTGACCTTGTGGAAGTGTATTATAGCACCTTAATGAGGGAGGATGTGTGTATGTGTGTTCCTTAGTATGACCTGCAGCTGTGTGTCGGCAGGTGATCCCGGGTGAGCTGGAGACAGAGTTTGGAGGGTTCCGGGAGTGGCTGCACACCTTCCACCTGTACCGAGGCAAGAAGCTGGGCGACGACCTGGAGGACGAGAGCAGAGTGGTGGGCAAGTTCAAGGTGAGAGAGAGAGAGAGAGAGAGAGAGAGAGAGAAAAGAGAGAGAGAGAGAGAGGAGAGAGAGGAGAGAGAGAGAGAGAGAGAGAGAATGTATTAGGTAGGACGTATTAAAATTGTGGGAATGATTAAATTAGGTCTACAGAGAGAAATACTTGTAGAAGTGAGTAGTGTTGTAGTGAAGTGAGTAGTGTTGTAGTGAAGTGAGTAGTGTTGTAGTGAAGTGAGTAGTGTTGTAGTGAAGTGAGTAGTGTTGTAGTGTAACTTAATACACCAAATTGACTAGTGAACAAGGATACTTAACAGGTCATAGCTATTACAAATTGCTTATTGTTCATTAAGATTATTTAATGGTAGCCAAATTATAATTGAAATTACGTTCTGGGCCTCGAGGGGTTTATGATTCCTCCTCGTTCTCAGGGCTCCCTTAAGCTGTACCGCTGGCCACTGCCGAAGGACATTGACGACACCACCATCACCGGCGGCGACCCCCAGTACGGCTTCTTCCAGGTGAGGTCACGAGGTCACAGCGACCCACCAAGGAGTAAGGCAAGACTGTTCACTTACAAGATATTTTAGCACTTTTAGAATTTTTGTTACTCTTTTGCTGTACATAACTAGGGGTGACAGCATATTTTTGGTGATGACTGACTTTTTTTATAGCAATATTTACAAGTTTTTATTATATAGAACTGAGTCACTGCGGCATAACGTCACTACGGACAGTCATTTTTTGTACGTGTATATGTATATAGACAAATAAGTTCCTTTTTATTAGCCGAGTATTGTTATCCGTCAACACTGTTCCTACTTCCCTCAAAGATGCCTGGGAGCCTTGACTGGTCCATCTCAGAGCATTCAAAAGTAACAAAATAGTCCACAAAATAGTCATTAGGGCGAGGGAGATCTGTCAATGCCACTATTTCACGTGTCTTCACTTCCCGTGTATCCCAAGCCACTCCGTCCTCCTCTGTTCACTTCTCAAGCCACTCAGTCCTCCTCTCAAGCCACTCCGTCCTCCTCTGTTCACTTCTCAAGCCACTCCGTCCTCCTCTCAAGCCACTCCGTCTTCCTCTGTTCACTTCTCAAGCCACTCCGTCCTCCTCTGTTATGATTAATCTGTGACGTTCCTTCCATGCACAGGCAAAGGCTTCCGAACTGATCACGGAATCACAGGTTTACCCACTTGCAGAGTCTAAATATTGCTTTTCCTCACTTCAGCTTATTAGTTTTGCGCCTCTCAGTGTGTAAGCTTCTCTAGACCATCTCCTTAGATACTCCGACTAGCAAGGGAATCCTCTGTGTCTCCTCGTTGAGTTATAACCCACAGAGACGATGAGGAAATTGTGTCGTAGTAATAATAATAGTAATAATAATTTTCACCTGAAGGCATAATGGGAAAAACACACAAAAAACCCATAATATACAGACCTGAGGGAGTGAACTTAAGTACTACAGCATATACAATATAATATATACATGTGGGCAATACAGACATAAGTACATAGAAAATATAGTATGCAATGTCACGTTATCAAAATTTGTTGTTCCTGAGGCTGCGTTCTTCCTCATGTTCATTTGATCTGTGTTTCTGTGGGTTGTACAGATCCGTGTGATAGTTCCTTTAAGCTCTGTGTTGCGAGTATTCTGTGCTCTGTGTGTAGCCAGCCAGAGACACCCACAGGAGGGATAACCAGAGAACAGAAGCAAAGCATGAGTCAAGAATGAATGGTAGGTGATTAATGTTCTATAGGGTGATGAAGAGAATGAATGAGTGAATGAGAGGATTGTAGAATAACTGAGTGTATGTAAGTTTGCAGTGTGTGTGTATGTATGTACGTGTGTGTGTGTGTGTGTGTGTGTGTGTGTGTGTGTGTGTGTGTGTGTGTGTGGGGTTTATAGATCCAAGCACCTTAGTTATCTGTTTCTTTTATGAAAAACTAAATTCTGATGCATTTTTTTTTACAATTGTGTGGATCAGCAATGAACTGCAGTGTATGCGTATGCCTTCCTTCCATGCATAGAGGCTAGAGCATTAGAGTAGTGTGTATAGCCAAGCCTTTGTTTGTATAGTATCAGGAATGTAGGAATTATTTAGCTTTCCGTTAAGTCTAGTGTTATGACGGATGGCTATGTAGGAATGATTTTCTTGGTGTTATGACGAATAGCTAAAATCAGAACTGCTTTGATGTTTTTTGTATGGATATGAATAGTTACACATTGTATTGAGTGATGCTGCATGCCATATTACACATTCTGAAAGGCATTAATACAGAAAGTGGATGTATAAAGCGAACTGCAGATTCTCATGACGGCTCAAAACATAGGCCCTTCATAGGAACTTTGTATGTATTGCATGTTGTCTATTGGAGTGAATGCTGATTGGCTTGAAAATAGGATAGTTCAATTGCATAGTGTAGACTCGTAAACTCAAAACTAAAAAAAACTCATAAACCTAAAATAAAACACTAAAAAACTAAAGAAAACACTCAAAAACTCAAAAAACCTAAAAAAAAAAAAAAAAAAAAAAACTCAAAAAACTATAAAAAAAACACTCAAAAACTAAACAAAAAAAAAAAAAAAAAAAAAAAAAAAAAAAAAAAAAAAAAAAAAAAACACTCAAAAAGCTAAAAAGAAAACAACTCAAAATTCAACCCAAAAACTCAAAAAACTGAGTAGATTAGGTATATCTGGCTATTGCTTGAGAAAACTAATCCTAATGATATACTAAGAGTAGAATGGAAAATAAAATCCATGATAGGCCAGCACAGACAATAGCTTTGAATTGACTGATATCTTTTAATTAGAACTGTTTCCATTTCCAATATTTATTTCTTCCGAAGTGATTAATCGCTGTTTCCTGCTTCTTCTGCCTGTTTGTCTGCCTTCGTAAAGCGTCTTTGTCTGTTTGTCTGCCTTCGTAAAGCGTCTTTGTCTGTTTGTCTGCCTTCGTAAAGCGCCTGTCTGTTTGTCTGCCTTCGTAAAGCGCCTGTCTGTTTGTCTGCCTTCGTAAAGCGCCTGTCTGTTTGTCTGCCTTCGTAAAGCACCTTTGTCTGTTTGTCTGCCTTCGTAAAACGCCTGTCTGTTTGTCTGCCTTCGTAAAACGCCTGTCTGTTTGTCTGCCTTCGTAAAACGCCTGTCTGTTTGTCTGCCTTCGTAAAGCGCCTGTCTGTCTTGAGCTGCTGCCGTTATCTGTTTTTGTCTCTGCGTCTTTCGTGTCTCACCTACTCTGTGTGTGTTTCTGAATCTCTTATTTTCATCTTTGCATGTGTGTGTGTGTGTGTGTGTGTACGTGTGTGTGAGTCATGGTGTATGTGTGTATGTATGTTTGTCTCTTCGTTCATTCACAGAAGACAACTAAATATCACTAGATAAGACTACATTATTTTTACTAAGTTAAAAAAAAAGGAGAAAAAGAAGTAAAAGATACTTTTTGAGTACAGAATTTTCCTTCCTTATGACCTATAATTTTTGTGGCGTGTGTGACCTTCTCGTCGACCTATGACCTGACCTGACCTTACTTTGGTGTATCTCCGTGTGGGGGCTGTTTGGTCTACTTCAGTTCATGTGCCAATGACCTGCTTTACTGTGCTCTCTCTCTCTCTCTCTCTCTCTCTCTCTCTCTCTCTCTCTCTCTCTCTCTCTCTCTCTCTCTCTCTCTCTCTCTCTCTCTCTCTCTCTCTCTTCCCCCCCCCCCACCTCCCCCACCCAATATATGACCTCACCCCCCCCTCATCCCCCCAGGGCCTGCCATCCAATGACCCGATACACGTGCTGGTAAGAGTGTATGTGGTCCGAGCCTGCGACCTCCACCCCATGGATCTTAACGGCAAGGCTGATCCGTATATCGTGGTACAGCTCGGAGGGAAGAAAGTGTCGGATAAGGAGAACTACATATCCAAGCAGCTTAATCCGGTGTTTGGCAAGTAAGTGTGGATAAGAGAGGATGGATCGGGTATATTTAGGTTGTGAAATGTCTACCGTAAATAACACTATAGTCGCCAGTCACTTGCCACTGCACTAATGTCGCCAGGCACAATATATTACGAATTTTAGCATCACTACAGACTTATGTGCCACTGAAGACATGTAGTGTGATGTACATAATATAAACTACTGTGCATGCCTCTTCAGTGACACATAAAAGTCTGTAGTGATGCTAAAATTTATAATATATTGTGCCTGGCAACATTAGTGCAGTGGCGAGTGACTGGCGACTATCGTGTTATCTACGGTAGGCCTCATGTAGCTTCCTTATTTTCTTATGTTCTTATGTTCTAATGCTCTTATGTTCTAATGTTTTTATTTTCTTACTATGTTCTTATGTTCTTAACTCCTCCTTTAGGTGTTTCGAGGTAGAGGCAACGTTCCCGCAAGACTCCATGCTGACGGTGACAGTGTTGGACTGGGACTTGGTGGGCTCCGACGACATGATCGGCGAAACCAAGATCGACCTTGAGAACCGCTTCTATTCCCGTCACAGAGCCACTTGCGGCCTCCCCAGCAGATACGAGACGTGAGGAATAGAGCAGTGGATAGATGGATGGATGGATGGATGGATGGATGGATGGATGGATGGATGGATAGATGGATGGATGGGTAGATGGATGGATGTGGGAGGGAGTGTGGGTATTAGTGAAGGAGGTGTTGACGGATGGATGGATGGATGGATGTGGGAGGGTGTGTGGGTATTAGTGAAGGAGGTGTTGACGGATGGATGGATGGATGGATGTGGGAGGGTGTGTGGGTATTAGTGAAGGAGGTGTTGATGGATGGATGGATGGATGGATGTGGGAGGGTGTGTGGGTATTATTAAAGGAGGTGTTGATTTGTAGGGAGATGGCAGGACAGAGGATAAGTGGGATGTGAAGTAGAAGGGAAAGTGTAGAGAGGTAAAGATGATGATTAACCCCTTGAGACCCAGACAGTAAATGTCATTGTAATTTGACCACCATTAGACGATTTTTAGTGAATATAAGCAATGTCTTATAGATATGACCTGTTTAGTATCCTTGTCCACTAACTAATTTGGTATATTCAGTTACTTTTTGTAATTTTATGGCTCGACAACATACAATTTTTCATAGCAAAGGACAGATCTGGGCGTGAAGGGGTTAAAGAGAAAACAAAAATGGTAATGAAACTAATAATAAAAATGCTTTGAATGCCATCTAACCTAATAACCTAACCCATAATGTCTCTAATAACCTGGGTTCTAGGACGGGTTACAATCAGTGTTTGATTATAATGCTCTAATAACCTGGGTTCTAGGACGGGTTACAATCAGTGTTTGATTATAATGCTCTAATAACCTGTATTCTAGGACGGGTTACAATCAGTGTTTGATTATAATGCTCTAATAACCTGGGTTCTAGGACGGGTTACAATCAGTGTTTGATTATAATGCTCTAATAACCTGGGTTCTAGGACGGGTTACAATCAGTGTTTGATTATAATGCTCTAATAACCTGGGTTCTAGGACGGGTTACAATCAGTGTTTGATTATAATGCTCTAATAACCTGTATTCTAGGACGGGTTACAATCAGTGTTTGATTATAATGCTCTAATAACCTGTATTCTAGGACGGGTTACAATCAGTGTTTGATTATAATGCTCTAATAACCTGGGTTCTAGGACGGGTTACAATCAGTGGCAGATTATAATGTCTAATAACCTGGGTTCTAGGACGGGTTACAATCAGTGGTGGATTATAATGTCTAATAACCTGGGATTCTAGGACGGGTTACAATCCGTGTTGGATTATAATGCTCTAATAACCTGTATTCTAGGACGGGTTACAATCAGTGGTCAGATTATAATGCTTTTAATAACCTGGGTTCTAGGACGGGTTACAATCAGTGGCGATTATAATGTCTAATAACCTGTTCTAGGACGGGTTACAATCAGTGGTGGATTATAATGCTCTAATAACCTGGTTCTAGGACGGGTTACAATCCGTGGTGGATTATAATGTCTAATAACCTGTATTCTAGGACGGGTTACAATCAGTGGCAGATTATAATGTTCTAATAACCTGGGTTCTAGGACGGGTTACAATCAGTGGCGGATTATAATGTCTAATAACCTGCATTCTAGGACGGGTTACAATCAGTGGCAGATTATAATGTCTAATAACCTGGGTTTAGGACGGGTTACAATCAGTGGCAGATTATAATGTCTAATAACCTGCGTTCTAGGACGGGTTACAATCAGTGGCAGATTATAATGCTCTAATAACCTGGGTTCTTGGACGGGTTACAATCAGTGGCAGATTATAATGTCTAATAACCTGGGTTCTAGGACGGGTTACAATCAGTGGTGGATTATAATGTCTAATAACCTGTATTCTAGGACGGGTTACAATCAGTGGCGGATTATAATGCTTTAATAACCTGCATTCTAGGACGGGTTACAATCAGTGGCGGATTATAATGCTCTAATAACCTGGTTCTAGGACGGGCTACAATCAGTGGCAGATTATAATGTCTAATAACCTGGGTTTAGGACGGGTTACAATCAGTGGCAGATTATAATGTCTAATAACCTGATTCTAGGACGGGTACAATCAGTGGCAGATTATAATGTCTAATAACCTGGTTCTGGACGGGTTACAATCAGTGGGATTATAATGTCTAATAACCTGGATTCTAGGACGGGTTACAATCAGTGGCAGATTATAATGTTCTAATAACCTGGGTTCTAGGACGGGTTACAATCAGTGGAGATTATAATGTCTAATAACCTGTATTCTAGGACGGGTTACAATCAGTGGCGGACCCATAAGCCAAATCCTGCCGCTAGGACGGGTTACAATGTGGCGGATTATAGCCTAAAACCTGTACAGGACGGCTACAATCAGTGGCGGATTATAATGTCTAATAACCTGTATTCTAGGACGGGCTACAATCAGTGGCAGATTATAATGTCTAATAACCTGGGTTCTAGGACGGGTTACAATCAGTGGCGGATTATAATGCTCTAATAACCTGTATTCTAGGACGGGCTACAATCAGTGGCGGATTATAATGTCTAATAACCTGTATTCTAGGACGGGTTACAATCAGTGGTGGATTATAATGTCTAATAACCTGCATTCTAGGACGGGTTACAATCAGTGGCAGATTATAATGTTCTAATAACCTGGGTTCTAGGACGGGTTACAATCAGTGGCAGATTATAATGTCTAATAACCTGCATTCTAGGACGGGTTACAATCAGTGGCGGGACCCCATGAAGCCCACACAGGTCCTGGCGCGGCTATGCAAGGAGGGGAGGCTGGACGGGCCGCATTATGGTCCCGGGAAGGTGAGGGTCGGCGCCAAAACCTTCACGGTGCAACACGAGGACGAACATGACCCCAGCAGAGCCAGACATTTAGGTACGTGAGGGTTTGTAGAGTGTTTTGAGTGTGTTTAGTTTTTGAGTTATTATTTTTGTTTATGAGTGTTTTTGAGATTTTTTTTTTTGAGTTTTTTTTGAGTTTTTTATAGTTTTTTATTGTTTTTTTGAGATTCTTTTTTTTTTATATATAGTTTTTTTTTTTTTTTTTTTTTTTTGTAGTTTTGAGGGTTTTTTTAGGGTTTTTTTTAGTGTTTTTTTTTTTAGTTTTTTTTTTTAGTTTTTTTTTTTTATAGTTTTTTAATGTTTATTGAGTGAGTTTTTGAGTGTTTTTTTTTTTAGTTTTTGTGTTTTTTTAAGTTTACCACGTGTATGTCTCGTGGCCTCTTGTAGCTTCCTTATTTTCTTATGTTCTTATGTTCTTCTTATGTCCCTACAGTGAGTGAGGAGCAGCTGGCACTTGCTGTTCTGCACCGCTGGGAGGAGGTGCCCAAGGTTGGGTGTCGCCTGGTGCCGGAACACATTGAGACCCGACCGCTCTACAGTGTTGACAAGCCAGGCATTGAACAGGCAAGCGCTGGGTTACATAGAATGGAGATAGTCTAGAAAGTTGCTATTTGAAGCCCTATATAGTAGAATAGAAATAGTCTGGAAAGTTGGTATTTGAAGCCCTATATAGTAGAATAGAAATAGTCTGGAAAGTTGGTATTTGAAGCCCTATATAGTAGAATAGAAATAGTCTGGAAAGTTGGTATTTGAAGCCCTATGAAGAATAGAAATAGTCTGGAAAGTTGGTATTTGAAGCCCTATAAAGAATAGAAATAGTCTGGAAAGTTGGTATTTGAAGCCCTATATAGTAGAATAGAAATAGTCTGGAAAGTTGGTATTTGAAGCCCTATATAGTAGAATAGAAATAGTCTGGAAAGTTGGTATTTGAAGCCCTATAAAGAATAGAAATAGTCTGGAAAGTTGCTATTTGAAGCCCTATAAAGAATAGAAATAGTCTGGAAAGTTGCTATTTGAAGCCCTATAAAGAATAGAAATAGCCTGGAAAGTTGCTATTTGAAGCCCTATAAAGAATAGAAATAGCCTGGAAAGTTGCTATTTGAAGCCCTATATAGAATAGAAATAGTCTGAAAAGTTGCTATTTGAAGCCCTATAAAGAATAGAAATAGCCTGGAAAGTTGCTATTTGAAGCCCTATAAAGAATAGAAATAGCCTGGAAAGTTGCTATTTGAAGCCCTATAAAGAATAGAAATAGCCTGGAAAGTTGCTATTTGAAGCCCTATAAAGAATAGAAATAGCCTGGAAAGTTGCTATTTGAAGCCCTATAAAGAATAGAAATAGCCTGGAAAGTTGCTATTTGAAGCCCTATAAAGAATAGAAATAGTCTGGATAGTTGGTATTTGAAGCCCTATAAAGAATAGAAATAGTCTGGAAAGAAAGTTTGTATTTGAAGCCCTATAAAGAATAGAAATAGTCTGGAAAGTTGGTATTTGAAGCCCTATAAAGAATAGAAATAGTCTGGAAAGTTGGTATTTGAAGCCCTATAAAGAATAGAAATAGTCTGGAAAGTTGCTATTTGAAGCCCTATAAAGAATAGAAATAGCCTGGAAAGTTGGTATTTGAAGCCCTATAAAGAATAGAAATAGTCTGGAAAGTTGCTATTTGAAGCCCTATAAAGAATAGAAATAGTCTGGAAAGTTGCTATTTGAAGCCCTATAAAGAATAGAAATAGTCTGGAAAGTTGGTATTTGAAGCCCTATAAAGAATAGAAATAGTCTGGAAAGTTGGTATTTGAAGCCCTATAAAGAATAGAAATAGTCTGGAAAGTTGCTATTTGAAGCCCTATAAAGAATAGAAATAGTCTGGAAAGTTGGTATTTGAAGCCCTATAAAGAATAGAAATAGCCTGGAAAGTTGGTATTTGAAGCCCTATAAAGAATAGAAATAGTCTGGAAAGTTGCTATTTGAAGCCCTATAAAGAATAGAAATAGTCTGGAAAGTCGCTATTTGAAGCCCTATAAAGAATAGAAATAGCCTGGAAAGTCGCTATTTAAAGCCCTATAAAGAATAGAAATAGCCTGGAAAGTTGGTATTTGAAGCCCTATAAAGAATAGAAATAGCCTGGAAAGTCGCTATTTGAAGCCCTATAAAGAATAGAAATAGCCTGGAAAGTCGCTATTTGAAGCCCTATAAAGAATAGAAATAGCCTGGAAAGTCGCTATTTGAAGCCCTATAAAGAATAGAAATAGTCTGGAAAGTTGCTATTTGAAGCCCTATATAGAATAGAAATAGTCTGGAAAGAAAGTTGCTATTTGAAGCCCTATAAAGAATAGAAATAGTCTGGATAGTTGGTATTTGAAGCCCTATATAGAATAGAAATAGTCTGGAAAGAAAGTTGCTATTTGAAGCCCTATAAAGAATAGAAATAGTCTGGATAGTTGGTATTTGAAGCCCTATAAAGAATAGAAATAGTCTGGAAAGAAAGCTGCTATTTGAAGCCCTATAAAGAATAGAAATAGTCTGGAAAGAAAGCTGCTATTTGAAGCCCTATAAAGAATAGAAATAGTCTGGAAAGAAAGCTGCTATTTGAAGCCCTATAAAGAATAGAAATAGTCTGGAAAGAAAGTTGGTATTTGAAGCCCTATAAAGAATAGAAATAGTCTGGATAGTTGGTATTTGAAGCCCTATAAAGAATAGAAATAGTCTGGAAAGAAAGCTGCTATTTGAAGCCCTATAAAGAATAGAAATAGTCTGGAAAGAAAGTTGCTATTTGAAGCCCTATAAAGAATAGAAATAGTCTGGATAGTTGGTATTTGAAGCCCTATAAAGAATAGAAATAGTCTGGAAAGAAAGCTGCTATTTGAAGCCCTATAAAGAATAGAAATAGTCTGGATAGTTGGTATTTGAAGCCCTATATAGAATAGAAATAGTCTGGAAAGTTGCTATTTGAAGCCCTATAAAGAATAGAAATAGCCTGGAAAGTTGCTATTTGAAGCCCTATAAAGAATAGAAATAGTCTGGAAAGAAAGTTGCTATTTGAAGCCCTATAAAGAATAGAAATAGCCTGGAAAGTTGCTATTTGAAGCCCTATAAAGAATAGAAATAGTCTGGAAAGAAAGTTGCTATTTGAAGCCCTATAAAGAATAGAAATAGTCTGGAAAGAAAGTTGCTATTTGAAGCCCTATAAAGAATAGAAATAGTCTGGATAGTTGGTATTTGAAGCCCTATAAAGAATAGAAATAGTCTGGAAAGAAAGCTGCTATTTGAAGCCCTATAAAGAATAGAAATAGTCTGGATAGTTGGTATTTGAAGCCCTATATAGAATAGAAATAGTCTGGAAAGTTGCTATTTGAAGCCCTATAAAGAATAGAAATAGTCTGGATAGTTGGTATTTGAAGCCCTATATAGAATAGAAATAGTCTGGAAAGAAAGTTGCTATTTGAAGCCCTATAAAGAATAGAAATAGTCTGGATAGTTGGTATTTGAAGCCCTATAAAGAATAGAAATAGTCTGGATAGTTGGTATTTGAAGCCCTATAAAGAATAGAAATAGTCTGGAAAGTTGCTATTTGAAGCCCTATAAAGAATAGAAATAGTCTGGATAGTTGGTATTTGAAGCCCTATAAAGAATAGAAATAGTCTGGAAAGTTGCTATTTGAAGCCCTATATAGAATAGAAATAGTCTGGAAAGTTGCTATTTGAATCCCTATATAGAATAGAAATAGTCTGGAAAGTTGGTATTTGAAGCCCTATATAGAATAGAAATAGTCTGGAAAGAAAGTTGCTATTTGAAGCCCTATAAAGAATAGAAATAGTCTGGATAGTTGGTATTTGAAGCCCTATAAAGAATAGAAATAGTCTGGAAAGTTGCTATTTGAAGCCCTATAAAGAATAGAAATAGTCTGGATAGTTGGTATTTGAAGCCCTATAAAGAATAGAAATACTCTGGAAAGTTGGTATTTGAAGCCCTATATAGAATAGAAATAGTCTGGAAAGAAAGCTGCTATTTGAAGCCCTATAAAGAATAGAAATAGTCTGGATAGTTGGTATTTGAAGCCCTATAAAGAATAGAAATAGTCTGGATAGTTGGTATTTGAAGCCCTATATAGAATAGAAATAGCCTGGAAAGTTGCTATTTGAATCCCTATATAGAATAGAAATAGCCTGGAAAGTTGGTATTTGAAGCCCTATATAGAATAGAAATAGTCTGGAAAGTTGGTATTTGAAACCCTATAAAGAATAGAAATAGTCTGGAAAGTTGGTATTTGAAGCCCTATAAAGAATAGAAATAGCCTGGAAAGTTGGTATTTGAAGCCCTATATAGAATAGAAATAGTCTGGAAAGTTGCTATTTGAAGCCCTATAAAGAATAGAAATAGCCTGGAAAGTTGGTATTTGAAGCCCTATATAGAATAGAAATAGCCTGGAAAGTTGGTATTTGAAGCCCTATATAGAATAGAAATAGTCTGGAAAGTTGCTATTTGAAGCCCTATAAAGAATAGAAATAGCCTGGAAAGTTGGTATTTGAAGCCCTATATAGAATAGAAATAGTCTGGAAAGAAAGTTGCTATTTGAAGCCCTATAAAGAATAGAAATAGCCTGGAAAGAAAGTTGCTATTTGAAGCCCTATAAAGAATAGAAATAGTCTGGAAAGAAAGTTGCTATTTGAAGCCCTATAAAGAATAGAAATAGTCTGGAAAGAAAGTTGCTATTTGAAGCCCTATAAAGAATAGAAATAGTCTGGATAGTTGGTATTTGAAGCCCTATAAAGAATAGAAATAGTCTGGAAAGAAAGCTGCTATTTGAAGCCCTATAAAGAATAGAAATAGCCTGGAAAGAAAGTTGCTATTTGAAGCCCTATAAAGAATAGAAATAGCCTGGAAAGAAAGTTGCTATTTGAAGCCCTATAAAGAATAGAAATAGCCTGGAAAGAAAGTTGCTATTTGAAGCCCTATAAAGAATAGAAATAGTCTGGAAAGAAAGTTGCTATTTGAAGCCCTATAAAGAATAGAAATAGCCTGGAAAGAAAGTTGCTATTTGAAGCCCTATAAAGAATAGAAATAGCCTGGAAAGAAAGTTGCTATTTGAAGCCCTATAAAGAATAGAAATAGTCTGGAAAGAAAGTTGCTATTTGAAGCCCTATAAAGAATAGAAATAGTCTGGAAAGAAAGTTGGTATTTGAAGCCCTATAAAGAATAGAAATAGTCTGGATAGTTGGTATTTGAAGCCCTATAAAGAATAGAAATAGTCTGGAAAGAAAGCTGCTATTTGAAGCCCTATAAAGAATAGAAATAGTCTGGATAGTTGGTATTTGAAGCCCTATATAGAATAGAAATAGTCTGGAAAGAAAGTTGCTATTTGAAGCCCTATAAAGAATAGAAATAGTCTGGATAGTTGGTATTTGAAGCCCTATAAAGAATAGAAATAGTCTGGATAGTTGGTATTTGAAGCCCTATAAAGAATAGAAATAGTCTGGAAAGTTGCTATTTGAAGCCCTATAAAGAATAGAAATAGTCTGGATAGTTGGTATTTGAAGCCCTATATAGAATAGAAATAGTCTGGAAAGAAAGTTGCTATTTGAAGCCCTATAAAGAATAGAAATAGTCTGGATAGTTGGTATTTGAAGCCCTATAAAGAATAGAAATAGTCTGGATAGTTGCTATTTGAATCCCTATATAGAATAGAAATAGCCTGGAAAGTTGCTATTTGAATCCCTATATAGAATAGAAATAGTCTGGAAAGTTGGTATTTGAAACCCTATAAAGAATAGGAATAGTCTGGAAAGTTGGTATTTGAAGCCCTATATAGAATAGAAATAGTCTGGAAAGTTGCTATTTGAAGCCCTATAAAGAATAGAAATAGCCTGGAAAGTTGGTATTTGAAGCCCTATATAGAATAGAAATAGTCTGGAAAGTTGCTATTTGAAGCCCTATAAAGAATAGAAATAGCCTGGAAAGTTGGTATTTGAAGCCCTATAAAGAATAGAAATAGTCTGGAAAGTTGGTATTTGAAGCCCTATAAAGAATAGAAATAGCCTGGAAAGTTGGTATTTGAAGCCCTATAAAGAATAGAAATAGCCTGGAAAGTTGGTATTTGAAGCCCTATAAAGAATAGAAATAGCCTGGAAAGTTGGTATTTGAAGCCCTATATAGAATAGAAATAGTCTGGAAAGTTGCTATTTGAAGCCCTATAAAGAATAGAAATAGCCTGGAAAGTTGGTATTTGAAGCCCTATAAAGAATAGAAATAGCCTGGAAAGTTGGTATTTGAAACCCTATAAAGAATAGAAATAGTCTGGAAAGTTGGTATTTGAAGCCCTATAAAGAATAGAAATAGTCTGGAAAGTTGGTATTTGAAGCCCTATAAATAATATAAATAGTCTGGAAAGTTGGTATTTGAAGCCCTATAAAGAATATAAATAGTCTGGAAAGTTGGTATTTGAAGCCCTATAAAGAATAGAAATAGTCTGGAAAGTTGGTATTTGAAGCCCTATATAGAATAGAAATAGTCTGGAAAGTTGCTATTTGAAGCCATATATATAATAGAAATAGCCTGGAAAGTTGGTATTTGAAGCCCTATAAAGAATAGAAATAGTCTGGATAGTTGGTATTTGAAGCCCTATAAAGAATAGAAATAGTCTGGATAGTTGGTATTTGAAGCCCTATATAGAATAGAAATAGTCTGGAAAGTTGCTATTTGAATCCCTATATAGAATAGAAATAGCCTGGAAAGTTGGTATTTGAAGCCCTATATAGAATAGAAATAGCCTGGAAAGTTGCTATTTGAATCCCTATAAAGAATAGAAATAGTCTGGAAAGTTGGTATTTGAAGCCCTATATAGAATAGAAATAGCCTGGAAAGTTGCTATTTGAATCCCTATATAGAATAGAAATAGCCTGGAAAGTTGGTATTTGAAGCCCTATATAGAATAGAAATAGTCTGGAAAGTTGCTATTTGAAGCCCTATAAAGAATAGAAATAGCCTGGAAAGTTGGTATTTGAAGCCCTATAAAGAATAGAAATAGCCTGGAAAGTTGGTATTTGAAACCCTATAAAGAATAGAAATAGTCTGGAAAGTTGGTATTTGAAGCCCTATATAGAATAGAAATAGTCTGGAAAGTTGGTATTTGAAGCCCTATATAGAATAGAAATAGCCTGGAAAGTTGGTATTTGAAGCCCTATAAAGAATAGAAATAGTCTGGATAGTTGGTATTTGAAGCCCTATAAAGAATATAAATAGTCTGGATAGTTGGTATTTGAAGCCCTATATAGAATAGAAATAGTCTGGAAAGTTGCTATTTGAATCCCTATATAGAATAGAAATTGTCTGGAGAGTCACTATTTGAATCCCTATATAGAATAGAAATAGTCTGGAAAGTCGCTAATTAAAACCCTGTATTTATTCCTAATTCATACCAGAACTTGAGACTCAAATTCCTAATAAAAACTCGTATCCTCTACTTATTAATCCCTATATCCTTACTACTTACTATCCTCTTTTTCTCCTCCACCTTTACTATCCTCTACTTATAACTCCCTATCTCCTTACAGGGAAAGCTGGAAATGTGGGTTGATATGTTCCCCATGGACATGCCACTGCCCTGCCCACCCATCGACGTCACGCCGCGTAAACCCAAGAGTTACGAACTGCGCATCATCATCTGGAACACTGATGATGTAGTGTTAGAGGACGATGCCTTCTTCACGGGGGAGAAGATGTCTGATATCTATGTGAAGGGGTGAGGATGGATGTTTATGTATATATAGATAATGATGTATAGATAGATGTTTATGTATGCATGTATTCATGTATGTATTAAACAGGCTTCACAGATGTTATTCATACCTACAAACATTATACAGGGAGGTCCCGAAGATACGAGCAGTTAGGTTCCACCTGGCATTCTCGTAAAGCGAAATCTGGTATAACGAAACACATAACTAATGGTAAAATATAGGTTTGGTTCCAGGACCCCATCAATTTAAAAAAAGAAAAGAAAAAAAAAGACATGTTTATCAAGCTAAAATAAACTCTAGCAAACACAACAAACACACAGCGTCTATATTACCCACACTGTACTACCTATTCTGTAGAAAAAGCATTCTGAAAGAGAAAATAGCACACAAAATAGCAACTGCACATTAATTAAACATAAAACATGCATAACAAGCAAAAAAGATGTTGTACTGTAGGCAACGCCCCCTGATACAAGAGAAGGTAGTGTAGCGGTCCCAAGGTTGGGGCCGCACACCTGCTAATTACCCCTAAAGGTCAGGCCACGCCATATGCTTAATTACCCTTCAGGTCACGCCTTGCTAGGGGTGACGTGACTGCGGTCCCAAGGTTGGGGCCGCACATCTGCTAATTACCCCTAAAGGTCAGGCAGCGCCATATGCTTAATTACCCTTCAGGTCACGGCTTGCTAGGGGTGACCTCACTGGGGTCAACCAAATCCCCCTTTGTCCAGCCCGGGAGTGGTAGGGCACGCATTTTGAACTTGAGATAATTTAACACACCCCAGTTTGAATGTCGTATCATTGGATTTTCAATCTCGTATATTGAAAATAGACCCTAATTTACACATCTCGTATCATCGGATTCTCGTATAACGAATGCTCGTATAATGGGACCTCCCTGTACATACTTTTTTGTCTACATAAACGTGTACATTTTGCCTCATTCTCCCTAAAGACACACAATATTCCAGGATTTATCATTCATTTTATTCATGGAGTCTTATTTTTCAGGATAGTTACAGGCCAGGAAAGCATGCCACAAAAATCTTCTTTATCCTTACTCACACAGGAACTACCACGTGTAGGTCTCGCAGCCTCTTGTAGCTTCCTTATTTTCTTATGTTCTTCTTATATTCTCATTCCCCTTCCTTCTCCCTGATTCCCCAGATGGCTCAAAGGCCCGGAGGACACCCAATGCACCGACATTCACTACCGCTCACTGACAGGGGAGGGAAACTTCAACTGGAGGGTCGTGTTTCCCTTCGAATACCTGGTGGCAGAGGAGAAGATCGTCATCAGCAGGAAGGAGTCGATGTTCTCCTGGGACGAGACGGAGTGTAAGATTCCCGCCAGACTGGAGCTGCAGGTGCGTTGTGAGGGTGTGGTTATAAGGCAAAGAGTGTCCTGGTATCTGTTCTTCCTATGTATGTATTCCACCACTCACCTCCTCCCAGATACCTTCCTTATAAGTCAAAGGGTTTCCTGGTATCTCTTCTTCCTATGTAGGTATGTATCCCACACCACCACCACCATCCTCTCTCAGTTATATATCAAAGGGTGTCCTGGTATCTGTTCTTCCTATGTAGTTTCTATGTGTGTCCTTCCTATGTTCTTCCCTTCCTTCCTTCCTTCCTATGTATGTATTCCAGCACTCACCTTCTCCCAGATTCCTTCATTATAAGTCAAAGGGTTTCCTGGTAAATGTTCTGCGTATGTACACTCGACCCTCCAATTTCCGGACTATTAGGGGGTTAGCGTGGTCCGGGAACCCCAACAGTCCCGGAGTTGTAGCCATTCACAGACTATCGAGGGTCGAGTGTACGTATATTCTTCCCAACAAATCTATCTATCTATCTATCTATCTATCTATCTATCTATCTATCTATCTATTTATTCTACACCACCATTATCGCCTCAGGTATGGGATGCAGATCACTTCTCGGCTGATGATTTCCTGGGTGCCATCACGCTGGACCTGAACCGCTTCCCCCGCGGCGCCAAGAGCTCCAAGCTGTGCACCCTCAACATGCTCAAGACGGATGGCTCGGTGCCCATGGTTAATATCTTCAAGCAGCGGAGGGTGAAGGGATGGTGGCCTTTCTACATCAAGAAGGAGAACGAAGAGATGGAACTTACGGTGAGACTTTGGAAGACTAACCTTTGTTAAAAAAAACCTAACCTAACCTAACCTAACCTAACGTAACCTAACCTAATAACCTAACCTAACCTAACGTAAACCTAACCTAACCTAACCTAACCTAACCTAACCAAACCTAACCTACTAACTTTACCTAAAAATATACATGAAAAAAGAGAAAAAAAAGTTATTTGCGACAGAAACGGTTAGCAGATTAATTCAAAACACATCAAAACGCGCCAGAAAATAGTATCGTCCACCAAAGGGAGTTCGGTGTTCATCTGGAATAATGCCCTTTATTCTTACCCTGTGTATTTTCAAGTAGTTAGTGTGGAGTCAATAGGGAGTTTTAAAAGGAGGTTAGACAATTTCATGGATGGGGATGAAAGGTGGATGTAGGTAGTGTTAATGTAAGTAACAGGAACTACCACGTGTATGTCTCACGGCCTCTTGTAGCTTCCTTATTTTCTTATGTTCTTCTTTCTGATCACCATGAGGAATACAACACATTATTTTTTATATGTATGTATTTGATGTAGCTTTTATTTTGTATTGCATGCATTTTTAGAGTAATTTAGAGGTTATTTTCTTGAGGTAATATATACGTATGTGTTGTGATATATTGATGTTGTAATATATAAGTGTTCTAATATAATGTATGTGTGTGTGTGTGTGTGTGTTTCAGGGAAAAGTGGAAGCGGAGATTCACTTACTGACCAAAGACGAGGCCGAAATAAACCCCGCTGGCCTGGGACGCAATGAACCCGACCCTCTCGAGAAACCCAAGTATGTACAATAAATCCATCTATCTATCTATCTATCTATTTACATGTAGTGATTAACATGAACTAATTAGTAATGCAGTAGTTAACATGTAGTAATTAACATAGGATTCTTTCAGTAATCCTCATCAAAAATTCACAGCTATGTATTTGTAGATAGTGACGCACCTACTCACATCTCCATGGAAATACTCTTGACTATTTTTTTCTACTAACATTCTTCTCTAATTTCTAATAATGCTCTTCTCTTCTTTAGTCTCTGATACTCTTGTTTGCCATTATTATCTATCCCTTTATCCCTTCACTCTTATCCTATCCCTTCACTCCTATTCCTATCCTATTCACTCCTATCCTATCCCTTCACTCCTATTCCTATCCTATTCACTCCTACCTATCCCTTACACTCCTATTCCTATCCTATTCACTCCTATCTATCCCTTACACTCCTATTCTACTCAGACTCTCATTCACAATCCATCACTCACACGTCCTCTCCTTCACTCCATCCCACAGCCGCCCCGATGCCTCCTTCATGTGGTTCCTTAACCCGCTGAAGAGCATCCGTTACATCATATGGCACAATCACAAGTGGGCCATTCTGAAGCTTCTGGCCTTCTTCGCCCTCACCATATTCTTCATCCTCTTCTTCTATTCGGTGCCGGGCTTCACCGTGAAGAAGATCCTCGGCGCATAACACGAGAGGAAGAGGAACGTACGATGTAAGAGGTGGTGGAGGAGTAGGAGTAAGAGGAGGAAGAGGAGTAGCAGAGGTGTGGTGAACAATAAGAGAAGGAGGAGGGAAATGACAACAATGAAAGTGCCTAGAGAAATGAACACAAGTAGTTATATAGTGAACATTAAGAGAAGGAGGAGGAGGAGGAGGGGACTAATGATAAACTATAAAAGTGCTGAGAAATATGGACAAAAGTAGTAATAGGCTACGTAGAAGAAGAGGAATTAGCAGAGAAGGAGGAGGAGGAGGAGGAGAGTACTGTAATGATAAACTATAAAAGTGCTGAGAAATATGGACAAAAGTAGTAATAGGCTACGTAGAAGAAGAGGAATTAGCAGAGAAGGAGGAGGAGGAGGAGGAGGAGAGTACTGTAATGATAAACTATAAAAGTGTTGAGAAATATGGACAAAAGTAGTAATAGGCTACGTAGAAGAAGAGGAATTAGCAGTACTGAAAGTGATCGGAATGCAGAGTTACAAGACGTGTTTGTAGTTGAAGAATGATTGACCAAGGGAATCCAGGGGAACACATACTGGCAGAAGACCAAGATAGGATTACCGAAAGGCACGCTAACAGTTTAGTGAGAACCCGACTTTGTAAGAATGTAGAAAAGATCTTACAGAAAAGGGAGAGGAAAGTGGCTAGCAAGAAAGAAGGATGAAAATATATATGATGGGAAATATATAAAAAACCTCACATTTAACCCCTTCACGCCCAGATCTATTTCCTTGGCTATAAAAAAGTGTATGCTGTGGAGCTATAAAATAACGAAAAGTAACTGAATATACCAAATTAGCTAGTGGACAAGGATACTAAACAGGTCATAGCTATAAAACATTGCTTATAGTCACTAAAAATCGTCTAATGGTACTCAAATTACAATGGAAATTACGTTCTGGGCCTCAAGGGGTTAAAGAGAATACTGAAAGGACAGTGAAGAAGAGGTCAACACAAGACTGAGAAAGGAATCTATGAGGAAAATAACTATGCCAAGAGTACATAGCTACATAAGAAGAAAATAAGGAAGCTACAAGAGGCCACAAAACCTATACGTGGTAGTTCTTGTGACAATCTCTTTCACAATGACTTAAATTAGCATACTAGAAGTCACAGAAAATAAGGTTGCTAGTTGGCCTGTTAGATATTCCTAGCTGCTATTTATTGGTTGGAAAGTTTACTAGCCATCTCCTCAACAGCCAAGAGAATAACTAGCCGCCTTTCCATCGGGTAAAAGGATCACAAGCCACTCTCACTTGGCTAAAAAGATTGCCAGACGGTTTTGAGTAGCCAAGAAGAATATTACCTATTTTTCATTGGCCAAAAACAATCACAGTATATTCCACAATCGATCTTGTGTTTCTCAGCCTATAGTATAAGTCATTACGAAGAAAAAAAAAGCTTACACACTTCAAGTATTTAAGGCTTCTCTTTCTATGCACAAATAATGAAATGGTCACAAGACGTTTTCTTTACGAAGGATTTTCCCTCGAGCACTTAGCGACACACTCATTCCTGCTCTAGCGTTACGCCCCCGCAAGCCTCGTGTGATCAGTGTACGGAACCGCGATGATAAATCAGTGTACTTCTACCTATGTGATAATTCATTTAGTATCGTAAGATCTTCGCATAGTAAGACTTAGTTAGTGTACAGCATAGTTTATATTTCTGTAGCAAATACTAATCAATATTATCCACATTATTATAACTATTAATCATCACGAGAAAGTATCCATTTTACGTAGCTATTCATATAATACATTACGGGGTAAGTAATTTGTATCGTATCATCTCATGTACATATATTATACACATATGCCTAAACACTTCCTTTAATAGAGTAAACATTAATGTAGTCAGACCTATCCTATATGTTAGGACAACCTATGTATGTCCTAACCTAACCTAACCTAACCTAACCTAATGTTTTAAAGTAATTCATACTACTACATAAACTCTGCTATTACCCACTGAGTGTTAAATATAATAAGCCTATCCATTTTTATCATTATTGTTATTATTATTATTATTATCATTGTTATTATTATCCTTGTAGGAGTTTGGTGAGGCAGGTTGATGACTATGGACCAATCTTTCATCGTTGCCTTCAGAAATATATCCTGAACACTATTTTCCCACCTAGCTTAGCGTTACAGTGTAGTTCATACGTAGAGTTACCGTTGTTATAATATTAATCATTGCCTCGGTGTTGCTATCATGTACATTGCCTTGCCCTGCGTAGAGGTGAGCAAGGCCGGTTACCTGTTACTACGAGTCATGTTTGTAGGTCCCTCCCTTGCTTGTATTAAGTCATTCCACGTTAAAAGCAACAAATTCTGTCCATTAATAATCAAGGGTACTTCTATGGTTTACGTATAGTGTGTTCTATTGCTATCAAAAGTGTTCCGTCAATGACACTATAGTCGCCACTGCACTAATGTCGCCAGGTGTCATATATTACGCATTTTAATATCACTACAGACTTTTTATGTGCCACTCAAGAGACATGCACAGTAGTTTATATTATGTACGTGTCTTCAGTGGCACATACAAAGCCATGTTTTTCTTGTCCAAGCATCGTCGTACGAAGACCGTTTTTTCTCGCAATTAAAAACGGATTGGTTTCTGCGACAAAAACACAACAAGCTTGGTAGGGGCCGAAATAATAATCAGTCCAAAACATTGCAAACAATATCACAAAGCAGTATAACACACATTTCAGCAAGTGTTATTGGAGTGGTCTTCGTAATCCAAGACGGTGCTTGGACGACAAAAACACGGCTCAAGTCTGTAGTGATGCTAAAAAAATTGTAATATTGGCCTGGCGACATTAGTGCAGTGGTGACTACAGGTTGAAGTTCCCAAACTCGGCATCCCAAGACTCGGCATCACCCAAAACTCTGCTATGGTTCCGGATTTTCCAAAACACGGCAGAACACCCAAAACCCGGCGCGTAGTTGCCGGGTCGGCCGCTAGGTGCCACACTAGGCCGCTTGGTTTCTCCCGCCGATTTGTTTGTTGTTATTGTTCAGTGGTGTTGTGACTGTAGAGTTGTGTACACTGTATTTTGTGTACTTCTACAGGTCTTTATTGGTATATGGCTCCAAACCATTTTTTCCCCTTAATATATCTACGTTCTAAAAGTCGGAAAATTCCATTACTCGGCTCGGCGCTGGTCCCGAGGTTGCCGAGTTTGGGAACTTCAACCTGTATAGTGTTATTGATGGTAGTAAGTGCGATGATTGTGTATAATATGTTGACTATCTTTGTGGGCGTGAAATGGAGGAGTCTAAATTGCCTTTGATCATGCCACATACATAGGGTTTTTTCCTTTGTATTTATTCAGTCCATTGTAGTGTAAGTATTATGTAAGATTGATATCACATTGCGACTCTGACTTTGTAGGATGAAAGACTGTTATTTAGTTCCTTAACCCCATCACCACGCCCAGATCTCTCCTTTGCTATATGAAACCCTCTGTTATTAGCCATAAAACTACGAAAAAGTAACTCATAAAACCAAATTAGCTAATGGACAAGGATACTAAACAGGTCATAGCTATAAAATATTGCTTATAGTCACTAAAAATCGTCTAATCGTACCCAAATTACAATGAAAATTACGTTCTGGGTCTCAAGGGGTTAATATCACTTGCATGATTCTTTTACTCTTTCGTTATGAGAGAATTTATTGTGTTCAGTACGGTATTTACTTTGTTTTGTGGAGTTATTTGTTGTAGCGTTTTGTTCAGTCTTCATAAATTATTAAGTTTTAGTAATTCAGGAAAATAATTGTCAGTAGAGTCCGCAGGTATGCAGGAAGGGGCCGAGGAGGTGACGGCGTGTGTGCAGGTAAACAGAGAGTGGGAGGAGTGACTTCAGGTGACGACGGGTGAAGGAGTAGAAGATGGAGATGAAGGCAGAATAGGAAGGAGGATAGAAGGAGAATAGTGAGAAGGAAGGCAGAATAGAAGGAGAATAGAAAGGAGGATAGTGAGAAGGAAGGCAGAATAGAAGGAGGATAGTGAGAAGGAAGGCAGAATAGGAAGGACGATAGGAAGGAGGATAGTGAGAAGGAAGGCAGAATAGTGAGAAGGAAGGCAGAATAGAAGGAGGATAGAAGGAGAATAGTGAGAAGGAAGGCAGAATAGAAGGAGGATAGGAAGGAGAATAGTGAGAAGGAAGGAGGATAGAAGGAGAATAGTGAGAAGGAAGGCAGAATAGAAGGAGGATAGAAGGAGAATAGTGAGAAGGAAGGAGGATAGAAGGAGAATAGTGAGAAGGAAGGCAGGGACTAGACATGGATGGAGGATAAAGGGCGAACACAACTGACAGGATAAGGGAAAGGGAAGTAATGGAAGGGATAGGAAATGAAACTGGCCAAGGAGAAGAGGGATGGAAAACCTGAGAACAATAGGGAATTCATTTGACTGAAGACAAGAGGGTGAAAATAAGACTGAAATAACAAGTCTGAGTTAATGGAAAGAATGCATTAGCAAGAAACACAAAGTATAGATTCACAACATATCAGTGCATTTTTTAAGCCAATCTTACTGGGCGACATTCTTTGGATAGCCAGAAAGTAAGGCCTACCTGTTAAAATATAGTTTTTTGGATACATCAAATTCACCCTTTTGTATGTTGTGTATAAATAAAGATCCTATGCAGTAATAAGAGTGCACTTCTGGATCTAACACACACAGATATGATGAGCCATTGTATCCAGGAAGATTTTATGAACAAATATCTTGTCGCCCAGTAGCTTAAAATTGTTCTTAATGGGCGACAGTTTTCCATCACTGGGAGACATTTTGGTCGCCCAGTTGTGATGTTAAAAAATGCACTGCTATACAATGAGATAAAAAATGGGTCACACAAGCGATAGTATAGTGCAAGATAATAAGATAATCAATAAGTTTGTTTACATAGATACGTATCGTCTATATATTCGTCAACTCTATGATTTATTAATTTACACTTCTATCGGTCATTCAAAGTGTATTAGTATCTCTTGGTTAGCTTCAGAATGTTGTGTGTATTTTTAGAGTTGCCTAATTTATTACACTTATAAGATTTAGGGTTTTAGTTTGGGACATATGGCTGGTGTTTTGCCTCATTACCAACCAAAGAATTACTACGACAGGGTTTCTCGGTCCCTCAAAAACATTACGTAGAGTCAGAGGTATCAATGTTCGGAAGAAACTATACGCCGTCGCTCTCCGTTTCGACTGTGTGCATTACTAGAAATGTATCAATAGATCTTCTAATAATAATAATAATTCTAGTAGTAATATTCTAGGTTTATAAGTTGTACTCTTTCATATTACGTATAAAAGAATGGTTAAATATGACACTTGCTCATATCATAGCTACGTTTGCTGTACGAATCATAAACATACGTATAATTTTTCTCATACGTACATAGATTACGATATTAACCAAAACCTTGACGAAAGAATATGTATGATTTACAATGCATGTGATAGAAAAGCGCTAAATGAGGTAACATAAGTGAATCTATATAATTTCATCTCATTTTGATACTTATGATACCGTTTAGACATCTTATATTACTACTACTACTACTACTGTTATTACTACTACTACTACTGTTATTACTACTGCTACTACTCAATCAATGTCTTAACAGGGTCTCTCTTATACGTCTCAAGCTGTTCGTATGCTTGAAACCAAAAACATAAAACAGATTCCATAAATAATATCACGCGGTCGCTACCCGTACCAGATTTACGACTATTGCTAAGAATATTACTCCTACATGCACTATATTATTACTTACATAAGTCTTTAGGATGTGTATATAGTGTACAGATAGCCACTGATAGACATTATACTATTGATATACTACTATTATTATATGATGGGTATGTTATATCACTTGTGCGTGTGTGAATTTTTTTCCAGAGAGAGAGAGAGAGAGATTCCTAGTACACTTTCAATGTCTAATGTTTGAGAGAGAGAGAGAGAGAGAGAGAGAGAGAGAGAGAGAGAGAGAGAGAGAGAGAGAGATATTCCTAGTACACTTTCAATGTCTAATGTTTCCAGACAAATAAATCATGGGTATCAAATTATTATCGTGTGTTTCCTCCATATAGATCCTCCTTCTCATCATTATAACCAGTGTGCTGCTGCTGATGATGATGATGTCTTCATACTTTTCCACTTCCTGTAAACAAGTCATTTTGATGAGTTTCAATAAGAGACACACTTAACAAAATCATGGTTATACGATAGACTCATTTTCTTATCCTGTTATTTAAGTACATACATATACTATAGATATACAAACACATAGTTTAATAGTACTGTAGTGAATAATGTAAACTAATTCCTTCATCCTTTTACTTATTCATACTGTGGTGAATAACTTTGTACATACGGTGTTAATATACAATTCTGTGGTGAATGTCCAAGTTTTAGAAATATTGTGAACAACCAAATTCTTAACGTATCTATAACTGCTCTATATGCTCCTCTGCTTATCTATAACTGCTCTATATGCTCCTCTGCTTATCTATAACTGCTCTATATACTTCCCTGCTTATCTATAACTGCTCTATATACTTCCCTGCTTATCTATAACTGCTCTATATGCTCCTCTGCTTATCTATAACTGCTCTATATACTTCCCTGCTTATCTATAACTGCTCTATATACTTCCCTGCTTATCTATAACTGCTCTATATACTTCCCTGCTTATCTATAACTGCTCTATATACTTCCCTGCTTATCTATAACTGCTCTATATACTTCCCTGCTTATCTATAACTGCTCTATATACTTCCCTGCTTATCTATAACTGCTCTATATCTTCTGCTTATCTATAACTGCTCTATATGCTCCTCTGCTTATCTATAACTGCTCTATATACTTCCCTGCTTATCTATAACTGCTCTATATACTTCCCTGCTTATCTATAACTGCCTATATACTTCCTGCTTATCTATAACTGCTCTATATACTTCCCTGCTTATCTATAACTGCTCTATATACTTCCCTGCTTATCTATAACTGCTCTATATACTTCCCTGCTTATCTATAACTGCTCTATATACTCCTCTGCTTATCTATAACTGCTCTATATACTTCCCTGCTTATCTATAACTGCTCTATATACTTCTCTGCTTATCTATAACTGCTCTATATACTTCCCTGCTTATCTATAACTGCTCTATATACTTCCCTGCTTATCTATAACTGCTCTTTATACTTCCCTGCTTATCTATAACTGCTCTATATACTTCTCTGCTTATCTATAACTGCTCTATATACTTCCCTGCTTATCTATAACTGCTCTATATACTTCCCTGCTTATCTATAACTGCTCTATATACTTCCCTGCTTATCTATAACTGCTCTATATACTTCCCTGCTTATCTATAACTGCTCTATATACTTCCCTGCTTATCTATAACTGCTCTATATACTTCCCTGCTTATCTATAACTGCTCTATATACTTCCCTGCTTATCTATAACTGCTCTATATACTTCTCTGCTTATCTATAACTGCTCTATATACTTCCCTGCTTATCTATAACTGCTCTATATACTTCCTCTGCTTATCTATAACTGCTCTATATACTTCCTGCTTATCTATAACTGCTCTATATACTTCCCTGCTTATCTATAACTGCTCTATATACTTCCCTGCTTATCTATAACTGCTCTATATACTTCCCTGCTTATCTATAACTGCTCTATATACTTCCCTGCTTATCTATAACTGCTCTATATACTTCCCTGCTTATCTATAACTGCTCTATATACTTCCTGCTTATCTATAACTGCTCTATATACTCTCTGCTTATCTATAACTGCTCTATATACTTCCCTGCTTATCTATAACTGCTCTATATACTTCCCTGCTTATCTATAACTGCTCTATATACTTCCCTGCTTATCTATAACTGCTCTATATACTCCTCTGCTTATCTATAACTGCTCTATATACTCCTCTGCTTATCTATAACTGCTCTATATACTTCTCTGCTTATCTATAACTGCTCTATATACTTCTCTGCTTATCTATAACTGCTCTATATACTTCCCTGCTTATCTATAACTGCTCTATATACTTCCTGCTTATCTATAACTGCTCTATATACTTCCTGCTTATCTATAACTGCTCTATATACTCCTGCTTATCTATAACTGCTCTATATACTTCCCTGCTTATCTATAACTGCTCTATATACTTCCCTGCTTATCTATAACTGCTCTATATACTCCTCTGCTTATCTATAACTGCTCTATATACTTCTCTGCTTATCTATAACTGCTCTATATACTCCTCTGCTTATCTATAACTGCTCTATATACTTCCCTGCTTATCTATAACTGCTCTATATACTCCTCTGCTTATCTATAACTGCTCTATATACTCCTCTGCTTATCTATAACTGCTCTATATACTTCTCTGCTTATCTATAACTGCTCTATATACTCCTCTGCTTATCTATAACTGCTCTATATACTCTCTGCTTATCTATAACTGCTCTATATACTTCTCTGCTTATCTATAACTGCTCTATATACTTCCCAGCTTATCTATAACTGCTCTATATACTTCCCTGCTTATCTATAACTGCTCTATATACTTCCCTGCTTATCTATAACTGCTCTATATACTCCTCTGCTTATCTATAACTGCTCTATATACTCCTCTGCTTATCTATAACTGCTCTATATACTTCCCTGCTTATCTATAACTGCTCTATATACTTCTCTGCCAGCGCGTCAAGATACAAATAGGAGTTTGGAGGGTTCCGGGAGTGGCTGCACACCTCCACCTGTACCGAGGCAAGAAGCTGGGCGACGACCTGGAGGACGAGGTCAGAGTGGTGAGATCTCAAGGGCAAGGTGAGAGAGTGACAGTAATGTGTAGTTAGCACTGTTAGTTACTTGGCATCAGAGGAATGGGAATGAATGGATTGATTGGCGCTATAGGCTTCAATGTGAAAAAAAGAAGGAAAAAAAAGCTTCCATG
This sequence comes from Chionoecetes opilio, assembly GCA_016584305.1. Lineage (NCBI taxonomy): Eukaryota > Metazoa > Arthropoda > Malacostraca > Decapoda > Majidae > Chionoecetes > Chionoecetes opilio. The sequence goes on along the minus strand of JACEEZ010023682.1, from coordinate 239,570 downwards.
TAAAAAAAAAAAAAAAGCTTCAATGTTTATAAAAAAGAAAGGAGAAAAAAAAAAAAAAAAGACCAATGTAAAAAAAAAAAAAAAAAATCAATAACTTCAATATAAAAAAAAAATGAAAAGGAAAAAAAAAAAGGCTTGTGTCAAAAAAAAAAAAAAAAAAAAAAAAGTTTCAATGTAAAAAAAATAATGTAGCACAATTAGACTTTTGGAGGAAAATTTTATGTAGAATAAGTAAGTTTTGTTATCGATGAAGAACTATGTTGGAATGAACAGTGAAACATTAAGTGGAAAGGCGTGATAAACTAGCAATCTTTGTATCATTAGGAGCAGAAGGGAAGGAAGAGTACTATTTGTATGATGTGTTTGGTGCACGAAATAAGAACATAAGAAAGTAAGGAAGCTACAAGAGGCTGAGAGACCTACACGAGGTAGTTCCTGTTACCTAACACTACCTATATCCACCTCTCTTCCCCATCCATGAATTTATCCAGCCTCCTTTTAAAGACCCCAATAGACTCCGCATTGACCACCTGACGACTGAGTCCATTCCAATCATTCACCACCCTATTTGTGAACCAGTTTATCCCTATTTCCTTTTTAAATCTACGCTTTTCCAGCTTGAATCCGTTACTTCTCATTCTACCCTGCTTACTAACCTTAAGAACTTTTCCTACAGCGCCTATATTGTATCCCTTTATCCACTTAAAAACTTCTATCAGACCGCCCCTTACTCTACGCCTCTCGTGTGAGTGTCAATTTAATAGTTTCAATCTCTTCTCTTTTAAATTTATACACAAAAAAGAGAAGACTGAGGTTATTGAGAATTGTTTGATAATGAGGAAAATCAAGTTATGTGAAAGTAAGATAAAAAAGTGATCACAAATGGAACCACGAGAGGAATACCACTACTGTAGATATACTATAGTCGCCATTCACTCGCACTGCACTACTGTCACCAGGCACAATATATACGAATTTAGCATCACTAAGAAATTTATGGCCACTGAAGACATGTAGTGTGATGTACATAATATAAACTACTGTGCATGCGTCTTCAGTGACACATAAAAGTCTGTAGTGATGCTAAAATTTGTAATATATTGTGCCTGGCGACATTAGTGCAGTGGCGAGTGACTGGCGACTATAGTGTTATCTACGGTAAGGGATTTAATGTTTTGTTTTCTTACTGTTATCCACTATATGACTTTAAAATTCTTGAAGAGGATAATAATAATGACACCTCAGGAATGCTTAAAATACGTCACTACCATATTGGGAACCAAGCTTTAATAATTATTTTTTGTTGTAGTACTTGGCCAGTTTTGTTGTTGTTGTTGTTGTGGTCTTGTTGTTGTTGGAGTGTTGTTGTGGTCTTGTTGTTGGAGTGTTGTTGTTGTTGTGTTGTTGTTGGGGTCTTGTTGTTGTTGAGTGTTGTTGTGGAGTGTTGTTGTTGTGTTGTTGTTGGGTCCTTGTTGTGTGTGGATTGTGTTTTGTGTGGGTTGTTGAGTGGTGGTTGTGGCTTGTGTTTTAGGTTAGGGAGTTTGTTTTGTTTTGATGTGTTTGTTGGAGTGTTTTTGGTGTGTTGTTGGATGATGTTGTGTATGTTGGTGTTGTTTTATTTTTGTTGTTGTTTGGAGTTTTGTTGTTGTTGTTGTTGTGGTCTTGTTGTTGTTGGAGTGTTGTTGTGGTCTTGTTGTTGGAGTGTTGTTGTTGTGTTGTTGTTGTGGTCTTGTTGTTGTTGGAGTGTTGTTGTTGTTGGAGTGTTGTTGTTGTTGTGTTGTTGTTGTTGTTGTGTTGTTGTTGTTGTTGGAGTGTTGTTGTTGTTGTAGTCTTGTTGTTGTTGTTGTGGTCTTGTTGTTGTTGTTGTGGTCTTGTTGTTGGAGTGTTGGTGTTGGTTGTTGTGGTCTTGTTGTTGTTGTGGTGGGGGTGTTGTTGTTTTTGTTGTTGGTTGACATGAATAAATAATGCATGAAAGAGGGGAAAAGTATAGACAAGAAACAGGCAGGTCTTTATTTGCTTAGCTACAAGGTGTCATTGAATACCCACACCCTTGCTTCCTCCTTGGTCTTAGCGCTCCCTTAACCCCTTCAGGCCCAGAACGTAATTTCCATTGTAATTTGGCTACCAATAAACGATTTTTAGTGACTATAAGCAATATTTTAAGAGATATGACCTGTTTAGTATCCTCATCTAATAGTTAATTTGGTATATCCACTCACTTTTCGTAATTTAATGGCTAACAGACAATTCTATATAGCGAAGGAAAGATCTGGGCGTGAAGGGGTTAAGCTGCATCACTGTAAGCTTCCATTTTTCCCCTTTCCCTTTCTCCTCCAATGACGGCAGCGAGTAGGCTTCAGCAGCGAGAAGCCGAAGTTAGCGAGTAGCGAGGATGTCATAGCAAACCTTCCCTTTAGTGTTGAGTTAATATAATAAGAACAAAGATATGTTAAACCAGTGGACGCTTCATTCCCTCTAGTAAGAGAGTCAGCGCGGCAAGCTAGAGTGTGTCCTAAGTTCCTAACAGTTGTGCATGTTGATGAAGTGCTCTCTGTTTTGGTAGATGGGACCCCACACATCTGATTTGCTCTTCTTGTTCTTGGTGCCTCCCTCCTGGCCGCTCTTGCCGGGGCTCGAGGCGGCCTGGTGGAACGGAGCGCTGAATCTGCTCGCTTCCATGGCCTTGTACGTGATCTTACTGCGGGGAGAGAGAGAAAAATGAGATTGATACATTGACTGTGGGTGAAGAAAGAAAAAACTGATAATTGAGATTAGATTCCTCGTTATGATCTTCACTTACTAGTTTAGTTTACAATCTGTGGGCATTTTTCTTTACTTTTTTTTTTTAGTTTACAATCTGTGGGCATTTTTCTTTACTATTTTTTTTTAGTTTACAATCTGTGGGAATTTTTCTGTACTTTTTTTTATAGTTTACAATCGGTTTGTTTAATTAGGTAACATTTGGTGGGCAGGAACTCGTAATTAATTAGTAGAGTTATAGGAATGCTAATACAAGTAACTGTTTTTGCTAATACGTAGCTCTTGCGTGATGTCCAAAAGATAACAACAGTGATAGGGCAACTGTGTAACAACAAGGAACATAGACTTACGTGTCGCGAGGGTCTGGCATGCTGTTGTTGTAGGTCTTTGAGCTGCGTTCCTGAACCATGGTGGCGGTGTGCGTGCGTGCAGGCGCGACAACCACGAAGTACAGAGGGGCGAGGGGCGACGCAGGCTCGTTGGTGCTTCAGTAGTGGTGGGCGTTAAAGAATTTCACTCTTCAAACTGTGACTGAGAATAGTGAGGATAACCAGATGTGTCTTGTTCAGGGGGCTTGAGTCGACTGCAGGAGGAGAGAAAGTTTGTTAAATATTACACCTCTGTAATATGACCTGCCTCAATGTTGAATAGTTAAATCAGTTATTGAATGGTGCTGCCTCAATGTTGAATAGTTAAATCAGTTATTGAGTGATGCTGCCTCAATGTTGAATAGTTAAATCAGTTATTGAATGGTGCTGCCTCAATGTTGAATAGTTAAATCAGTTATTGAATGGTGCTGCCTCAATGTTGAATAGTTAAATCAGTTATTGAATGGTGCTGCCTCAATGTGGAATAGTTAAATCAGTTATTGAATGGTGCTGCCTCAATGTTGAATAGTTAAATCAGTTATTGAATGGTGCTGCCTCAATGTGGAATAGTTAAATCAGTTATTGAGTGAACTAGAAACGAATTATTTAGCATATAAGAACATAAGAAAATAAGGAAGCTACAAGA
>JACEEZ010023682.1:228296-230796 GCA_016584305.1 Chionoecetes opilio | reverse complement strand
TAAGGGTGATATTAGCGAGTGAGGGTAATCTTAATGTATTGAGGAAAGTATGGCGTCTTCGTGTTGCATTGTGGGTAACATGATTGGCTAACAAAATGGCAGGTCAGTAAAAGAAAGTAAATACATTGAATCTCAGGTGGGAGGGAGTAAGGCTTATTAAAATGCATACACTCAGAAATAAAGGGTATATTAAGAGTCTAATTGTTACATCGCACCATCACTACCCTTTTTAAACCCTATGTCCAGGCTGGAGGGTAGATGCTGCCGATTATACCTTTCATCTACCCTTTATCTACCCTTTTTAGACGATAGGGATGAGAAAGGGTATATTAGCGTCCATCCGAAAGGGTATATTTGTAAGGGTAGAAAAAGGGTAGCAGTATTTCATCACTACAAGCACCCTTTTTCTACCCTTTTCCAACCCTTTTTTTCTAAGAGTGTAGGTGGTTAGAAAGGCAGAGGTTATCACAAGGTTATCTCCATGTGTGATGAAGACAGGTATAAGACGGGATGAGGACAGGTTTTTTTATAGGACTAGACAGGTCAATGGAGGCGAGGTAGATATATACACTGATATTAGTAAAGGAGCTAGGTTAAGGCTGCTTACATTAACCCTTGCAAGCCCAGATTCTTCCTTTGCTACGAAAAATGTAATGTTGTTAGCCATAAAATTACGGAAAGTAACTTAACATACCAAATTAGTTAGTCGAAATGGATACAAAACAGGTCACATCTATAAAACGTGCTTATAATCACTAAAAATCGTCTAATGGTACCAAATTACAATGGAAATTACGTTCTGGGTCTCAATAATCACTAAAAATCGTCTAATGGTACCCAAATTACAATGAAAATTACGTTCTGGGTCTCAATAATCACTAAAAATCGTCTAATGGTACCCAAATTACAATGAAAATTACGCTCTGGGTCTCAATGATCACTAAAAATCGTCTAATGGTACCCAAATTACAATGAAAATTACGTTCTGGGTCTCAAGGGGTTAATGAGTAGTACAGGTTATCACTAATAAATCTCACCTAGTCGACAAGGATACTAAACAGGTCACATCTATAAAACTGCTTAAATTCACTAAAAATCGTCTAATGGTACCCAAATTACAATGAAAATGACGTTCTGGGTCTCAAGGGGTTAATGAGTACAGGTAATCACTCATAAAACTCACCTCAAGTGCACTGGCCAGGCGTCTCTCTCTCTCCTCATCTACACAAAGGCTGCTGGGGACCGAAGTAAAGGTATGCTGGGTGCTCGGCGTGCGGCGTCTGAGTGGTGAGCCAACCGCCGCGCACCTGCTTATAAACAATGGCTTCAGGACTGCCAACCTCAGCATTTACATCTCTCCTGCCACGTTGCATTTCTCCTTCTTCTCCATGCAGTGTATAAAGCAAGAGAGGAATAACCCACACTACCGTAGGAATTCTGTTTATCATCTCTTGACGTGTCGTGAAAACTACGTGCAAGAGTTCACGTTTGTGGCTAAAAATAGTTTTAAAAAAAGGTCTTCGTTGCATCCCTTTCCTATATACCCCCAGTCTCCAGTCTCCACTTCCTGCTGTTACCATGCCCTCTCTGTCTCCTGTCTCGCTGTGAGGACCAGTGGCGGCGGCGTCTTAACTCCCGAAGGCCATGTAAAGGCTTATTATCATATTTCAGACGCAAACAAGTCCAACACGTGTGGCAATAAAGCAAAGTAAACAAACATTGGGTGTCACATACTTCTCTCCGATCATCAAAATTTCACCGATTTATGATCCACCGATTTATAATGGTCCACCAAATTTTCACCGATTTATGATCCACCATATTTTCACCGATCCAGTCAGATCCACCATATTTTCACCGATTTATGATCCACCATATTTTCACCGATTTATGATCCACCAAATTCTCATCGATTTATGATCCACCAAATTTTCACCGATTTATGATGCACCATATTATCACCGATTTATGATCCACCAAATTCTCACCGATTTATGATCCACCAAATTTTCATCGATTTATGATCGACCATATTTTCACCGATTTTTGATCCACCAAATTTTCACCGATTTATGATCCACCAAATTTTCACCGATTTATGATTCTCCAAATTTTCACCGATTTATGATCCACCAAATTTTCACCGATTTATGATCCACCAATTTATATGATGATCCACCAATTCATATGATATACCTCTGATCCACCGATTTATGCTCTGATCCATCAAACCCTAAGCTTGCATTGGTAAAAGTGTGTTCGGTAATGTCAGATTGTCTAGTAAATAGATGCCTGGTTTTTTGTACTTAAATGACAGTATAAACTATGCGATTTAACTTTCACGTCGTATTAATGTAGTGTTAAAATGGATGTTGTGTGTGGAGAGAGAGAGAGAGAGAGAGAGAGAGAGAGAGAGAGAGAGAGAGAGAGAGAGAGAGAGCGAAAAAAAAATGGATTTACTAATAGCATGTCAAGGATTTCAACGCTCCCCCCCCCTCTC
>JACEEZ010023682.1:220796-223296 GCA_016584305.1 Chionoecetes opilio | reverse complement strand
GCTAGGGGGGTTTTGTCCGAGGGGGGTTTTTGTCCTAGGGGTTTTGTCCGAGGGGGGTTTTGTCTAGGGGTGTTTTGTCCGAGGGGGGTTTTGTGCTAGGGGGGTTTTGTCGAGGGGGGTTTTGTCCTAGGGGGTTTTGTCCGGGGGGGTTTTGTCCTAGGGGGTTTTGTCCGAGGGGGGTTTTGTGTAGGGGTGTTTTGTCCTAGGGGGGTTTTGTCCGAGGGGGGTTTTGTCCGAGGGGGGTTTTGTCCTAGGGGTTTTGTCCGGGGGGGTTTTGTCCTAGGGGGGTTTTGTCCTAGGGGGGTTTTGTCCTAGGGGGGTTTTGTCCAAGGGGGTTTTGTCCTAGGGGGGTTTTGTCCTAGGGGGTTTTGTCCTAGGGGGGTTTTGTCCTAGGGGGGTTTTGTCCTAGGGGGGTTTTGTCCTAGGGGGGTTTTGTCTGGACCCCAGAACACACACGTGGCACAGATCGCAGGGAACATTATAAGAGAGACCTGTTTGCTTCACGTCCCGACACAGCATTGCACAAGGACACAGTATAGACACAACATGCCACGCTGCAATGACAACGTAAGCGAAAGATAATAGGATGGAATATGGAGAGAAAGAAAGAAAGAAAGAAAGAAAGAAAGAAAGGAATATCAATCTCCAGGTAAAATAATAGATAGAGGTGTAGGCTGTTGTGGTGGTGCAGGGAGGTGTGGGGGAGTGGGACGCAAGGTGTATATTATAATGTCTTGTATATTATAATGTCGTGTATATTATAAAGCGGTTCGAGGCCACCAAGTTCGTCCTGGCGTGGTGGCGCTTTGTATAGTCAATAACCTTGTAGTTGGTACTTGCAAAGTGTCTAGATAGGATCAAAGTATCTTATCTTATGTATATTATAATATCTTGTATATTATACTAGCAGGATACCCGGCGTTGCCTGGGTTTATTATTTTTTTTGCATAATAATATGCATAATAATATCCCCTTCCGTCCCGTCCCGTCCCGTCCCGTCCCGTCCCGTCCCGTCCCGTCCCCTCCCCTCCCCCTCCCCTCCCCTCCCCGTCCCGTCCCGTCCCGTCCCGTCCCGTCCCGTCCCGTCCCTAACCAATAATATCCGAAAAATGAAAAGTCTCCTAAAAAGTCTCCGAATTAAAAAAATAAAAGCGTAAAAACCTAAGTTAGAGCCTTCCGGTTCTAATGAGACCACTTACAGCCTTCTCCGACAACAACTGTGGGAGGAGTACGGTAACAAACATATTTGATTTGTAAAGGTTTATTGTACAATTAAGCATACAGGACTTACACACACAATACAAGCATGTACAGAAATGCATATGCAGGAGCAAAGAAGTACAAAGCGGGCATCAGCCCGCCAGTGAGGAGGTTATCCCGTCAGGCTACGGGAGGGTCGCGTGGAGGCGTGGTGACGGTGAGTCACCTGCGTCACTGGTCACCCTGCCGGGCGCGGCGGGGTGTGGGTACAGTACATATGGACATTGCCCTTTATATATTAGATTGTCTTGGTGGGGAGAGAGCTGCAGGCTTAACTAGGACACATTTGTATGACTCACCTGACCTGAGGCTAATCCCTAGGGTGTGTCGTTCCCCATATATATATATAGCTGCCCCTCCCTTCTTCTTATAGACCTTGTTTCACATCTATTTCTTTATGTTTTTCACTCCATTTATATTATTTCGTACTGTTCCTGCCCATGACCAATACCATGACCTAGGACAACCCACTCTCCCACCCTCCCCGGCCGCCTCCCTTTCCCCCCCCAGAGACACACGGGGAACCCTGCCTGAACGTGCCTGGGTCCTCCTGTTGTTGTCTAATCCCGCCGCCTCAAAGACAAGGTGAAGGTTATTACATAAACGTGAGGCATCCATCGTCACAGAAACAGGGTGAGCAGCCAACTGAGGGGCAAAACATTATTCTTGACGCTATTCATGAAGAAAGATACATAAGAACATAAGAAAATAAGGAAGCTACAAGAGGCCGCGAGACCTACACGTGGTAGTTCCTGTTCCTTAACACTACCTACATCCACCTTTCATCCCCATCCATGAATTTATCCAGCCTCCTTTTATAGCTCTCTATTGACGATCCCTATTCATGAAGAAAGATATTTAAGAACATAAGGAAGCTACAAGAGGCCGCGAGACCTACACGTGGTAGTTCCTGTTCCTTAACACTACCTACATCCACCTTTCATCCCCATCCATGAATTTATCCAGCCTCCTTTTATAGCTCTCTATTGACGATCCCTATTCATGAAGAAAGATATTTAAGAACATAAGGAAGCTACAAGAGGCCGCGAGACCTACACGTGGTAGATCCTGTGGCATATTTGCAGGTACAAATCCCCGTACAAGTCCCCTGTATACACGTGCATATGCGTACGTGCAGTGTGGCATGTGCGCGTAGTACCTTGAGGACGCCGGACAGGAGAGCCGCTGGAGCTGCCCTGGTGGTGTCTGGCAGTCTGTCTGGGGCGGAGGGGAGAGTTGG
>JACEEZ010023682.1:205796-215796 GCA_016584305.1 Chionoecetes opilio | reverse complement strand
TAACTGAATATACCAAATTAGTTAGTGGACAAGGGTACTAAACAGGTCATATCTATAAAACATTGCTTATATTCACTAAAAATCGTCTAATGGCACCCAAATTACAATGGAAATTACGCTCTGGGCCTCAAGGGGTAATTTTTTTCTTTCTTTTACTCACTTCCCCCCCAAAAAAAATTAAACAGTAATTCTAACAGTAATAATTTTGTGTGTTGATTCCTTTGCGGTATTTGGATGATTAAGTGTGGGAAAAAGTGTATGCCAAAATCCATGTTGATGCGATAACGGTGATGTGATGGCGCATTGGTGGTGTCCTTGGAAAGTGTGGAGGTCACGCGAGGGAGATGACCTGCACGGTGACTATGATTCTCTCTCTCTCTCTCTCTCTCTCTCTCTCTCTCTCTCTCTCTCTCTCTCTCTCTCTCTCGTCTTCCCCCCATCTCTCTCTCTCTCTCTCTCTCTCTCTCTCTCTCTCTCTCTCTCTCTCTCTCTCTCTCTCTCTCTCTCTCTCTCTCTCTCTTTTACTCGGCAGTGCCACGTCAGAGTCCTCATTCTAGGCACCATTGGCTGATCTTACATTATGTCCCATATTTGGATATAATTAACAACGATCTGGACTTATAACTATTAACCCCTTGAGACCCAGAACGTAATTTCCATTGTAATTTGGGTACCATTAGACAATTTTTAGTGAATATAAGCAATATTTTATAGATATAACCTATTTAGTATCCTTGTCGACTAACTAATTTGGTATATTCAGTTACTTTTCGTAATTTAATGGCTAACAACAGACGATTTTATATAGCCAAGGAAAGATCTGGGCGTGAAGGGGTTAAGCTCATGACATATCAATTTGGTAATATCTCATGTATAGTTTACTCATTTTCATGTCTTTTATTCCGTTAAGTAGTAAATATCAGATATATTCGATGTATTCAATCAGTACATTACAATATATCCTCTCCCCATTTAACTCTTACAATTACTGTATAGTAGTAGTAAATCCCTTCTATATTCCTACCTTTATTTCATCTCAATTCGCTAACATGAGGGAAATGTAGCACAGAAGGGTAGACACAAGAGGAGGAAGAGGAAGACAAATATAGCGAATGCATGAGTCGGACACCTCAACATTATTTGCTATGAACGGTCGCGTAGGCAAGGTGAAGGCGCTTTCTCTCCTGGTGGGGGTCCGCGAGGGTCAGTGGCCGCGGCAGCAGGAGAGAGGCATTAGAAGGTTATTTATTTACGATTTAAAAGTTATTTATAGTTATTTTAAAGGAATTTTTATTTATTTTAAAGCAATTTTTAGTAATTTTAAAGCTATTTTTATTTTATTTTAAAGCAATTTTTTTATTATTTTAAAGCTATTTTTTGTTATTTTAAAGCTATTTTTAGTTATTTTGAAGCTATTTTTAGTTATTTTGAAGCAATTTTTAGTTATTTTAAAGCTATTTTTAGTTATTTTGAAGCAATTTTTAGGTATTTTAAAGCTATTTTTAGTTATTTTACAGCTATTTTTAGTTATTTTAAAGCTTTTTAGTTATTTTAAAGCAATTTTTTGTTATTTTAAAGCTATTTTTAGTTATTTTAAAGCACTTTTTAGTTATTTAAAAGCAATTTTTAGTTATTTAAAAGCAATTTTTAGTTATTTAAAAGCTATTTTTAGTTATTTAAAAGCTATTTTTAGTTATTTTAAAGCTATTTTTAGTTATTTTAAAGCTATTTTTAGTTATTTCAAAGCTATTTTTAGTTATTTCAAAGCTATTTTTAGTTATGCTATTTACAGTTATTTTAAAGCTAATTTTAATTATTTTAAAGGGAAGGTTACAAGGGAGATTAATACACCTCATCTGCGTCCTCGAGTTTATTACATTTTGTCCTGCCTTTCTTTATAGTTCTCGTCCGAAAATGTCCACATGGAAAAGTGTATTGGGAGGAATATGTCCAGGGGGGGAAATGTCCAAGGGGGAATGCCAGGGGATGGGGAAATGTCCAGGGGGGAATGCCAGGGGGAATGCCAGGGGGAGGGGGAAATGTCCAGGGGGGAATGCCAGGGGAAATGCCAGGGGGAGGGGGGAATGCCAGGGGGAGGGGGGAATGTCCAGGGGGAATGCCAGGGGGAATGCCAGGGGGAGGGGGGAATGCCAGGGGGAGGGGGGAATGCCAGGGGGAATGCCAGGGGGAGGGGGGAATGCCAGGGGGAAATGTCCAGGGGGAAATGCCAGGGGAATGCCAGGGGGAGGGGGAAATGTCCAGGGGGAATGCCAGGGGGAGAGGGAAATGTCCAGGGGGAAATGCCAGGGGGAATGCCAGGGGAGGGGGAAATGTCCAGGGGGAAATGTCCAGGGGGAATGCCAGGGGGAGGGGGAAATGTCCAGGGGGAATGCCAGGGGAGAGGGAAATGTCCAGGGGGAAATGCCAGGGGGAATGCCAGGGGGAGGGGGAATGTCCAGGGGGAAATGTCCAGGGGGAATGCCAGGGGGAGGGGGGAATGTCCAGGGGGAAATGTCCAGGGGGAAATGCCAGGGGGAATGCCAGGGGGAGGGGGAAATGTCCAGGGGGGAGGGGAAATGCCCAGGGGGAAATGCCCAGGGGGAATGCCAGGGGGAATGCCAGGGGGAGGGGGGAATGTCCGAGGAGAAATGTCCAGGGGGAAATGCCAGGGGGAATGCCAGGGGGAGGGGGGAATGTCCAGGGGGAATGCCAGGGGGAGGGGGAAATGCCAGGGGGAATGCCAGGGGAATGCCAGGGGGAGGGGGGAATGTCCAGGGGGAAATGTCCAGGGGGAAATGCCAGGGGGAATGCCAGGGGGAGGGGGAAATGTCTAGGGGGAAATGCCAGGGGGAGGGGGAAATGTCCAGGGGGAGGGGGTAATGTCCAGGGGGAAATGTCCAGGGGGAAATGTCCAGGGGAAATGTCCAGGGGGAGGGGGTAATGTCCAGGGGGAAATGTCCAGGGGGAAATGTCCAGGGGGAGGGGGAAATGTCCAGGGGGAAATGCCAGGGGAGGGGGTAATGTCCAGGGGGAAATGTCCAGGGGGAAATGCCAGGGGGAGGGGGAAATGTCCAGGGGGAAATGCCAGGGGGAATGCCAGGGGGAATGCCAGGGGGAGGGGGGAATGTCCAGGGGGAGGGGGAAATGCCCAGGGGGAAATGCCAGGGGGAATGCCAGGGGGAATGCCAGGGGGAGGGGGAAATGTCAGGGAATGCCAGGGAAGGGGGAAATACCAGGGGGAATGCCAGCGGGAGGGGGAAATGTCCAGGGGGAATGCCAGGGGAGGGGGGAATGTCCAGGGGGAAATGCCAGGGGGAATGCCAGGGGAGGGGAAATGTCCAGGGGGAAATGCCAGGGGGAGGGGGAAATGTCCAGGGGGAAATGCCAGGGGGAATGCCAGGGGAATGCCAGGGGGAGGGGGGAATGTCCAGGGGGAAATGTCCGGGGGGAAATGCCAGAGGGAATGCCAGGGGGAGGGGGAAATGTACAGGGGGAATGCCAGGGGAGAGGGAAATGTCCAGGGGGAAATGCCAGGGGGAATGCCAGGGGGAGGGGGAAATGTCCAGGGGGAAATGTCCAGGGGGAAATGTCCAGGGGGAAATGTCCAGGGGAAATGTCCAGGGGGAGGGGGAAATGTCCAGGGGGAAATGTCCAGGGGGAAATGTCCAGGGGGAAATGTCCAGGGGAAATGCCAGGGGGAGGGGGAAATTTCCAGGGGGAGGGGGAAATGTCCAGGGGAGGGGGAAATGTCCAGGGGAAATGTCCAGGGGGAAATGTCCAGGGGGAAATGCCAGGGGGAGGGGGAAATGTCCAGGGGGGGAAATGTCCAGGGGTAATGCCAGGGGGAGGGGGAAATGTCCAGGGGTAATGCCAGGGGGAGGGGGAAATGTCCAGGGGGGGAAATGTCCAGGGGTAATGCCAGGGGGGGGGTAATGTCCAGGGGCAATGCCAGGGGGGGGGAAATGTCCAGGGGGAAATAATGTGAATGCAATGCAATAATGATGAGAATGATATAATTGCTAATACATTAATTATTTTTCCTTATCGTCATCATTTTCATCATTATTATAATTTACTGTAAATACCACCAATAACTAGTGAACTTCGTCGCTAGAGCTGGTTTCTGGTGTACTGTTTGAACTACGCTGAGAGAGAGAGAGAGAGAGAGAGAGAGAGAGAGAGAGAGAGAGAGAGAGAGAGAGAGAGAGAGAGAGAGAGAGAGTCGTCAGGTGGTCAATGCGGAGTCTATTGGGGTCTTTAAAAGGAGTGGATAAATTCATGGATGGGAAAGAGAGGTGGATATAGGTAGATTTAGGTAACAGGAACTACCTCGTGTAGGTCTCACGGCCTCTTGTAGCTTCCTTACTTTCTTATGTTCATAATGTGTTCTTATGAGAGAGAGAGAGAGAGAGAGAGAGAGAGAGAGAGAGAGAGAGAGAGAGAGAGAGAGAGAGAGAGAGAGAGAGAGAGAGAGAGAGAGAGAAATTATATAGAAACAGACCACACAGATATTTGTCTTCAAACTAGGTGGTCTGTCCTCAGCATAGGTAAACATAATAAAATAGAAGAAAAAAAATACATTAAAATCATTCACAAGTAAAGACGAACAGACAGCCAGCATAACGTTAATTCGTGTCGCATTATCGAAAATCTGTTATGAGGAGACGCATGGTAGTCAAATCAGTAAAAAAAAAAAAAAATACTTGCTTGGCTCCACTGTACCACTAAAGTTTATATATTGTGATCCCTTTTTCCCCCTATTATCCACGTCATAGATAAAGAAATATATTGTGATCCCTTTTTCCCCCTATTATCCACGTCATAGATAAAGAAGAAATATATTGTGATCCCTTTTTCCCCCTATTATCCACGTCATAGATAAAGAAATATATTGTGATCCCTTTTTCCCCCTATTATCCACGTCATTGCTAAAGAAATATATTGTGATCCCTTTTTCCCCCTATTATCCACGTCATAGATAAAGAAGAAATATATTGTGATCCCTTTTTCCCCCTATTATCCACGTCATAGATTAAGAAGAAATGTATTGTGATCCCTTTTTCCCCCTATTATCCACGTCATAGATAAAGAAATATATTGTGATCCCTTTTTCCCCCTATTATCCACGTCATAGATAAAGAAATATATTGTGATCCCTTTTTCCCCCTATTATCCACGTCATAGATAAAGAAATATATTGTGATCCCTTTTTCCCCCTATTATCCACGTCATAGATTAAGAAGAAATATATTGTGATCCCTTTTTCCCCCTATTATCCACGTCATAGATTAAGAAGAAATATATTGTGATCCCTTTTTCCCCCTATTATCCACGTCATAGATAAAGAAGAAATGTATTGTGATCCCTTTTTCCCCCTATTATCCACGTCATTGTTAACCCCTTCACGCCCAGATCTTTCCTTTGCTACATAAAATTGTCTGTTGTCAGCCATAAAATTACGAAAAGTAACTTAATATACCACATGAGTTAGTGGACAAGGATACTAAACAGGTCATAGCTATAAAATATTGCTTATAGTCACTAAAAATCATCTAATGGTACCCAAATTACAATGGAAAAGACGTTCTGGGTCTCAATTGGGGGTTAAAGGAAGAATATGTGATCCCTTTCTGCCCGTGTTTGGCTCCGCATTCTTGTTCCACCTTTTTCCTGGCGTGGCAACAAAGACGCAGGAACCCAGCGACCCTTCCCCATTCAGAATAGTGTGTGGGCACTGTGGGGGGGGAATAGGAGGGAGGGACAGTAGGTGTGGGGGGGGAGCAGTAGGAGGGGGCGGATGGGAGATTCCACTGGGGTGACTATCATGACCTTGGCTTATTGTGATGGGGAAGGAGGAAGAGAGAGAGAGAGAGAGAGAGAGAGAGAGAGAGAGAGAGAGAGAGAGAGAGAGAGAGAGAGAGAGAGAGAGAGAGAGAGAGAGAGAGAGAGAGAGAGTGTGTACTGTACATAATATATACGTGTAAAGGTCAAAGCAAGAGGAAGAGGAAGAGAAGTTAAGACGACATTATGTAAAGTAACACAAAAAGATTATTACTAGAAGGTAATGATTAGTTCCAAAATGACAGGCTAATAACGAAGAAAAAAGGGGCAGATAACCTCGACCCTTCCCTTCAAACAACAACGTAGACAAAAAAGAAATAGACAAAATAACAGTAAGAATAACATCAAATTCACGAGACCTGTACGCTAATTCCTCTAAATCACAAACCGCGAAACTCAATACCGCGAAATACGGGAACGACTGCTGCTGCTCGTGTCAAGAAAATCAGATGCTGAAATTTCCTCATCCTTTCCACAGCGACTACCTTGCCTCATGTGCACTGCCGAGGAATTCTAGGAACTGCTGACGTCAATAGGAGATATACGGCTCGTAACAAAGAAGAAGGGTCAGGGTTTTTTTACGCCTTTGTTGAACCCGTGGCTCAATATTACTGGTGGTGGTGGTGGTGGTGGTGGATTGATCTAAGAACTACATTATTTGAGGTCATTTTTGAAGGTGGTGGCAGTGGGTAGTAGTACAAATATAAGTCAAATTATTCATTTATCAAGGTACTCTCATAAGTAGTGGTTGCGAAATCAAAGAAGCTAGTTCATTTTTTTTTTTTCTCATGAATTTATTTGAAATATTGTCACCACCACAACCACTACATTATGATACTGAACCACCATCATGTTTACTCTTAACTGCTACTACCACCACCATTGCCTTCGCGCACATGCCACACTGCACGTACGCATATGCACGTGTATGCAGGGGACTGTACGGGGATTTGTACCTGCAAATATGCCACAGGATCTACCACGTGTAGGTCTCGCGGCCTCTTGTAGCTTCCTTATGTTCTTAAATATCTTTCTTCATGCATGGGGATCGTCAATAGAGATCTATAAAAGGAGGCTGGATACATTCATGGATGGGGATGAAAGGTGGATGTAGGTAGTGTTAAGGAACAGGAACTACCACGTGTAGGTCTCGCGGCCTCTTGTAGCTTCCTTATGTTCTTAAATATCTTTCTTCATGAATAGGGATCGTCAATAGAGAGCTATAAAAGGAGGCTGGATAAATTCATGGATGGGGATGAAAGGTGGATGTAGGTAGTGTTAAGGAACAGGAACTACCACGTGTAGGTCTCGCGGCCTCTTGTAGCTTCCTTATTTTCTTATGTTCTTATGTGCTTAACGGAGAGGGAGGCAGAGGGAGGGGGGGGCAGGGGGGGCAAGTGTGGTAAGGTGGTGACGCACGATCATTAGTGGTGACGCACGATCATTAGTGGTGACGCACGATCATTAGTGGTGACGCACGATCATAAGTGGTGACGCACGATCATTAGTGGTGACGCACGATCATTAGTGGTGACGCACGATCATTAGTGGTGACGCACGATTATTAGTGGTGACGCACGATCATTAGTGGTGACGCACGATCATTAGTGGTGACGCACGATCATTAGTAGTGACGCACGATCATTAGTGGTGACGCACGATCATTAGTGGTGACGCACGATCATTAGTGGTGACGCACGATCATAAGTGGTGACGCACGATCATCAGTAGTGACGCACGATCATTAGTGGTGACGCACGATCATTAGTGGTGACGCATCTAATGGTTTTGGTTTGACGTGAGGCAATTAAGTGGCGATGCCCTGGATTCTACTCACTTTTTTTTTACGATTTTTTTAACGAGGTGAAAAATCTTGACCCTTTGCTGCTTACTGACTGATATTTGATGCCAGGAGAAGGGAATACTACGGTTCTTCTAATTTTCGGCTGTATTTTATCATAGTTAACCATAGTATCAGGTAAACATAGGCGTAATTTTAAGCATGAGACCTTAAGATAGAATGGAATTTTCGCTTTGTTGACATAAAAGACTATAAATGACGTGTGAGGCAGCTTGTGTTCCCTCGCTCTTATAACAACATTTTAAAATCTCTTGTTTCACCACTCACTCGATTTTTATGAGTTGTTGCTTTAACTTTATCCATTTCCGTTAATATTAAAGTTATAGAACATAAGAACATAAGAGAATAAAGAAGCTACAAGAGGCCGCGAGACTTACGTTTCCTGTTACAGCAATTTAAATGTAATGGGATTTTTCTTATTGCATTAAGGTGATGTGATAGTAATACGTTGTAGACATCTAGAATTGCCGACGTAATTAGTGTTAAGGTGATGCAATGTTTAGAAATAGGTGTTTTTTAGTGCTTATAGGGGAAGGTGGGCAAAATGGCACCCTTAAACCCTTCACACCCAGATATTTCCTTAGCTATATAAAAAATCGTATATTGTTAGCCATAAAATCACGAAAAATAACTTAATATACCAAATTAGTTACTCGACAAGGATACAAAACAGGTCATATCTATAAAATATTGCTTATATTCACTAAAAATTGCACTGTTGGGTGGACAGGGGCTGGGGTTTTAAGGAAACAACCCATCTGTTTCCGCTCCGCCCGGGGATCGAACCCGGGACTTCTCGGTTCTGAACCGAGCGTGCTATCCCTTACACCATGGAGTACCATGGTGTGTGTGTGTGTGTATGTATGAGTGTGTGTGTGTGTATGAGTGTGTGTGTGTGTGTGTGTGTGTATGAGTGTGTGTGTGAGTGTATGTGTGTGTGTGTGTGTGTGTATTACAATGGAAATTACGTTCTGGGTCTCAAGGGGTTAAGGCAAGGCAAGAATATTCGAGCAGGGACCTCATAAGCACAGCGATAGAATTAATTAGTACCTATCATACTCAAACTCAAATATTTATCATTAACCACGTGAGACCCAGAACGTAATTTCCATTGTAATTTGGGTACCATTAGACGATTTTTTTAAGCGAATATAGGCAATAATTTATAGATATGACCTGATTATTAGCATCCTTGTCGACTAACTAGCTAATTTGGTATATTCAGTTACTTTTCGTAATTTTATGGCTAACAACATACGATTTTTTATAACCAAGGAAAGATCTGGGTGTGAAGGGGTTAATTGTCTCTCCATAATTACTAACTAACATCATGCAAGTAATTTTCATCCTCACAGTAGAACATCTGTGAAATACGACAACTGTTAACGTGGTTAGTCTTTGCAATGCCTCTCTTCTTCTTCTTCTTCTTGTTGTTCCTCTTCCTCTCCCTCTTTCTCTTCTTCTACTTTTTCTTCTTCTTCTTCTTGTGACCTCTTTCGCTTAGTATCGCTTCGTAGGTCCTCTCCTCTCCTCTCTTCTCCTCTCTTCTCTTCTCTTCTCTTCTCTTCTCTTCTCTTCTCTTCTCTTCTCTTCTCTTCTCTTCTCTTCTCTTCTCTTCTCTTCTCTTCTCTTCTCTTCTCTTCTCCTCTCCTCTGCCTGACAGTGCCGAGGCCTACGAGAGAGCCCGTGTGTTTTCGCCATCACAGTGACGTCATAAAGCAACAGCCAATGGGCGAGGCTCTACACAGCAGCCGGGTTCTGATTGGTGCGTGTCAAAGGCCCTCCAAGCAGTCCCAAGTTTTTTTTCTCTATTTTTTTCTTTCGTGTTGCTTGACTGCCTCTCTCTCTCTCTCTCTCTCTCTCTCTCTCTCTCTCTCTCTCTCTCTCTCTCTCTCTCTCTCTCTCTCTCTCTCTCTCTCTCTCTCTCTTTCTTTCGTGTTGCTTGACTGCTTCTCTCTCTCTCTCTCTCTCTCTCTCTCTCTCTCTCTCTCTCTCTCTCTCTCTCTCTCTCTCTCTCTCTCTCTCTCTCTTCTCTCTCTCTCTCTTTCTTTCGTGTTGCTTGACTGCTTCTCTCTCTCTCTCTCTCTCTCTCTCTCTCTCTCTCTCTCTCTCTCTCTCTCTCTCTCTCTCTCTCTCTCTCTCTCTCTCTCTCTCTCTCTCTCTCTCTCTCAGATGGGTGTGTAGAACAAGAATGCAACAGATATCTCCTAATAAACTAGTAATAAACGTAAACACTTTTGTAGGATCTTAATGACAGATAGCTATAGATCGGAAAATAAACTTCAACGATTGGCAAGA
>JACEEZ010023682.1:153296-200796 GCA_016584305.1 Chionoecetes opilio | reverse complement strand
TATACGGTACTGTCAACACCTATATATACGGTACTGTCAACACCTATATATACGGTACTGTCAACACCTATATATACGGTACTGTCAACACCTATATATACGGTACTGTCAACACCTATATATACGGTACTGTCAACACCTATATATACGGTACTGTCAACACCTATATATACGGTACTGTCAACACCTATATATACGGTACTGTCAACACCTATATATACGGTACTGTCAACACCTATATATACGGTACTGTCAACACCTATATATACGGTACTGTCAACACCTATATATACGGTACTGTCAACACCTATATATACGGTACTGTCAATACCTATATATACGGTACTGTCAACACCTATATATACGGTACTGTCAACACCTATATATACGGTACTGTCAACACCTATATATACGGTACTGTCAACACCTATATATCGGTACTGTCAACACCTATATATACGGTACTGTCAACACCTATATATATGGTACTGTCAACACCTATATATACGGTACTGTCAACACCTATATATACGGTACTGTCAACACCTATATATACGGTACTGTCAACACCTATATATACGGTACTGTCAACACCTATATATACGGTACTGTCAACACCTATATATACGGTACTGTCAACACCTATATATACGGTACTGTCAACACCTATATATACGGTACTGTCAACACCTATATATACGGTACTGTCAACACCTATATATACGGTACTGTCAACACCTATATATACGGTACTGTCAACACCTATATATACGGTACTGTCAACACCTATATATACGGTACTGTCAATACCTATATATACGGTACTGTCAACACCTATATATACGGTACTGTCAACACCTATATATACGGTACTGTCAACACCTATATATACGGTACTGTCAATACCTATATATACGGTACTCCTGAACTCAGCCACTCTGATTTTCTGTTGTCGCTCCTTCATCAGTTTGTTTCTGGAATGATTGAATCCACTTTTTGAAGTATGTGTATATAATTCCTATTTATCATTACTGAATTCGCTCAAAAAAAGAATGTCACTTCCCCCCCCCCCCCCTCTCAGATGGACGTGCGCGTGGCGCCCCCAACCCGGCGCCGCGGCGACCCTCCAGGACGGCCCGCCCCACGCAGCCGCCCGCCACCGCCGGCAGGCCCTTGGGCGCCGCGGCACTCAAACAGCAGCCGCCAACCCTCACCCTCCACCTCAGCGTGAGTCAATACTGTACCTTGATCTTACGAGGCTTGGCTTGGCTATGGCTACCGTCTGTAAGCGTTCACTTTAAAAATGATAATGATAATAACAATACGAATGGAGACTACACCTTTTCACTGCCAAAAATGTATGAGTGCCCAAAATTTTGAGTGGTAAAATTTTGAGTGCCTAACAATTTTGAGTGCCAAAAATTTTGAGTGCCAAAAAAATTGAGTGCCAAAAAATATTGAGTGGCAAACATTTTTGAGTGGCAACAAATTTTGAGTGTCAATTTTTTTCAAGTGCCAAAGGTTTTGAGTGCCAAAAAATTTTTAGTGGCAAAAATTTTGAGTGGCAAAAATTTGTGCCAAAAATCATCAATCAAAAATCAAAATCATGAAATCATATGTCATCTTTTACATTAGTGACATTATAATCTTACTGGCTGCCATTAATGAATTCTCTTATTTGGCATTTTGCACGTACTGATCTGTCTTAGGCTGATTTCTTGAAGATATTTGCAAGGTTCTATCCTCAGGATGCCGCCCTTGGATATCACCAGCGGTACATGGGAGCCCCGGGAGACACAGGTGCCGGGGCGAGGGGCACGGCGAGACGGGGCTGCGGGGCGGGGCGAGGCGTGGTCGGGGCCTTAGGCGGACAGCTTCACTCAAGACCCTGCGGACACAAGCCGCCTCCTGCCGGCTAGGCCCCGGATGGTAAGACTAAGGTTCTACAAAGGTCTCCTCCACCTCCCTCCCTCCCCCCCTCCAAAAAAAACCCCATCTCTTGAAGAGTAGGGATCCTCTGCAAGATTACGAGCTTCTGCAAAATATATTTTGTCAGACTGTCCCGATTCAGAATTTAATTTTCTCTCTCCCTCGTTGCAGCCCGGCCTCCGCCTCTCCGGGGAGGACGAGGAGAAGCAGCGTCACCGGCGCCGTCTGGAGGCCTTGTCCCACCTCGGCCTCAACACCGCCGCAGACCTCGCCCTCCACAGGCCTCAGCCTCGCGGCCTTCACAGTATTAAATCTTATTGGCTCGCTGTTGATGAATACATAGCATTGGAATGTATAAAGAACACACATGACTGTTTACTTATTATGTTGATGTATAAAAATGAATTCAAATATTTCATTCCTACACTCATAGATGCTGAAGACTTGAGTGACAGACGGAATGTCTGTCTTTTACCATCAAGGACGATAAAAAGTAGATAACTTCTTTGCAGCATTCAATAATCTAAGCTTCTTCCCTTTCCCCCGCCCCAGGGAATATTCCTACGATCTTTGAGAGCCCCAAAGCAGATGCTCAGCTCCCCGTCAGAGCACCGGGCCTCGGCGGGAACTGCCGATGCCCACGGCCCGGGGGATGTAATATATACGGTACTGTCAACACCTATATATACGGTACTGTCAAACCAAATATATACGGTACTGTCAACACCTATATATACGGTACTGTCAACACCTATATATACGGTACTGTCAACACCTATATATACGGTACTGTCAACACCTATATATACGGTACTGTCAACACCTATATATACGGAAACTGTCACACCTATATATACGGTACTGTCAACACCTATATATACGGTACTGTCACACCTATATATACGGTACTGTCAACACCTATATATACGGTACTGTCAACACCTATATATACGGTACTGTCAACACCTATATATACGGTACTGTCAACCTATATATACGGTACTGTCAACACCTATATATACGGTACTGTCAACCTATATACGGTACGTCACACCTATATATACGGTACTTGTCGTCAACCTATATATACGGTACTGTCAACACCTATAATACGTACTGTCAACACCTATATATACGGTACTGTCAACACCTATATATATGGTACTGTCAACACCTATATATACGGTACTGTCAACACCTATATATACGGTACTGTCAACACCTATATATACGGTACTGTCAACACCTATATATACGGTACTGGTCAACACCTATATATACGGTACTGTCAACACCTATATATACGGTACTGTCAACACCTATATATACGGTACTGTCAACACTATATACGGTACTGTCACACCTTATATAACGGTACTGTCAACACCTATATATACGGTACTGTCAACACCTATATATACGGTACTGTCAACACCTATATATACGGTACTGTCAACACCTATATATACGGTACTGTCAATACCTATATATACGGTACTGTCAACACCTATATATACGGTACTGTCAACACCTATATATACGGTACTGTCAACACCTATATATACGGTACTGTCAATACCTATATATACGGTACTCCTGAACTCAGCCACTCTGATTTTCTGTTGTCGCTCCTTCATCAGTTTGTTTCTGGAATGATTGAATCCACTTTTTGAAGTATGTGTAATATAATTCCTATTTATCATTACTGAATTCGCTCAAAAAAAGAAATGTCACTTCCCCCCCCCCCCCTCTCAGATGGACGTGCGCGTGGCGCCCCACAACCCGGCGCCGCGGCGACCCTCCAAGGACGGCCCCGCCCCACGCAGCCGCCCCGCCACCGCCGGCAGGCCCTTGGGCGCCGCGGCACTCAAACAGCAGCCGCCAACCCTCACCCTCCACCTCAGCGTGAGTCAATACTGTACCTTGATCTTACGAGGCTTGGGCTTGGCTATGGCTACCGTCTGTAAGCGTTCACTTAAAAATGATAATGATAATAACAATACGAATGGAGACTACACCTTTTCACTGCCAAAAATGTATGAGTGCCCAAAAATTTTGAGTGGTAAAATTTTTGAGTGCCTAACAATTTTGAGTGCCAAAAAATTTTGAGTGCCAAAAAAAATTTGAGTGCCAAAAAATATTGAGTGGCAAACATTTTTGAGTGGCAACAAATTTTGAGTGTCAATTTTTTTCAAGTGCCAAAAGGTTTTGAGTGCCAAAAAATTTTGAGTGGCAAAAAATTTTGAGTGGCAAAAATTTGTGCCAAAAATCATCAATCAAAAATCAAAATCATGAAATCATATGTCATCTTTTACATTAGTGACATTATAATCTTACTGGCTGCCATTAATGAATTCTCTTATTTGGCATTTTGCACGTACTGATCTGTCTTAGGCTGATTTCTTGAAGATATTTGCAAGGTTCTATCCTCAGGATGCCGCCCTTGGATATCACCAGCGGTACATGGGAGCCCCGGGAGACACAGGTGCCGGGGCGAGGGGCACGGCGGAGACGGGGCTGCGGGGCGGGGCGAGGCGTGGTCGGGGCCTTAGGGCGGACAGCTTCACTCAAGACCCTGCGGACACAAGCCGCCTCCTGCCGGCTAGGCCCCGGATGGTAAGACTAAGGTTCTACAAAGGTCTCCTCCACCTCCCTCCCTCCCCCCCTCCAAAAAAAACCCCATCTCTTGAAGAGTAGGGATCCTCTGCAAGATTACGAGCTTCTGCAAAAATATATTTTGTCAGACTGTCCCGATTCAGAATTTAATTTTCTCTCTCCCTCGTTGCAGCCCGGCCTCCGCCTCTCCGGGCAGGACGAGGAGAAGCAGCGTCACCGGCGCCGTCTGGAGGCCTTGTCCCACCTCGGCCTCAACACCGCCGCAGACCTCGCCCTCCACAGGCCTCAGCCTCGCGGCCTTCACAGTATTAAATCTTATTGGCTCGCTGTTGATGAATACATAGCATTGGAATGTATAAAGAACACACATGACTGTTTACTTATTATGTTGATGTATAAATATGAATTCAAATATTTCATTCCTACACTCATAGATGCTGAAGACTTGAGTGACAGACGGAAATGTCTGTCTTTTACCATCAAGGACGATAAAAAGTAGATAACTTCTTTGCAGCATTCAATAATCTAAGCTTCCTTCACGCAGGTATTACAGAGAGCCAGCAGCTCAGCCTAGGCAGCCCCGGAGCCTCCCGCCCGGGACACCTGCGGAGTGGCACCGCCAGGGTCCGGGCGGGTGGCACGGAGAGTGTCTTTGACCCTCTCTACATGCCGGGAGCCGCGGCGGAGCCCCAGAACCCCGAAGAGTTCAAGATCCGGCGGCCGCTCACCACGCGGGAGCTCACCAAGAAGATCAAGAAGCACCAGGCGGCCATCAGGCGGGAACGTCGCCGCTGCATCGCCGGCGCCGAGCGGCCTCCGGTGAGGGAGTGATGGGTTCTGGAGGTGAACTTTGAATAGTTCAGTTCATATTATTCTTGCCTTGCCTTAACTAGGTGTCATCTCTCCCTCTCTGTCTCGTATTTGAGAATACATTAATAATTTTTTTCTTCCAGAGTAAGGTTGTTAACACTGCCTAGGGATGTCATTACTGGTGTGCCAATATGACTACAGGGACATGACCTTCCCCCTTACATCTAAACAGAACCAAACAGGCTGAACTTTGTGCCGCTTTTTTGAGACATCACTGTTGCCGTCTGAAAGGTTGTCTTTATGTTGCTACAGATGGGTCGTGTAAAGGTGGCTTTGTGAAACTTCCAACGAAAGAAGGGTTAACGTCACACAGCCCAGTTGATATTCACTTGACCTGAAGCGCAACATGGGCTCAGGAAACTTAGCCTTGTATGAGCATAGTACTTATGTAAAAGGGTGACATTGCGGAACTTTATTATCAACAAAATATTAACTTCCACTGGCAGGGCAGGGCAGTGCAGATACGCAGGCGTGTATACTTCCAAGAAAAACTGAAAAATGCTATTAAAAAAATTGCCTCTTATTACATGAATGGTGCAGCCATGGCAATTATGTATGATAGTCTTCAACAATGCTCTCAAAATATTTAAGAAAATAAACTAAGAACAGACATGTAACGTAGGCGCGAGCTACACGCCCAACTAATTACAACCTCGGACACAAAGAGAAGGTCGATACACAAGAGGACATACAAAACAACTAGGAAAAGGGAAATACCTGAACAACATGAAGAAGTACAGCTTTCCTCATAGAAATGTAGAAGTTTGGAATGGACTAAACGAGGAGGTGATATCGGCATATAATGTTCACCAATTGAATGAAAGACTGGATAAATGTAGATATGGAGACGGGACCCCAGGAGTGTAGCTCAGGCCCTGTAAAACACAACTAGGTAAATTCAACTAGGTAAATACACACCCCTTTAGTAAATTTAGTAAGACCATGCCGTTGGATATACCACCCTTTAGTAAGACCATGCCGTTGGATATACCACCCTTTAGTAAGACCATGGCGTTGGATATACCACCCTTTAGTAAGACCATGCCGTTGGATATACCACCCTTTAGTAAGACCATGCCGCTGGTGTCCCCCACAGGCCAGGAAGAAGGCAAGCTACCTGGAGATGCTGGAGAACAGGCAGGAATTCCGACGCGTTTTGGTGAATCTCTTGAAGACCGAGGAGGCCGGTCCGGGCGCGGGGGGTCGGGGGCAGCTAGACCGTCGCTACCACTACTTCATCACGCGGGGCCTCTCCATGCGCTCCAGCCCCTTCCAGAAGTCCTGGGTGTCTGCCATCCTCGGCCTGGTGCCCAAACACCTCAGGTCAGTGGCCGGGAGAGGCGCTGAAAGACATGCCAGGCAGAAAGGTTTGTCTCTGGTTTGCAGTTCAGGGTAATTATTATTTTTTTCTTTTTGATATTTGAAAGAAAAAAAAAGAGATGGCTGAGGTTGACAAAGTGGAAAAGAAAAATGCAAGAGCTGAATGTCCTGAAAGCTTTCCTTGTGCCACTTCTCACACCTTGGAGCAGCTTGTTGTATATAATTCGTCAATTCTTAAATTTATGCATTGGCTAGATATATGGAATTGGATCCTTATCCCTCAACGCTGGGGCCAGAGATAAGGCGGCCATAGTCCAGTTGTAATTGTACAGATACGCGGCAGCAGCTGTAGATAAGGAAACTGGATGACTCATTTTAATTATTATGTGACTAGGAGGGGGTCATGACTATACATTGTTGACATCAGAGACTCAGACCAGCATCATTCATAAAAGGAATATTATGGTTACTTATTGTATTATAAAGAAGCATGGGGTGAATATTGGGTTTAGAATTGGACCAATCAGAAAACTGACATGATTTGTATAAGGGAGTTTCCCTAGACTACTTTTTTAAGATTCCATGTAATGTTGCAGGAACCAGACGGGGACTTGCCAGAGCCTGTTGCAGCAGCTGCAGAGAGACTACGAACACAACATGAGGAAAGTGGCCGTCGATTTTGTCCTCAACTCGGGCAAACCTCGACCACGTCGCCAGAAAGCCAATGAGGTGGGGAGGATAACGGTGCATTTATAACCATGAACAGAATGTCAGTGCAACCCCTTCAGTAATTGTAGTGGTGTGCCGTGCCCATGTACACACATCTACATGTCAGTCTGTGTCTCACTTATTGTGTGTGTCCTCTTATCACATGTACTCAGGAAGTCCTCGCCCACAGAGGGGATCAAGTCGCTTGGCGCTGGAGTCCTGGGGACCCTCCAAGAACTCCATCCGGAGGAACCTTCACCTGCTGAACCTGTGCATGCTGGCCACCCTGGAGATGTGGTACCGGGAGTACAGGTGAGGCCACCCTGGAGATGTGGTACCGGGAGTACAGGTGAGGCCACCCTGGAGATGTGGTACCGGGAGTACAGGTGAGGCCACCCTGGAGATGTGGTACCGGGAGTACAGGTGAGGCCACCCTGGAGATGTGGTACCGGGAGTACAGGTGAGGCCACCCTAGAGATGTGGTACCGGGAGTACAGGTGAGGCCACCCTGGAGATGTGGTACCGGGAGTACAGGTGAGGCCACCCTAGAGATGTGGTACCGGGAGTACAGGTGAGGCCACCCTGGAGATGTGGTACCGGGAGTACAGGTGAGGCCACCCTGGAGATGTGGTACCGGGAGTACAGGTGAGGCCACCCTGGAGATGTGGTACCGGGAGTACAGGTGAGGCCACCCTGGAGATGTGGTACCGGGAGTACAGGTGAGATAGATAAAGGGTGACATTGATAGATAAAGTGATCTTGATATAAAGTTTGCCAATGACTGTTTATACCTGGCCTTGTGGTGTGTCTGTGGCAGCACCCTGCGTCTGGTGGAGGTGGTCAAGGTGATGCAGGGTCACCACAGCATGGAGCTGGAGGAGTTCATGGCGGGCGTTGAGGACCAGCTGGACCAGACTAACCAGACCTTGGGACAGTGGTTCACACAGATCCAGACCATCTTCTACAAGGTGATCAAGGAAATGTTTAACCTTTCAATTCATGAATGTTGCCATGACTACGAGGGTGAGCCTTTGATGCTTGAGGTGACTGCATGTGCTGTGCAGCAGCTAGTGAGCTTACAACCAGCACTACACCCAGTTAAAGTTAATATGCTGGCTTATAAGATAAATATGAAAATATTGAACAAACAATATGGGTATTATTAAGGATTGATTATCTAGTGTCTTGGGAAAAGTAAAAACATTATTGTATTTTGCGTGCAGGGGTTCCAGCGCGGGCAGATGCCGGGCTTCAGCCAGCCAGCCCGCCTTTCCTCCTTCTGCAATGCTGCCGTCAACATCATGACTCACAACCTGCAGTCTCTCTGCCTCCTGTCACTCTTCTCCACCACGGCCTCGCTGTGTGGGGCCAAACCTAACCTGCAGGACCCGGCCTCCCTGGCACTCTGGATCAAGGCACCCACTTCAGGTGAGCAGCCAGCCAGCCAGCCATTAGTCTGCAGGGCTTCTCACACATCAAACTTATTCTATATTTGATCAAAGAATTTGGGGATATGATATTTTTTTTTTTTCATTTGTGCCTATAGCGCCTGTAGGCAGTGATAACCCATGGCTCGGATGGTAGGCTCTGGAGGTTCACTTGAGGGCTGTGATGATGGTTAGTCCTCGCCCGTGGTGGCGAAGGTCACTTATATTTTGCTTTATCTCTTCATATGAAAGAATCTTTGAAATGTAGTGCAGTAGGAGGTTCAGGATAGAAAAGAAGTGAAAGTAAGACATGTGATTTGAATGAAATGAGGCACCAAGATGAACCTTCTGAAAAGCAGACATGCCCTCATAACCCCGTGAATGGTGTCTTGGTCTCCTTCCTCAGCTGATCCTCCTCACGCCCCAGCACGCCTGGACAGCAAGTCCTGTCAGGGCGAGGACCAGGCCACGGATGAAGGTCTGGGCGAGTCAGTGGGTGAAGCCTGCCTCCTAAACACCAGTGAGACAGCAGGGGAGGGTGACTCGGGCGCCCCGGACCATGGTGACAGCGGCATCCCTACCCAGGCAGGCTCCAGCGGCCACCCTGACAAGCCCATGGTGCTCAAGCTGCACCTGCTGCTCAGCGGGAAGCAGGTGGGCGCTGTGTGTGTCTCTGTCATGTGCAAGGGTTAGGGTTGTAATAATAATAATAATAATAATAATAATAATAATAATAATAATAATAATAATAATAATAATAATAATAATAATAATAATAATAATAATAATAATAATATTGTTTTCACCCGAAGGCATATAGGGAAAAAAAATACATAACATACAGACATGAGGGAGTGAACTTAAGTACTAAATAAAATAAAATACATTGTTATGTAATGGAATATGTCATCTTGCCTCATTTTGATAATATTTTGATAATCATTCTACCTATTTAGATCAATTAAAGTATTGATTTTTTTTAATATCCAGTTTATATGTTTTGTTTCTTTGTTTCTTTGTGTGTGTGTGTGTGTGTGTGTGTGTGTGTGTGTGTGTGTGTGTGTGTGTGTGTGTGTGCTGAGCAGGTGATAATCAAGCCAACCTTCGCTGAGGTGGAGACGTCACTTCTCTCGCTCTATGACAAGATGATGAAGCTGTGCCTGTCTGTGCCGCGCCTGGAGACCAAGCTCTTCGCCGAGTGGGAGGGACGGCAGGGCAGCATCACGGTGAGGAAGAGGACCAGAAACAGGACCTCACCTATACTTATGTTCTTATGTTCATGTGCAGTAACAGACGGGATTCTGTGCGCAAAAAAGAAACTTTTGGCGTTCTC
This sequence comes from Chionoecetes opilio, assembly GCA_016584305.1. NCBI lineage: Eukaryota > Metazoa > Arthropoda > Malacostraca > Decapoda > Majidae > Chionoecetes > Chionoecetes opilio. The sequence continues at coordinate 190,593 of JACEEZ010023682.1, read as the reverse complement.
GGTGACCCGAGTTTGATCACCGAAGAAAACCAAAAAATCTTTCTGCACCGTCGAGTGGCCTAAGAACACCCACATGCCCTGCCCATTAACTCTACCTTGGATTACGAGTGCATCGGAGGACACAGGGGGCCGGCATGAGCCTCTAATCACAGGCGTCACTATAAGAATCCTGCCTGCACCACCACGGGCGAGGACCAACCATCACAGCCCTCAAGTGAACCTCCAGAACCTACCATCACAGCCCTCAAGTGAACCTCCAGACCTACCATCCGAGCCCTGGGTCACCACTGCCTACAGGCGCTATAGGCACAAATGTAAAAAAAAAAAAAAAAAAAAAAAAAAAAAAACTTTGTCAATGAAGGAGAAATACTACTATAGTCGCCACACGTTAAGGTGGCGAAAATGTGGCCTCTTCACTCCCCCCTTCCGAATGCATGGGACTGGCTGAGGTGTTGGGTGTTGGGGCCTTAGGGCAGAACTTGGAGTAAGGCATTCTCACCCAACACCCAAAACCTCAGCCAATCCCGTGTGTTGGAGAGGGGGGAGTGAAGGGGCCACATTATCGCCACCTTGAACGTGCAGTAGTAGTAGTATCTCTCTCCTTCATTGACAAAGTTACTAACATATTTTGAGTTCCTTATTTTCCTTGATTTTCACTTCTTTATTTAACCCTTGATTTATGTGTGCTATGAGGGGTTTTTTTCTTCAAGCTTCCTTTGTGCACACAGAATCCCGTCTGGTACTACACATGAACATAAGAAAATAAGGAAGCTACAAGAGGCCGTGAGACCGACACGTGGTAGTTCCTGTTACTTAACACTACCTACATCCACCTTTCATCCCCATTCATGAAATTATCTAGCCTCCTTTTAAAGCTCCCTATTGAGTCCACACCTGACTACCTGACGACTACCTACCTGACGACTAGCATGACTTGTTTTCCCTCGCTCAGCCGGTGGTGGAGGAGGTGGTGGTGGCGAGGCTGAGACAACAGGTGCTGAAGGAGGTGTCGGATTCCAATGTGGCACCGACGCACCACGCCACACACTACACCAAGTACAATGCCCTCATCAGCGGCCAGGTGAGAGAGAGAGAGAGAGAGAGAGAGAGATTCTGAACATTTTACTGCCTTAACTTCTCTATCTTTTAAGCCATCTGTGTGTTTAATAACTTTAAATAAAAAATAAAAGAAGAAGAGGAAGGAGGCATTCTGAAGGAGAGAGAGAGAGAGAGAGAGAGAGAGAGAGAGAGAGAGAGAAAGAGAGAGAAAAAAAATATATTTATAAGTGAAAATAATAATAATAATAATACGTAATTTAATTTTCACCCGAAGGCATACAGGAAAGACAACAACAACAACAACATAATAAACAGACATGAGGGAATGAACTCAAGCACTGAAGCAAATCAAAGATAATATAGACCTGTGGGACAGAGCATTTTTTAAGCCAATCTTACTGGGCGACATTCCTTGGATAGCCAGAAAGGTCAAGGCCTACCTGTTAAAATATAGTTTTTTGGATACATCAACTTGACCCTTTTGTATGTTGTGTATAAATAAAGATCCTATGCAGTAATAAGAGTGCACTTCTGGATCTAACACACACAGACATGATGAGCCATTGTATCCATTGGCATACCTGTTAAACTACAGCTTTTTGGTATTAGTATCATCTTCCCATTGTGTATGTTGTGTGACCCCTCCCCTCCCTCTCCATGCTGTGTTTATGAATCTTCCAGTGGCACCAACAACCTTTCACTGCACAAACAATCAACGGGTTGTATATTGCTCGTATTCGTAGTCACATACCATGATTGCTCGTGGTAATTGCTATGATTTTGTTCCATTTCTACTCAGTCAAAATTATTCACTTGATCTTGTAGCTGCCATGGAAAGTACTAGAGCAATCATACAGTACTCCTATTGCAATCACAACAGAGATCTTGTAGCTGCCATGGAAAGTACTAGAGCAATCCTACAGTACTCCTATTGCAATCACAACAGAGCTGGCATGACATAGTGATTTAATTAGGACAAGACAAAAAGTGAACAATGACCACGTACAATGATGGTATGGGACTACGAATATGGGTTACAGATGGCTCCACAAGATGATATAACCAATAATAAAAGAAATGGATCTAAATAAAGATTATAATTTTTAAGCAGTAATAAGAATGTATTTTTGGATCTTACACACACACACGCAGACATGATGAGCCATTGCATCCCAGAAGGATTTTATGAATAAATATCTTGTCGCCCGGTAGCTGAAAAATGTCCTTACTGGGCGACAGTATTCCATCACTGGGAGACATTTTGGTCGCCCAGTTAGCATGTTAAAAAATGCACTGATGTGGGCAATGGGGAAATGACTAAATAGCGTCGCTCATTCATTCAGACTCATGTATCATCACTATTTTCTTCCCTTTCTTCGTTATGTCCCTTTCTTCTCAGTCTTCATTTCTTCTTCCCCATTTCTCCATCTTCCTTTCTTTCTTTATTCTTGTCTCGCCTCTGTTTTCTCCAGGCAGAGGAGGAAGTGCAGGAGTTTATGTCAGGCGATCACCCATTTGAAACTTACAAGGAGAAGCTGACGGAATTCACAACGCTGAGAGCAGACATCCTGACTTCCTCCCAGCAGGTGACTCAGTCTTTGACATTCACGTACCGTAGATAACACTATAGTCGCCAGTCACTTGCCACTGCACTAATGTCGCCAGGCACAATATATTACGAATTTTAGCATCACTACAGACTTTTATGTGCCACTGAAGACATGTAGTGTGATGTACATAATATGGTATTGTTTTAATAGATATGACCTGTTTAGTATCATTGTCGACTAACTAATTTGGTATATTCAGTTACTTTTCGTAATTTTATAGCTAACAACAGACAATTTTATATAGCAAAGGAAAGATCTGGGTGTGAAGGGGTTAAGGCATGGAAGCAGTAACATAGGATAGCAGCATGAGGTAGGCAGCCTTGGGTGTTGGTGGTGACAGGTGGTGACAGGTGGTGTGCCGCAGGTGGTGGAGCTGGGTCCCTATGAGGTGCACTGTGAGGCCCTGGTGGAGGCGCTGGTCACTCGCGTCACCAATCTGAGGCGGGAACTGCTGATGCACCTCCACGGTCGCTACTGTGCTACTGCCGACACGTGGGTGATCCTCCTCCTCTCTCCAGCCTCTGTCTTCCCTCCTCCCTCTCCAGCCTGTCTTCCCTCCTCCCTCTCTCCAGCCTCTCTCCAGCCTGTGTCTTCCCTCCCTCTCTCCAGCCTGTCTTCCCTCTTCCCTCTCTCCAGCCTCTCTCCAGCCTGTGTCTTCCCTCCCTCTCTCCAGCCTGTCTTCCCTCTTCCCTCTCTCCAGCCTGTCTTCCCTCCCTCTCTCCAGCCTGTCTTCCCTCCTCCCTCTCTCCAGCCTGTCTTCCCTCCTCCCTCTCTCCAGCCTGTCTTCCCTCCCTCTCTCCAGCCTGTCTTCCCTCCCTCTCTCCAGCCTGTCTTCCCTCCTCCCTCTCTCCAGCCTGTCTTCCCTCCCTCTCTCCAGCCTGTCTTCCCTCCCTCTCTCCAGCCTGTCTTCCCTCTTCCCTCTCTCCAGCCTGTCTTCCCTCCCTCTCTCCAGCCTCTGTCTTACCCTCACTGTACCACTTCTATTAACAGTCAAAAGGCTGAAGACCCTCCCATTCTTAAAGCTGCACAAAATCCCCTTAGTATACTACATATCGTCACACTCCTAAAGAAAGCCCAAGTCATTTTTTCTACTTTTCGGGAAATATAAAAAAACTTCCTCATTTTCTTAATTTTGATATCAATGCATTGTTTACCTTTTTATATTTTAGACCACTCACACCCTACACACGCACACACACACACTCACACCCACACTCACACCCTACACACACACACTCACACCCACACTCACACCCTACACACGCACACACACACACTCACACCCTACACACACACACTCACACCCACACTCACACCCTACACACACACACTCACACCCACACTCACACCCTACACACGCACACACACACACTCACACCCACACTCACACCCTACACACACACACTCACACCCACACTCACACCCTACACACACACACTCACACCCACACTCACACCCTACACACACACACTCACACCCACACTCACACCCTACACACACACACACTCACTCACACCCACACTCACACCCTACACACACACACACACACTCACACACACACTCACACCCTACACACACACACACTCACACCCACACTCACACCCTACACACACACACACACACTCACACACACACTCACACCCTACACACACACACTCACACCCTACACACACACACACACACCCATACTCACACCCTACACACACACACTCACACCCACACTCACACCCTACACACACACACACACACACCCACACACACACCCTACACATGACATTGGCGACTATACCAATAGATGCGCTACAGTATGAAGAATTTATGTAGACAAAAATCCAGAAATTGCCCAAAAATGACAGGCAGTTTCTTTATGAGAGTGACGATATATACTTACATATACCCTTATACTGCATTATATCCCTCCTCTCCTCCAGTTCAATCTAAGTGTTCCTTCACTGTCTATTACTTCAGGTTCTTTGTTCCCTTGCCCAGGCTGTGTGGGGAGCTCAAGGTGATCACAGAGCGGGCCCTCAGCACCCCGGGAGACACCCTGCAGCTGATGGAACACAAGCGCTACATGGAAGACGTGATGGAAAACCAACTCACCACACTGGAGACCCGTGTCTGGTGTCTCCATCAACAGCTGCAGGTTTGTGTGTCTTCTTCTTCTTTCTGTTTAACGTCAGTTTTTCCCGTGATTTTTATGAGGTTAGACGGTTGATGATATGCCTCCAACTATCTCTATCCGTTGCCGTATCATTCTCTTCAGTTTCAGGTGTGTGTGTGTGTGTACATACTGGAGATATTGCTTAAAATTGTATCCCTGTCTCAGAACTAGATATATATATTTTGTAATGAAGGAAAATATACGCACAAATCTCTTTAAGCCCTTGAGACCCAGAACGTAATTTCCATTGTAATTTGGGTACCATTAGGCAATTTTTAGTGACTATAAACAATATGGAATAGATATGACCTATTAAGTATCTTTGTCGACTAACTAATTTGATATATTAAGTTACTTTTCGTAATTTTATGGCTCGACAACAGACAATTTTTTATAGCAAAGGAAAGGTCTGGGCGTGAAGGGGTTAATTTTGATTATGGAGAATGAGACCGCAGTGCTTAGTGGTGAGCTGCTAAGTATCTAGTATTTGGTATTTCAGTCATTATTAGGAGATTATTTTTATCCACCCAGTCAAGGTAAATACATGCTGTACACTCTGCAATATAAGAATAAGGGAATCTGCATTATAAGAATTTAGGACTCAGCGTGAAACTCGAGGATCGCGAAACTCGGATAGCGTGAAACTCGGGAGGGTACTGTATTTTTATCCACCCAGTCAAGGTTATTGCATGCTGTACATTCTGCAGTACCTGGCGGAAAATATGGCACTGAGCTCAGAGGAGTGCAGTGACGCCGTGCAGCCACTCTCCTGGTTCATCCGCCTGCCAGAAGTGTTCCGAGTCCACCTCCAGATCATCACCGAGAAAAGGGCTGAATATGAGGCCAACTTGAGGGTAAGATGAGGGTTTGTTAGCAGTATAAGGCTGAATATGAGGCCAACTTGAGGGTAAGGGCTGAATATGAGGCCAACTTGAGGGTGAGATGAGGTAGTGTTAGGAGTATAGGGCTGAATATGAGGCCAACTTGAGGGTAAGGGCTGAATATGAGGCCAACTTGAGGGTGAGGTGAGGTAGTGTTGGGAGTATAAGGCTGAATATGAGGCCAACTTGAGAGTAAGATGAGGTAGTGTTAGGAGTATAAGGCTGAATATGAGGCCAACTTGAGGGTAAGGGCTGAATATGAGGCCAACTTGAGGGTGAGATGAGGTAGTGTTAGGAGTAGCTATAGGATAGAAGCTTAAAAACACTTCTTGTCAATGTGTATAATTTGATGAACTGTTATAATTATAGAAAATATCAGTCACTCTTCAAAGAACATTTTAGCACTCAAGCAAAATGTTACAGCCTCCTGATCCTAACATTACAGGAGCGCCGCGAAAAGTTCCAAGAGGAGTTGGCGGACTATGCAATCCAGCTTGAGCAGTTCCAGACGTTGGGCGACGTGAATGAGATCCACGAGTACCTGCGACGCGCCCGGGCCCTCCACACACGCCTGGACCATGCGGCCAACTATGTGGACCAGATCAACAAGGAGGAAGAGGCCCTGTCATGGAACACCACCCATTACCCACTCAGGAAACAAGTGCTGTACCCATGTCCATTCACTTTACATTTTCTTGCTTTTCATCTTTATAGTAAACCCTCAAAATTAGCGAGGAATACGTTCCAACCACCCTCGCTAATTCATGAGTGTTACCAGACAACTGGCCGCCAGCTTAAACTGTTTCATTCCATTTTATTTTTCCTTTCTTTTAATTTTAAGATTTTTTTATTTTTGGGATGAACTCGCTAGTTAGTGAAGTCGGCAATTATGAGGTCGCTAATTCTGAGGGTTTGCTGTATGTATCTTCATTATTTATAAGACAAGCAGTGATGTTACTTGTAATTGTGAGTAATCAATCCAGGACTATTTCTCCCTCCACAGGTGTCAGACCGCCTAGCTCCCTTCCTGAAGCTGTACGAGGTGGGCGTGGAGTGGTCGGACCGCCTGGAGGAGTGGCTGCACTCCCCCGTCGGCACCCACGACCCGGACGTGATCTCCCAGGAGGTGGCGGCCACCTGGAGGACGGTGTACAAGCTGGAGAAAGGTTTCTCCGACATCCCGGCGGCCAAGAATGTGGTCTTGGCTGTAAATATGTTGCCTTTTATGTATTACTTTTGTCTTAGATCCAATGCACTCATTGAGAGCCACTTGATTTCAGTCAATTTCATTAGAGTAAAATTAGTAGGATGGGGATAGTGATGTAACGCTGAAAAGCACACTGAATAAATAATTACATTCTTTTGGAATGAAACTTGAAAGTTTGAATGTGGCTCCAGGAGCCACTTTTATGATGCTTTGTTTGTGTGAGTTTGTGTCTGTTTTGTGTCAGGTGAGGCTGCGCATTGAGGCTTTCCGGGAGAACTTGCCGCTGGTGCAGACACTGGGCAACCCCGGCCTGAAGGAGCGCCACTGGGAGAAGATTTCTGAGGTGGTGGGCTACCCACTCAGGTGAGGAAGATCCACTGCTTTATGCTGTTGGTTAAGACTGGTTCAGGATAACTGCCATTGCTTTGGTTGTCATGGATAACAAACTGTTCAGTGAGGCACACTTGTAATCATACAAAACCTGAATTTAGTCCCTAAGATGTAAAATTGATAGAAAACTTACATTCCATCATACTGTATTTGTTAAGGTATTTGTAGTATGGACATTGTCGTATCATTATCTGGAGGTTGTGTCCATGTACAGTGTTGATAATTATACTTCAGAACATTCTTAACGCGCCAATAATGATAGACTCTTCAACTTGCCATCAAAGAACACACAGATGCTTCATAGATCTTGATGTTAAATGCCAGGCAGAAACTAAATATGATGTCATGGTGAAGTGAATGTTGTTGGTGCCTTGCAAAGAACATACAGAACCTTCATAGATCTTGATGTTAGACGTCATACAAAGACTGAATATGATGTCATGGTGAAGTGAAGCTTATGATGTCATGGTGAAGTGAAGCTTATGATGCAATGGTGAAGTGAAGCTTATGATGTCATGGTGAAGTGAAGCTTATGATGTAATGGTGAAGTGAAGCTTATGACGCAATGGTGAAGTGAAGCTTATGATGTAATGGTGAAGTGAAGCTTATGATGCAATGGTGAAGTGCAGCTTATGATGTAATGGTGAAGTGAAGCTTATGATGTAATGGTGAAGTGAAGCTTATGATGTAATGGTGAAGTGAAGCTTATGATGTAATGGTGAAGTGAAGGTTGTTGTTGCCTCGGCAGGGCTGACGCCACCACCACGCTGCAGCGCCTCATAGACTCCAACCTGGAGGACTACCTGCCCAAGTTTGAGTCTGTGTCTGAGGCGGCGTCCAAGGAACACGTCTTTGAGAGGAACCTCGAGAAGATGAAGGTAAAATTTTTTGTGTTGGTTGTTATGTTGAGTTTTATGCTCGTATTCGTAGTCACATGCCATGATTGCTCGTGGTAATTGCTATGATTTTGTTCCATTTCTACTCAGTCAAAATTATTCACTTGATCTTGTAGCTGCTATGGAAAGTACTAGAGCAATTATACAGTACTCCTATTGCAATCACAACAGAGCTGGCATGACATATTGATTTAATTAGGACAAGACAAATAGTGAGCAATGACCACGTACAATGATGGTATGTGACTACGAATACGGGCATTAATCTCAATATACTACTTAGTTTTCTGTCATAATATTTGCACCCTTCAGTTTTCACCCCTAATTAGTTTCCTTTCCATTCTCATTACATTTAAAAAACTTATATTCTACCTTGACTTGCTGTTTTATTTTATGGTAGGTAGGTTTTTTTTCTCCCATCCGGTCACCCTCTATTTTGTCAAGTTTTTTTCTCAATATTCTTAGTTTTCTTTTATATGTGTGCGCCCTTCCCCTCCTTGATTGTCGCCTCCGTGGTGCAGTGGCTAGCGTGCCTGGCTACGAATCTGCGGGCCCTGGTTCGATCCTGGGCCAGGGCAAGTCGGTGACCAGCCTACCCAGCTGTTCTTCCTTCCTTTCGGGGTTGATAAATGGGTACCTGGGGTAACCTGGGGAAGGTAACTGTGGTAACCCGGGAGTCACACTAGCCCTGTGTCCCGGGGTAACGGGTCCTCACCCACCACAGGCTCTAAGGGCTAATGCCACGGAGATGAGCACCGCATGCCACGCGCAGCTTAGCGTATGCTCCCATCTTTACCTTTTACCCTTCCCCTACTGACCCCTTATGTTATGCATCCATCTAGTACACGTATGTTGATATCACGTCAACTTTTTTTCTTTTCTGTTCCAACATTGACAAATATATATTCTTGATTTATCCTTCTATGTGTATGCATGTTATATGTTTACAGGAACTACCACATGTAGGTCTCGCAGCCTCTTGTAGCTTCCTGATGTTCTCATGTTGTTGTGTTCTATGTGTACAGAGTGAGTGGCAGGAGATGGAGCTGGTTCTCAAGCCCCACCGGGAGACAGACACCTGGGTGCTCGCCGCCACGGAGGACATTCAGTTCCTCCTGGACGACCACATCGTAAAGACCCAGTCCATGCGCTCCTCGCCCTTCATCAAGCCCATCGAGGCCGAAGTGGTGAGTTGTGAGGCAGAAAATAAGCTCCTGTGCTGAGGCGTAATCACACAATTCAACCATTCCTCTTTTTTTTATGCCCTTGGCCAGTCCTTTGCGATGTAAAAGAAAAAAATATAATTGTGTTTCAGGCGGCGTGGGAGACAACCTTGGCGCAGCTTCAGGAGGTGGTGGACGAGTGGCTCCGGGTGCAGGCCACCTGGATCTACCTGGAGCCCATCTTTGGGTCGCCCGACATCATGGCGCAGATGCCGGAGGAAGGACGCAGGTTAAAGATAGGATGATTTGTAACATTCTATTATTTAAGTAGTAGAAAAAATACCAAGGGATGACAAAATATAAAGTAATGTATCCCAGTGTGTAGTAATTCTTTAAGTAATAAAGTGGAAGCCCCAAAGGAGTGTGGACCACTTTAGGTTTCTGTGTTACTACATAAAAGTAAGAGGTGTAGGAAAAAGGAAGTTACTTAGGGAAGGCATACGTGGCAGCATTGTCTCTTGGAACGGTGTGATTATTCATTTTGAGGTAGTGTGAACTTGAGCTTTTTATATTCTGGAGTCGCAGCACAGTTCATTTGTCAACAGCATAAATGTTCTCCTAGTAATGGCCTTACTAAGAATTCTATTTAGACAACTGGAAATAATAGAAAAGGTTCCCATGTGACATTGCAAATCATAAGAACATAAGAATATAAGAAAATAAGGAAGCTACAAGAGGCCACGAGACCTATACATGGTAGTTCCTGTTACTTAACACTACCTACATCCACCTTTCATCCCCATCCATAACATTGTCTAGCTTCCTGTTAAAGCCCCCTATTGACTCCGCACTAACTACCCCACGACTGAGTCCATTCCAATCATTCACCACCCCATTTGTGAACCAGTTTTTCCTTATTTCCTTTTTAAATCTACGCTTTTCCAGTTTGAATCCGTGTTTCCTGCAGGTTCAACACGGTGGACAAGACCTGGAAGGACATCATGAAGAGTGTGCGGCAGAACACCCGGGTGCTCTCGGTGCTGGAGGTGGACAAGATCTTGGAGCGCCTGCGGAAGTCCTCGGAGCTGCTCGAGTTGATCCAGCGTGGCCTCAACGAGTACCTGGAGAAGAAGCGACTCTACTTCCCCAGGTTCTTCTTCTTGTCTAATGAGGAGCTACTGGAGATCCTGAGTGAGACCAAAGACCCCAGCAGGTATGGTGGGAAAAGTCTTACCGGGTAAAGTCTTGTGTTAACCCCTTCACGCCCAGATCTTTCCTTTGCTATAAAAAATTGTCTGTTGTCGAGCCATAAAATTACGAAAAGTGACTCAATAAACCAAATTAGTTAGTGGACAAGGATACTAAACAGGTCATATCTATAAACATTGCTTATATTAATTGAAATCGTCTAATGGTACCCAAATTACAATGGAAATTACGTTCTGGGCCTCAAGGGGTTAAGAGTTCTATTACTGGAATCATTTGTTCTTCCTCATACCCAGCTTTAACTGTTTCAGGATTGCTGTTGTCTGTGTTCTAATGCATTTCAATCACACATTAGAACAGTGTATGTATTCGATTGAGAATGTTAGCCGAAGGTAGGTACAACAAGCTTTAAATGAATATTGCTAATTGAACCGTAAAGGGGGATCTCTTGACTATATAGAAGGTGTGTGGTGTGGCAGGAGCAGGAACAGGGATGGGAGAGTGGTGGTTTATATGCAGGGTCAAGGAGAGAGCTGCCATATACAGTTGCCATATGAGGCGCTTATTTCAGAAAGTCGATAAGCGCCATCAATAAAAACTAAAAAAATGGCTTCAAAATGTTTCAATGTTCAAAAGATAGGACATTTTGAACATTGAAACATTTTGAAGCCATTTTCTTAGTTTTTATATTGATGGCGCTTATCAACTTTCTGAAATAAGCGCCTCATATATAGCCTACCTACCGACACCTCATCGTACATAATGAGCTCTTTGACTTTTCAGGGTTCAGCCTCACCTCAAGAAGTGCTTCGAGGGCGTCAATTCCCTGGACTTTGGCGACGACCTTGAGGTGGTGGCCGTGCGTTCCAGCGAGGGCGAGGTGATCGGCCTGACGCAGATCATCAGCACGGCCAAGGCGAGGGGCCAGGTGGAGAAGTGGCTGGTGCAACTCGAGGCCAGCGTCAAGTGTAGCATCAAGAAGGTGGGTCATGACAGGTGTATTTGATTAACCCCTTCACGCCCAGATCTTTAACCCTTTCACGCCCAGATCTTTAACCCCTTCACGCCCAGATCTTTCCTTTGCTATAAAAAATTGTATGTTGTCGAGCCATAGAATTAAGAATAGTAACTGAATATACCAAATTAGTTAGTGGATAAAGATACTAAACAGGTCATATCTATTAAAATATTGCTTATAGTTACTAAAAATTGTCTAATAGTACCCAAATTACAATGAAAATTACGTTCGGGGTCTCAAGGGATTAATAGGTAACAGATATGAGATGGGTACAAGGAGATCACTTTTGCCTCTTGTCTGCTCTACTATAAGAGTTACTATTTTTCATTATATCTCTTTCTGTATTCGCAAGGTGGCTTATTACAACCATATGTAAGGTACCAAGGTTAATGTGCTGTCTGTGATTCTCTTCTGTGAGGGAAATGGCTGCAGAGAAAGTATGAGCTGTTCTTTAAAAGTATATCTACAACAACCTTGCATAACTTTGATTTTTTTTATTATTATTATTATTTTTCTTTTTCTTATATACGTTGTAGCCTATAGCGCATGTTAGCTATTTATTATGTTTATTATGTTGTAGGTGGTTGCTGTAGGTGTCGTCTTTGTAGGTGGTTGCTGTAGGTGTCGTCTTTGTAGGTGGTTGCTGTAGGTGTCGTCTTTGTAGGTGGTTGCTGTAGGTGTCGTCTTTGTAGGTGGTTGCTGTAGGTGTTGTCTTTGTAGGTGGTTGCTGTAGGTGTTGTCTTTGTAGGTGGTTGAGTCGTGCATGGAGGCCTACACCGCCAAGCCCCGGGAGGACTGGGCGCTGGAGTGGCCCGGCCAGGCGGTGCTGTGTGTCTCGCAGACCTTCTGGACCACTCATGTTTCCCGCTGTATGGGGTGAGACCTAAAAACCAAGTAGGCCTTTCAGTCTTAAATGTTTTTATTGATCTCACTTTGCCAATATGTATCTTTAACTTCTTAGCCATTTTTTCATTCAAAGATAATTCCATTGTTTGAATAATAAGTCTAGATATATAGTAATGAATGTGATGATGATGCTACTACTATCATCAGGGAGGGCCCAAAGGAGATGGAGGCATATTATGCGCTCTGCAACAGCCAGATTGAGAAGGTGGTGGGACTTGTGCGAGGACAACTCTCCAAGCAGAACCGCACCACCCTCGGTAGGTCAGGTCAGGTCATCAGTATGGGCTAGTAACTGATGCTTGATTTTTTACCAGTGTTGTTGGCCATGTTGAGCAAAGATATACTGGTCTTGTTTTTTTTACCTATGTTGTTGGCAAAGTTGAGCAGAGATATAGTGGTATGTAAACATTATATTATGGGATGTGCTGATCCTCCCTTCCTCAGGAGCTCTGGTGGTCCTTGATGTCCACGCTCGAGATGTGATGAAGGAGGAGATCATGAAGAAGAAGGTGACCGATCTTACTGACTTCACGTGGCTCTCCCAGCTCCGCTACTACTGGCAGGTGAGATCAGGGGATGGAGACGCAGGGGGCAGGTTAACACAGGTGATGGAGACAGATGGCAGGTTAACACAGGTGGTGGAGACAGGTGGCAGGTTAACACAGGGGATGGAGACAGGTGGCAGGTTAACATAGGTGATGGAGACAGGTGGCAGGTTAACATAGGTGATGGAGACAGGTGGCAGGTTAACACAGGTGGTGGAGACAGGTGGTAGGTTAACACAGGTGATGGAGACAGGTGGCAGGTTAACATAGGTGGTGGAGACAGGTGGCAGGTTAACACAGGTGGCGGAGACAGGTGGCAGGTTAACGCAGGTGGTGGAGACAGGTGGCAGGTTAACATAGGTGGTGGAGACAGGTGACAGGTTAACACAGGTGGTGGAGACAGGTGGCAGGTTAACACAGGTGGTGGAGACACAGGTGGCAGGTTAGCATTATACAGTATTAATGTCTTTGTCTTTCCATTGCCTATCATTGCATTTGCCCTCCGCTCTCCCACCCCTAGGACGGCATGCTGAAGGTACGCATGATCAACGCGGAGCTGGATTACGGCTATGAGTACCTGGGCAACACAGGGCGGCTGGTGATCACCCTGCTGACGGACCGCTGTTACCGCACCCTTACTCAGGCCCTCATGCTGAACCTCGGTGTGTTCATACCCTCCTCAAGGCTTGACCCCTTCACGCCCAGATCTTTCCTTTGCTATAAAAAATTGTATGTTGTCGAGCCATAAAATTACAAAAAGTAACTAAATAAACCAAACTAGTGAGTGGACAAGGATACTAAACAGGTCATACAAATCATTTTATTTTAAAATACTACATATGTTCTAATGTTCTTATGTTCTTCTGTTCTTATGTTCTTCTTATGTTCTTATGTTGTTCTTATGTTCTTATGTTGTTCTTATGTTCTTATGTTGTTCTTATGTTCTTATGTTGTTCTTATGTTCTTATGTTGTTCTTATGTGTGTGGGCTGCAGGGGGGGCGCCGGAGGGACCCGCAGGCACCGGCAAGACGGAGACCACCAAGGACCTGGCCAAGGCCGTGGCCAAGCAGTGTGTGGTGTTCAACTGCTCCGACGGCCTCGACTACATCGCCCTGGCCAAGTTCTTCAAGGTGAGATACACACACACTAAATCTCCCTGGCCAAGTTCTTCAAGGTGAGATATAGACACACTAAATCTCCCTGGCCAAGTTCTTCAAGGTGAGATATACACACACTAAATCTCCCTGGCCAAGTTCTTCAAGGTGAGATATAGACACACTAAATCTCCCTGGCCAAGTTCTTCAAGGTGAGATATAGACACACTAAATCTCCCTGGCCAAGTTCTTCAAGGTGAGATATAGACACACTAAATCTCCCTGGCCAAGTTCTTCAAGGTGAGATATACACACACTAAATCTCCCTGGCCAAGTTCTTCAAGGTGAGATATACACACACTAAATCTCCCTGGCCAAATTCTTCAAGGTGAGATACACACACAAGCCTACAGCAAGACATGATTTTGTTGATTTTGAGCAGTGTGATTTTCGAGTATTCATTAATAAGGAGAAATATATGTTTTTTATCTCCCTTATTAAGTCATTTTCAGGAACTACCTCGTGTAGGTCTCGCGGCCTCTTGTAGCTTCCTTATTTTCTTATGTTCTTAAGTAATTCAAATGGGGTGGAAGGCTTCCGTTACCATTTGTAGACATTTGATTGACTTATAAATAGCTAAGTGGAAGGTTATACTCTATTGTAATACAGGTTGAAGTTCCCAAACTCGGCAACCTCGGGACCAGCGCCGAGCCGAGTAATGGAATTTTCCGACTTTTAGAACGTAGATATATTAAGGGGAAAAAAAGCATGAAAATCACTGAAAAACTGAGGTTCCGCCATCCAACTTCTTCAAAAGGTCAATTTTCTCAGAAATAGTTAACACATTGTTCTTCCTTTTCTTTTCACTTCCACCAGTAGGTGTTCCTGGATGTTTGGGAGCCATAATACCAATAACAGACCTGTAGAAGTACACAAAATAACAGTGTACACAACTCTACAGTCACAACACCACTGAACAATAACAACAAACAAATCGGCGGGAGAAACCAAGCGGCCTAGTGTGATGGCACCTAGCGGCCGACCCGGCAACTACGCGCCGGGTTTTGGGTGTTCTGCCGTGTTTTGCAAAATCTGGAGCCATAGCTGAGTTTTGGGTGTTGCCGAGTCTTGGAATGCCGAGTTTGGGAACTTCAACCTGTATTGAATTTTTAAAAATGATAATAAGGATAATCAATAACAAAGCAACGAGCACAGCTGTGACTTTGTTCCTCAGGGTTTGGCCTCGTGTGGCGCCTGGACGTGTTTTGACGAGTTTAACCGCATAGAGCTTGAGGTGCTGTCGGTGGTGGCGCAGCAGATCCTGACCCTGCAGCGCGGCCTGCAGTCCAAGGCCCCGCGGCTCACCCTACAGGGCAGCGAGGTAACGCCGGGGGGAACGTTACACGGAGTCATGGGGTAGTTAGTGCAGTCAATGGGGAGTTTCAAAAATAGGCTAGACAATTTTGTAATGGAATGAGAAGGGAATTAGGCTAGGGAGTTTTGAAAATAGGCTCGGGAGTTTTGAAAATAGGCTCGGGAGTAATAGGGAGTTTTCAAAATAGGCTATGGAGTTTTACAAATAGGCTAAGGAGTAATGGGGAGTTTAAAAAATAGGCTAAGGAATAATGGGGCGTTTTAAAAATAGACTAGGGAGTAATAGGGAGTTTTAAAAATAGGCTAGGGTGTAATAGGGAGTTTTAAAAATAGGCTAGAAAGTAATAGGGAGCTTTATAAATAGGCTAGAAAGTAATAGGGAGTTTTATAAATAGGCTAGAAAGTAATAGGGAGTTTTATAAATAGGCTAGGGAGTAATAGGGAGTTTTAAAAATAGGCTAGAAAGTAATAGGGAGTTTTATAAATAGGCTAGGGAGTAATAGGGAGTTTTAAAAATAGGCTAGGGAGTAATAGGGTGTTTTATAAATAGGCTAGGGAGTAATAGGGAGTTTTAAAAATAGGCTAGAAAGTAATAGGGAGTTTTATAAATAGGCTAGGGAGTAATAGGGAGTTTTAAAAATAGGCTAGGGAGTAATAGGGTGTTTTATAAATAGGCTAGGTCTCGCAGCCTCTTGTAGCTTCTTTATTTTCTTATGTTCTTATGTTCTTTCGGTGGCGGAGATTTATACTTTACACGAGCCTTCCTCTGCTACCCAGGTGAGCCTTGACCCCACCTGTGCCGTCTTCATCACCATGAATCCAGGCTATGCGGGTCGCTCTGAACTGCCAGACAACCTTAAGGTAACAAAGCTTCAGAGGACATCTAGCGCATAGGTGTGATTAGTTATAGAAAGGAAATGTTGTTTATGTATTCATCCCTACAAATTCTGAGTTCTTTTTGATAATTAATTCATCATTTATCTTCTAATTAATTCATTTAGTCTGCCTATTATTTTCTTTTTTAATCATTCTTTGATGCTTTGATTCTTTGTGCTTTCCTTTTTGTCTTACTTTTCCTTCCCTCTTCTTCTAATTTGACCTTTTTTTTTTTATCTCTTTGATATCTGTACTTTCCTTTTTGTCTTACTTGTAGTGAGGAGCCTTCAACTTTACTATTCTTTGACCTCTAACACGTAGAAACTATAGTGGTAGAAAGTAGTCACACAGGCAGCCTCGTTTGTCCCAGTAGGGTTGTTGGTGTCTGTTCTTCCTTTGTATTCCTTCCTTCTTTCCTTCCTTCCTTCCTTTTTATCTGTTCTTCCTATGTAGTCCTTCCTTCCTTCCTTCCTTCCTTCACTTCTTTTCTTCCTTCCTTCGTTCCTTCCTTCCTTCACTTCTTTTCTTCCTTCCTTCGTTCCTTTCTTCCTTCCTTCCTTCCTTTCTTCCTTCCTTCCTTCCTTTCTTCCTTCCTTCCTTCCTTCACTTCTTTTCTTCCTTCCTTCCTTCCTTCCTTCCTTCCTTCCTTCCTTCCTTCCTTCCTTCCTTCCTTCCTTCCTATCTTCCTCTTTCTCTTCCATCCATACATACTGTCTCTTCCTCCTCTTAATTTTTCTCCCTCTTACCATAATCTCACCTCTCATTCTCATCTTCCATATTTTCCTTCCCTCTCCTCCCTCTGCTCCCCCCAGGCGCTGTTGGTGTCTGTTCTTCCTTTGTATTTACCTTCCCTCTCCTCCCTCTGCTTCCCCCAGGCTCTGTTCCGCTCGGTGGCCATGATGGTGCCAGACTACGGCCTCATCGCGGAGATCTCCCTCTACTCCTTCGGGTTCGTGGCCGCGCGTAGCATGTCCCGCAAGATTGTGGCCACCTACCGGCTGTGTTCCGAGCAGCTCTCCGCCCAGCCTCACTACGACTATGGCAAGTGTTGTGCGATGACTATGGCGAGATATATGATAGGTTATTATTAGTCATTATTATTAGTTAGTCATTAGGTTGCTAAATATACATATCTATCTCTATTATTATCTTTTTTTCTCTCTTCTTCATCCATAGGTTATTATTATTATTATTATTACTAAGTATATTCATCTCTATTATTATCATTTCTTCTCTCCCCTTCCTTTAGGCATGAGGACAGTGAAGGCTGTGCTGATTGCCGCCGGGACACTGAAATTAAAGTACCCAGATCAGCCTGAGGATGTACTAGTCTTGAGGTGATTATAACATTGTGTTGTAACCCCTTGAGACCCAGAACGTAATTTCCATTGTAATTTGGGTACCATTAGAGGATTTTTTGTTAATATAAGCAATATTTTATAGATATGACGTGTTTAGTATCCTTGTCCACTAACTAATTTGGTATATTCAGTTACTTTTCGTAATTTTATGGCTCAACAACATACAATTTTTTTTATAAGAAAGGATGTGAGAGTGTTAATGTTGATCTTATTTATGTTATTCTTCTTATGCCTTTTAGTTAATATATTTCTTTGATGTCTGTTGTTGCTTTAAGTTGAGAGTTACTGTAGCACGAGGTTCATGTTTTTGTCTCATGTTTTCAGGTCCATTCGTGACGTCAATCTTCCGAAGTTCCTCGCTCATGATCTCCCGTTGTTTGAAGTAAGGCAAGAACTTGTGTGTCCCTTTCATGTCTTGTAATTTGCATCAATCGCATGGGTGGCTCAAATAGGGATTAATAATAATATTACTAATATGAAAATACTAATACTGATCATTGTATTGAAGTAATGATTAATCTAGCAATTCCTATCCTATTTTTATGTCGTGTAGTAAGTTTTGTCTAATTTGTGTTTTTTTAAGGAATATCTGGAAGTATCATGTCATTGTGAATTGGCTGAAATAGTGACTTCTATTCATTGTAACTGAAAACTGGCTACAGATTCGTGTTCAGCATGCCCAAAAACTGCTAGAAACATATTTTCAAGCAAATCTATTTTTTCCAAAAATATTGCAAATTTTGCAAGGGGTATGCCTTGATTTTTTTTTTTTAATCACGTTTTTTTTTCAAGAACTAAAAAACTATGGCAGATACGTGCAACATGTATAGAGAAGTAAATATTAAGTAGATCAAGGGCTATCATATGGCGTAAAGCAAAAATATATTGATTAGTAAATATCCGAGAAAATAGCATATTCGTACATTTATACAAAATATCAATTTGAGACCTGCACGTTGTAGTTCCTGTTACTTAACACTACCTACATCCACCTTTCATACCCCAAAATCAAAATGAAATGATCTCTTCTTGTCTCACTCATTATATAACTCCCAGAAATGTTATTCATCACAACCTTATCTCTCTCTCTCTATCTATCTTAGGCCTCTTGTAGCTTCCTTATTTTCTTTGTTCTAATGTTCTCGTCAGGGCATCATTGCTGACCTGTTCCCCGGTGTGGTGCTGCCCGAGCCTGACTACACCTACCTCCACAAGGCCGTGAAGGAGGTGTGTGCCGCGGCGGGGCTGCGGGCCAACCATTACTTCATGGACAAGATACAGCAGGTTTATGAGACCATGAGGGTGAGACACGGCTTCATGCTCATCGGTAACCCCATAGGAGGGAAGACTGTTGCCCTGAGAACCCTGGCCAAGGCTCTGGGGATAATGAATGACAGGGTAAGTAAGTAACAGGGAGGGTGTCTTAATTCGCAGATAAGGGCTCCTAATGTTGTCTTAGATGCCTTTAGAGATTAATATAGCTTTAGAATCCCTTAACTGTGAGGAATTATGAAGGTAGCTACTGGGAGGGTATCTTAATTTGAAGATAACATAAGAAACACAGTTTGGAGATGGCTGTGTGATGCCAGGGTTTTTGGTCGTTACAATGTGAGTTTGAATGAAGTTAACCTCGGTTAATTTTCCACTGAAAGAAATATCTGCTAGTTATAACTTATAACGATGAAATGATTTTTATTTAGAAGGAAAATGCTGCCACCAGTCCATGAGGTTATTCCTAGGGTCTAACCCTTGAACAAAATTTAAAATGTAAAGATGACGGTAGTTATGGGGATACTATTAGTGTACCGAGTAAGTCTGAATCTCTTTGGACACGTGAGTAAGTATTTCCACAGCATCGACTAAGTCACCTGGGGTTTAGCGAGAAAAAGACTTCCTACTTTAAAACTCATTTGATTTATTTAACATGAAAGGTTACTCGTCCTTAAACTTATATATATTTATGGTTTATCATGGGAGGAAGCCACTGATGGGCATAACCTTCAAACGGACTGTATTCATAGGTCTACAGTCTAGCCATACACAGGATAATCATCTAAGCTAAGCATGGAAAAATAGAGGAGGAAAGTGTGGGAATACTGATAACTGTTTGCGAAACACGACCATGTGGGACCATGTGTTTCCACTTTGAGACGTCCACACGCTTGCCTTGGGAGTGGAGACAGAGAGAATGCCTTCTCATGGCGGGTCATGGTGCACTGAGGACAGCTATCGCGGGAAATAACTAATGTTTAAATACTCATGAGAGGCTTCCCGAAGGGGACGCGAAGCGTCGAACGACTCTTATTAGCTGGGGGAGCAAATATACATACGAATGGAGTAACTATAACACAATTCTCTTAATTTGATGAGGAAAAATTTAATTTACAAGACTAGCCAACGTGGGGTATTGCGCCTAGCCCGGAGCCCTCGTCCGGGCGCGTTTTTCACTGGTCGAGTGCTTTGTGGAGTTTGAAAGAAAATCTTGGAAGGTTTTTAATTTTAGCGAACTACTCTACTGATCTATGTGCCAATGTTTGAACCAGATCTCTATTTTTATCCTTTTAAGTATTCTAAGAATCTAAGGGTGTTATTCAATTTACCAGGGGGGGTAAGTGGCAAATAGGGAGTTGGAGTCTAGAAGTTATCGGTAATCGCGAAGTTAATGTCTTGCGGATTATCCCTCGTGTCTCTCCTGTTTAGGGAAGGGGGAGAAAGGGGGGGTAGGAGGAAGAAGTAGGAAGGGAAGAGAAAGAAAATTACAAAAGCGAAGACAAAAGAGATAGAAGTGAAAGAACTTGAAGGAAGTTATCTTTAAAAGTAGCTTGTTCACTTATACACTGTATTTTAGGCTACTCTTAGTCTAAACTAAAGAACTATGGTTATTTAAGCCTTCCCACACCTCCTGTAAGAACATATGACTCGGAAGGCGTGTCATGGAAATTTCCGGCATTACAGCTGCTGCTTATCCCTTTACATGTAACAATCTTCCAATAACAGGGGACAATAAAAAGCTTAAAGAGTATGCAGCATAAAGAACACAGTGCAGCATAAAGAACACAGTGCAGCATAAAGACTACATTAATAAGGGCTATTAATGTTGTCTTAGATGCCTTAGAGATTAATATAGCTTTAGAATCCCATAACTTTCAGGAATTATGAAGGCATTAGGCATTATATTAACCCCTTGAGGCCCAGAACGTAATTTTCATTGTAATTTGGCTACCATTTGACGAATTTTAGTGAATATAAGCAATATTTTATAGATATGACCTGTTTAATATCAATGTCGACTAACTATTTTGGTATATTCAGTTAGTTTTCGTAATTTTATGGCTAACAACTGACGATTTTTTATAGCAAAGGAAAGATCTGGGCGTAAAGGGGTTAAGGCAGAAAGTATCAAGGCTCTCTCTTAATGATGTAAGTCAGGCTATTAATGTTTCTTAGATGCCTCAGAGGTTTATATAGGTTTAGAATCCAATAACTGTGAGGAATTATGAAGGCATTAGGCATTATATTAAGGCAGAAAGTATTTAAGGCTCTCTCTTAATGATGTAAGGCAGGCTATTAATGTTGTCTTAGATGCCTTAGAGATTAATATAGCTTTAGAATCCCATAACTTTGAGGAATTATGAAGGCATTAAGCATTATATTAAGGCAGAAAGTATTAAGGCTCTCTTAATGATGTAAGGCAAAAGATACATCCTTGTGTGAAATATATTTGTCCTCTTTCTCCTCCTCCTCCTCCTCCTATTCTTTGATCTCCACCAGCCAACAAATCCACATCCTGCATCTGATCTAACCATCCTGCTGTAACATTCCGTTCTTTCCCCTTCCCTCACCGTTTCACTATTTTTCTATAACCCTGACCCTTTATATGCTTTGCCATAGTGCCATATGACCTCTGTTGTCTGGCACATTCCCCCTTTTTTGTGGCATTAAATCAATCAATCCACCAGGGAGAGGGAGAAAACCGAGTGCAAGTGTGTGTGATCAACCCCAAAGCCGTGACGGTCGGGCAGCTGTATGGGCAGTTCGACCCCACCTCCCATGAGTGGTCGGACGGCGTGCTGGCTGTCAACTTCCGCAAATTTGCCGTCTCTTCATCACCTGACAGGTATGTCGTACAATTTTTTTTTTTTTTTTTTAGAATAAAGAAATGGGGGTGGGCCAATTTAGTTCAGGAGGTGTCTTGTCACTCCTCTCTTGAAAATATTTAAGTCGTAAGAAAGTGGAAAAATAGAAACAGAAAGAGAGTTCCAGAGTTTACCAGTGAAAGGGATGAAAGAGTAAAGATACTGATTAACTCTTGCATTAGGAAGATGGACAGAATAGGGATGAGAATGAGTAGAAAGTCTTGTGCAGCGAGGCCCAATCTATTCTTTATAAAGGATAATTGGAAGGCACTCATTTTCGACAGTCTATATAGGATAATATACAAAGAGGGACTCAATTTAAGGGAAATAATGGTTCACAAATAGGGTGATAATGATTGGAATGGACTCAGTCGTCTGGTAGTTAGTGCGGAGTCATTAGGGAGCTTTAACAGGAGGCTGGATAAATTCATGGATAGGGATGAAAGGTGGATGTAGGTAGTGTTAAGCAACAGGAACTACCACGTGTAGGTCTCGCACCCTCTTGTAGCTTCCTTATTTTGTTATGTTCTTATGTTGACCATCTATATAGGATATTGTACAAAGAGGGAATCAATCTCTACTGCTTATCACCACTACTGATGCATTGTTGTTATGCATGTATTTCTAGACAGTATATACAACACCTTAGCCTTGGGATCTCTTGGTCTGATTTAGAATGACATAAACAGTATCCTTAACTCCTTCACGCCCAGATCTTTCCTTGGCTATAAAAAATCATCTGTTAGCCATAAAATTACGAAAAGTCACTGAATATACCAAATTAGCTAGTCGACAAGGATACTAAACAGGTCATAGCTATACAACATTGCTTATGTTCACTAAAAATCGTCTAATGGTACCCAAATTACAATGGAAATTACGTTCTGGGTCTCAAGGGGTTAAAGGGTCTGTGATATTTTTGTATATTCTTAGAAAGTGGATTGTGCTGGATGGACCGGTGGACAGTGTGTGGATTGAGAACATTAACTCCGTGTTGGATGATAACAAGAAACTGTGTCTCATGTCGGGTGAGATTATCTGCCTCTCCTCCACCACCAACATCATCTTTGAAGTCCACCACCTTGAGAACGCCTCCCCTGCCACGGTATAAACACATTACTCCTATTTATATCATTCTAATTCTTTATTTTTATATTTGGAAGAGGATGATCTTAACCCCTTCACGCCCAGATCTTTCCTTTGCTATATAAAAGTATCTGTTGTTAGCCAAAAAATTACGAAAAATAACTTAATATACCAAATTAGTTAATCGACAAGGATAGTAACCAGGTCATATCTATAAAATGTTGCTTATATTCATTAAAAGCGTCTAATGGTACCCAAATTACAATGGAAATGACGTTCTGGGTCTCAAGGGGTTAATAAATCAAGCAACAAGAATTACAAATAGCGGTGCATTCTATTCTTTCTCCTTTACTGTACGTATTTAGATTATGTCACTGTCCGTTTTTTTCTCCCTTTACCAATTTATATTATAGATGATGTCACTGTCCTGTTCTTTTCTCGTGCAGGTGTCTCGGTGTGGGATGGTGTACATGGAGCCTTTAGCACTAGGCTGGCGACCTCTTGTGGAAACCTGGCTGGCAAAACTCCCTCAGACCCTCACGCAGCAACACAAGGCTGTCCTCACTGCACTCTTCCATCGCTTTGTGCCTCCCCTCCTCTCCTTTGTGAGAAAACACCTCCACTGGTTCAAGCTGGAGAGGAGTGAATCTTACGTGCAGAAGGGAGTCTCGCCCACCACGGATCTCAACCTGGTGCAAAGCCTCATGAATATCTTTGACTGCTTCCTGGATGAGTTCACGGATCCTGCCTACACTAAGCACCACCCGGAGTCTGACATCCGGGCCCATCTCGAGGCAAGTATTTATTTATTTTTTATCCCCTTGAGGCCCAGAACGTAATTTTCATTGTAATTTGGGTACCATATTAGACGATTTTTAGTGACTATAAACTGTTTTATAGCTATGACCTGTTTAGTGTCCTTGTCCACTAACTCATTTGGTATATTCAGTGACTTTTCGTTATTTTATGGCTAACAACAGACAATTTTATATAGCCAAGGAAAGATCTGGGCGTGAAAGGGGTTAACATTGAAGCTTATAGCGCCAGTAGGCTGTTTATGATATGGAGGGACGTGATGGGTTGGCCTCCGCCCGTTGGTTGGCGCAGGCTGGATTTTTTTATAGTGACACCTGTGATGTTATAGGTGAAGGTCCGTTTTCTATGATGGTCCGCCGTCATTTGAAGGCCTGAGGAATTTACTGATTGGAGAATGACAACAGAACTGATGGGTAAACACAAAGAAAATTTAATATGCTAGAAATATATGAAAAGCCAGATAGGTTTACTAGGATGTGAGAAGCATTTGTGATCCTTAACAGAGCTTTGTATTCCCTTTATTGAAACACCCATTCTTCACCACGTGCTTAGATATATCAGGGATTTTAGCTCCACTTGTTTTTGTATTGAGAATTTATTTTACCTTGTTGTATCCTTCATTTCCCCTCACACTGTTCCATATCTCTGTAAAATTTAAAAATAGTGGTAGATGATTGGAATGGACTCAGTCGTCAGGTAGTTAGTGCTGAGTCAATAGGGAGCTTCAAAAGGAGACTGGATAATTTAATGGATGGGGATGAAAGGTGGATGTAGGTAGTATGTAGGTAGATGTAGGTAGTATGTAGGTAGATGTAGGTAGTATGTAAGTAGATGTAGGTAGTATGTAGGTAGTATGTAGGTAGATGTAGGTAGTGTGTAGGTAGTATGTAGGTAGTATGTAGGTAGTATGTAGGTAGTATGTAGGTAGTATGTAGGTAATATGTAGGTAGATGTAGGTAGATGTAGGTAGATGTAGGTAGTATGTAGGTAGTATTAAGTAACAGGAACTACCACGTGTAGGTCTCGCGGCCTCTTGTAGCTTCCTTTTGTTATGTTCTTATGTTCTTATGTTATCTCCCCACAGAGCATCTTCCTCTTCTCCGCCATCTGGTCACTTGGAGGACCACTGGATGAGGCCTCGAGGGCAAAGTTTGACCTCCTGCTTCGAGAGTTGATAAACGGTGACCCCAGTAAGGAAACGGTGGAAAAGTGAGTTCTAATCCTCCCTGGGCATATGTCCATCTCAGTCCTTCCATCATACTATTACTTATTACTTATACTTATTGTTGTTGTTATTGTTGTTGTTGTTGTTGTTATTATTGTTGTTCTTTATGTATTGCAATGTAACTCTTCTATAATAACATAAGCGAAAGTGTGTGTGTCTGTCTGTCTGTCCGCGATAGGTGCCGCCCCCGTGCCCCAATTCCCTCATATGGCACAGTTTTGGAACCGGTTTGATCAGGGGAAGGTTTTAAGCCCACGTATGAGATGATCCGATCACTGTTTTTTTTTTTTTTTTTTTTAGCAGCCTATTAGCGATAATTGTGAAAAAAAGTGGGTTGCGAGAATTGAGGAAACCTTGATGTAGGGTGATGGGTAATGGGTGAGTGAATGGGTGGGGTGATGGGTAATGGGTGTGGGGTGATGGGTGAGTGAATGGGTGGGGGGTGATGGGTGATGGGTGAGGGAATAGATGGGGGGTGATGGGAAATGGGTGAGTGAATGGGTGTGTGGTGATGGGTAATGGGTGAGTGAATGGGTGGGGGGTGATGGGTAATGGGTGAGTGAATGGGTTGGGGGTGATGTGAATGGGTTGGCGTTAATACATACAATCATGATTTCAGGAAAGCTAGAAGGGGCTATCTGGAGCATCTGTGTTTGGTGGGCCTTCGGCCCACCAAACACAGGTGGTGGGCCAGAGGCCCACCAATAGCCCTCCGCAGGAGCTAGCCAAAAAGTCCGCCCGGAGGGCGGCTTTGCGGCTAGTTATCTATATATCTATGCACTTCTATGGGTGTCTTGCCTTAAAGTCTTCTCATCCGTTAATGTCCCTACCTTTGATGACATACATAAGAACATAAGAACATTAGAAAATAAGGAAGCTACAAGAAGTCGCGAGACCTACACATGCTAGTTCCTGTAAACATACATGCTCCTTTGCTCTCTCAGGTATGGTGAAGTCCCTCCGCCTCCCCACGACTACCAGCTGCCCATCCCTGACGAGGACACGGTCTTTCACTACAAGTTTGTGAAGGAGGTGGGTCTTGGTGGGTCTTGGTGGGTCTTGGTGGGGCTTGGTGGGTCTTAGTGGGGCTTGGTGGGTCTTAGTGGGGCTTGGTGGGTCTTAGTGGGTCTTGGTGGGTCTTGGTGGGTCTTGATGGGTCTTAGTGGGTCTTGGTGGGTCTTCCTGAGGGAGGGTTGTGTGTGTGTCCTTCAGTAGGGAGCCCACCTAGTGTTTACATGTGTTGCATAGGTATTATACATTTATCCTGTTCTTCATTCTTCACTGGCTATTTGTGGCTTGATGAATGGATTGTGTTCTGCAGTATAAGTATTTGATTTCTTTTCTTAGTTCTTAATACTTATTTTTGTCATTTTGTCATTCATCAGTGTAATGTCATCTGAGTCCTGACTGGCTTACATAAGAACATAAGAAAATAAGGAAGCTACAAGAGGCCGTGAGACCTACACGTGGTAGTTCCTGTAGGTTAGTTCCTGTAGGTTAGGTCCTGTAGGTTAGGTCCTGTAGGTTAGGTCCTGTAGGTTAGGTCCTGTAGGTTAGGTCCTGTAGGTTAGGTCCTGTAGGTTAGGTCCTGTAGGTTAGGTCCTGTAGGTTAGGTCCTGTAGGTTAGGTCCTGTAGGTTAGGTCCTGTAGGTTAGGTCCTGTAGGTTAGGTCCTGTAGGTTAGGTCCTGTAGGTTAGGTCCTGTAGGTTAGTTCCTGTAGGTTAGGTCCTGTAGTTTAGGTCCTGTAGTTTAGGTCCTGTAGGTTAGGTCCTGTAGGTTAGGTCCTGTAGGTTAGGTCCTGTAGGTTAGGTCCTGTAGGTTAGGTCCTGTAGGTTAGGTCCTGTAGGTTAGGTCCTGTAGGTTAGGTCCTGTAGGTTAGGTCCTGTAGGTTAGTTCCTGTAGGTTAGTTCCTGTAGGTTAGGTCCTGTAGGTTAGGTCCTGTAGATTAGGTCCTGTAGGTTAGGTCCTGTAGTTTTCTGCTGCTCCTCACAGGGTCGTGGGTACTGGCAGAAGTGGAGTGAGGACCTCGCCAACGCCGCCTCAATCCCACGCGACGTAGCGGCGCACCAGATCCTCGTGCCCACCGTCACCACCGTGCGTGTGGCCGCCCTGCTCAGCCTCCTCCTGTCCCAGGGAAAGCCGCTGCTGCTGGTGGGGCCGCCCGCCACGGGGAAGTCTGTCTACGTCGCGGTAAGATGGAGGATTTTGCACCGTGTATCTTATCTTTTTATGAATGTTTTATGTATGTATGTATCTTTTTATTGTATGTTAGCTTTCATCCCTCATCATTGTTATTTCAAAATGTAAGATATGTTCAACAGCAATCAAGCATTTCATATTTCATTATTTAACAATATGCCATTTGTTTAATATCACTTTCTTGAAGGCAAAGTTTTTCAGAGCTTTTGGAATAATAAGTTGTTGTAATTTATAGGACTTTCTTCGAAACAAGCTGAAGAGTGACGTGTATAAGCCCATGTTCCTGAGCTTCTCCGCCCACACCACAACCACCCACGTGCAGGACCTGGTCATGGGCAGCTTGGACAAACGCAAGAAGGGTCCGTTGACTTTTCTCTCGTAGCTTCTCTTTTTAGCAGATGGTATACATTTTGTGACATACATATTATACATTTGGTGATTAAAAGCCCTAACCATTATTTGTTCTAGCATGAGACTTAACAAAATGTTCTAACAGAAACATTTGGTACTGTGTTGGTAAGAGGAGGTATAGAGTCATCCCAGAATATGACAAGGGGGGTTCCTGTGTCTCGGCAGGCGTGTACGGTCCACCGGTAGGCAAGCGCTGTGTGCTCTTTGTGGATGACCTCAACCTGCCACAGACCGACGCCTTTGGCACCCACCCCCCGCTGGAGTTGCTGCGGCAGCTTGTGGATCACGCCACCTGGTATGACACCAAGAAGGATGTGGAGCCCATTCGCCTGGAAGACATGCAGGTCAGCTCTCGGCACAGGGGTCTGTTGTGTCTCTGAGTGTCAAGTAAATTAACTTTTGTATTGTGAAAACATTGAAATATCTTGTTGCTAATGACCTAATAAGTTTCACTGGTTTGAGCAGGAAGGGTCGCTGTAGTTTCATTTCTCATGCAGCATTTATTCCAAAACTTTCTTTGCTGCTATTCATTGGATGCGAAGTAGATATCTTATTTTATGAAAAGACATTGAAGGCTAAGTCAAGCGTCCTACTGCTCTTTTACATCAGTTGGTGTCGACGATGAGTCTCCGGGAGAGTGGGCGGACCACCCTCACCCCTCGGCTGCTGCGGCACTTCAATGTGGTGGCCGTGAATGACTTCGACGACACCACCATCCACTCCATATTCTCCAAGGTGCATTTTGTGGGTTTTGTCCATTCTCCATTTGAAATCTAGAATAGTAGCTACACTTTTTTTGTCCATTCTCCATCTGAATAGTACACTTTCTTGTGTTGGTTTTGTCCATTCTCCATCTGAAATCTAGAATAGTACACTCTATTTTGTCCATTCTCCATCTGAAATATAGAATAGTAGGCTACACTCTCTTTTGTGGGTTTTGTCCATTCTCCATCTGAAATCTAGATTAGTACACACAGTGAACTAAACACATCAGAAAACATAGCCATAAATTTCAAACTCTGTATCAATGCCTAATAAGATATTCAGACTGTATAAACCTCCTGTTATCCCCGTGGTTCTTCTGCACAGATTCTGCTGTGGCATCTGGACACGCGGGGCTTCAGCAAGATGTTTGACCCGTGCATCGGGGAGATCGTGGCGGGAACGCTGGAGGTGACTAGCAGCAGAGCAGACTAAAGTGTTCACATTGCCATTCAAATATTTTTTAGTAATATCCAGAGTTGTTTGTTTTTTTGTCTGTGGGATGAGGTCACTTGAAGGAAGGCTAATTCGTGGTTTGACAGGAACTACCATGTGTAGGTTTTACGGCCTCTTGTAGCTTCCTTATTTTCTTATGTCCTTATGTCCTATGTCCTAGGTATACCGCACGGCCGCCATAAACCTGCGCCCGACACCCTCGCGCTCTCATTACATCTTTAACCTCCGGGACTTCTTCAGGGTCATCCAGGTCAGTTTTTGATCCTGTTGGGGTGTACAAATTATGGGCAGTATTTAACACTAACACCTTAATACTTTAACACTTTAACGCTTTATTATGCTTGCCTTAACAGTAATCTAAAATTATTTCATTCCTCATGCAGGATTTGAGTTGTTATTGTTGATGTTCCTCAGACTGCCTGGCCCAGAGACTCATTGTTGACATGCTTACCTTTGAATTCTTAGATTTTTTTTTTCTTCAGCAAAAAGGATTGAAAAAGAAATTGAACCGAACCGAACCTTTACCCTATACCTAACCTAACCTAACCTAACCTAACCTATACCTAACCTAAACCTAACCTATACCTAACCTAACCTAACCTTTCCCTAACCTAACCTATACCTAACCTAACCTAAACCTAACCTATACCTAACCTAACCTATACCTAACCTAACCTAACCTATACCTAACCTAACCTAACCTAACCTTTCCCTAACCTAACCTATACCTAACCTAACCTAACCTAACCTAACCTTTCCCTAACTATACAAAAAAAAAAAAGTTATTCGTGACAGAAATTGTTAGCAGGTTAATTCAAAACACATCAAAACTCACCAGAAAAAAATTGTTTCGTCCACCAAAGTGAGTTCGGTGTCAAACTGGAATGATACCTGCATTCTTGCTGCCTGTAGGGTGTGTTGCTATCGGTGCCGGAGACCATGGAGGACCTTCGCTCCATGAAGAAGCTGTGGGTGCACGAGGTCCTGCGGGTGTTCTACGACCGCCTGGTGGACGGCGACGACCGCAAGTGGCTGCTGAACCGCATCTCAGCCTCCTGCAGCAAACATCTGAATGAGGACTTCAATCTCTTAATGGGGGAACTGGACCAGAGTGGCAATGGGGAGGTGAGTCACATAGGATAATAAGAGGATAATATAGCGATAATATAGGGTATAGGATATAGGAAAAATAGGGTATAGGATATATAGGATAATAAGAGGATAATATGTTGAACTAACCAAGACGGCAGATTTTTTTTCTCTAACTTTTGATGACATTTATAAACATAATTTGTGAGGTGCGTGTGAAAAAAAAAAAATTTGTTAGGAGAGATGCCGTATGAATATTTGGTTTCTATTTCCTTCCTTGTCATTGTCAACTAATAGAACATACTTTGCATGATTTATTATTGAAATGGAGTCTGGCAAAGAAATAGATGATGCACTTTCATTATACTATCCACGTTATGAGTCTTATGCTTTCCCTCGGTGTATGGTTTTATTCACTGTGTTGGTGTTTTTACCTCTCCAGGTGTCGGAGGGCGATCTGAGGAACCTTGTGTACTGTGACTTTGCCGATCCCAAGAGTGAGAGTCGCCATTATGTGCAGGTAACAAGAACAGAGACAGTTACAGGAACTACCTCGTGTAGGTCTCGCGGCCTCTTGTAGCTTCCTTATTTTCTTATGTTCTTATGTAACGCCATTGAGCCATGATTTCTTTTCTGTTCATCCGCTTAATTAATGATCTGATATGAGGGCCTAAGGCTGAGCTATGATTTTGTTTTTTTTCCCTCTGATGAGCACACAATTGAAGGCAGAGTTAATGGGCAGCATGTGGGTGTTCTTAAGGCCCCCATCCACGGTACGATTGGTCATACGATCTGATCCGACAGACCTGATCCGATGGATTTCCTACCACCCACTAACGATCCGACCGCACCTCAAGACTAGTTTAGTTGGTGATAAGAAACGGCGGAGGGCGGTTCTCATGATGGCTCTCTGCAACGAGAAATTACTTTTGATGGGTGCTGATACCACAGCTAAGGAGCGTAAACACCATCCGCACTCGCACCAGACATCATAGAGACAGTTATTTTTTTTATTTCTTTCCGGAACACACTTAAATTATAATTCTCATATTATTATTTATATTTTACTGTTTCAACATTAGCCTCACTGTCGCTCACTGTCACGCTCACTGAGTTTCTCTACCAATACTTCATAAGTTGCATTTATATTATATTTATCCATTTACTCTTTGCTTTTTATTTCCCACAAACATTCATAGTTTCTATATAATTGGTTGAATTATGTCCAAAAGTGCTTGTTTTTAAAGAAACAATTCATTTTGGTAACCCTCTCGCGACGCTGTCAGTGGCGAAACCGACGGTTGGCCTCACGATCAGCACACGCACGATGCGATCCGGTCTGAACCGGATGATCTGTCGGATCTAAAAACCAAACACTGCTTGGCCGCATCTGACCAGCTGTCAGTCGGTCGGACAGACCAAAATCACCCCACTCACGATCCAATCTGGTTGGATCCAACCAGATCTGTCCGATGGTCGTACGACCAGATCGCACCGTGGATGGGGGCCTTTAGGCCACTCGACGGTGCAGAAAGATTTTAAGTGGATTTTGGTTCTCATCGACGATCGAATTCGGGTCACCGAGAACGCCACTCGGAGACTCTAACCACTCTGCCACCGCCTCCCACCAAATGTTTATAGCTTGTCTCAAAATGTTTATATGGTGAAAGTGCTTTTAAAATGATGTATAATTCTGTATTGGTTAAAATGTTATTTGTTTATAGTGGGATGATATTTTCCTATACCTCCTTTCTTTTCTCTCATTGTTCTTTCATTAATTGACAGGTTGACAATTTGGAAGGGCTGCGATCTGTAGTGGAAGGCTACCTCCATGAATTCAACAACATGAGCAAGAAACCCATGAATCTCGTCATGTTCAAGTAAGAGGGAGAGACAACCACGTAGAGACAAAGGCAGTCAGTCACACAAACTAATAGATCGAGACAGCAATGAGTGATAATATGGACAAACATTCTCCCAAACACCAACACATATCACCTTATACCAGACAACCTTATAGACCAAAACAGCCATGAGTGATAATATGGACAAGAATTTCCCAAGCACCAACACACACCACCTCCTCCCTAGCATTTTCCCAAGCACCAACACACACCTACAGCCAGACACACCCAGACACAGCCAAAACACACCCAAACACAGCCAAAACACACCCAATACACACCCAAAAACAGCCAAAACACACCCAAACACAGCCAAAACACACCCAAACACAGCCAAAACACACCCAAAACGCACCCAAACACAGCCAAAACACACCCAAACACAGCCAAAACACACCCAAACACAGCCCAAACACACCCAAACACAGCCAAAACACACCCAATACACACCCAAAAACAGCCAAAACACACCCAAACACAGCCAAAACACACCCAAACACAGCCAAAACACACCCAAACACAGCCAAAACACACCCAAAACGCACCCAAACACAGCCAAAACACACCCAAATACAGCCAAAACACACTCAAACACAGCCCAAACACACCCAAAGCACACCCAAACACAGCCAAAACACACCCAAACACAGCCAAAACACACCCAAACGCATCCAAAACACACCCAAACGCATCCAAAACACACCCAAACACAGCCAAAACACACCCAAACACAGCCAAAACACACCCAAACACAGCCAAAACACCTTCCTGTCTCTAGGTTTGCCCTCGAACACTTGGCCCGCGTTTGCCGAGTGCTACGTCAGCCGAGGGGACACGCCATGCTGGTTGGGGTGGGCGGCAGCGGCAGACACTCGCTCTCCCGCCTGGCTGCTCACATTACAGACTATGAGCTGTTTGAGGTGAGGCAGAGAGGAGGAGAGGAGAAAGAGTAGCTATGAACTGTTTGATGTGAGGGAGAGAGAAAGAGAGGAGGAATACTTACAGCAAATTTACAGTTATGGTTAATAATAAATATCTACTCTGTGTGAATTTAAGGTAAGATTCTGACTTTATTATTTACAACTCCTGTAGGTAGAGATGAGTCGTAGTTACGGCATCACGGAGTGGCGGGAGGACCTGAAGAGCATCCTGAAGAAGGCCGGGGCGGGGGAGCAACACATCGTCTTCCTCTTTAGTGACACCCAGGTACTCTTTAGTGACACCCGGGTACTCTTTAGTGACACCCGGGTACTCTTTAGTGACACCCGGGTACTCTTTAGTGACACCCGGGTACTCTTTAGTGACACCCGGGTACTCTTTAGTGACACCCGGGTACTCTTTAGTGACACCCGGGTACTCTTTAGTGACACCCGGGTACTCTTTAGTGACACCCGGGTACTCTTTAGGGTGGACACCCGGGTACTCTTTAGTGACACCCGGGTACTCTTTAGTGACACCCGGGTACTCTTTAGTGACACCCGGGTACTCTTTAGTGACACCCGGGTACTCTTTAGTGACACCCGGGTACTCTTTAGTGACACCCGGGTACTCTTTAGTGACACCCGGGTACTTTTTAGTGACACCCGGGTACTCTTTAGTGACACCCGGGTACTCTTGACTTACCATTATGCTTGCCGGTTATACGTCGAGGGTTCTTTATCATTATGGTATTTTGTCCATAGATTGGTATTATATTTGTAACTAAATGCAGAATCTTCGTACTATTTATGTGAAGCACGTAGGCCAGTGTTTGTGAAATGTATCCCTGATATTCATAAGGGATGCATGCACTGCCTCACCAAAGATTTGCCCGTCAAGGTGGCAAGGTTGGTAGAGACGTGAGTTCGCAATGTGCAGCGTCCCTGTACATTCGGTCAGCGGTTCGAGTCCGCCTAGTTCGTGCTGACGTGGCGGCGCTTTGTATAGTCAATAACCTTGTAGTTGGTACTTGCAAAGTGTCTAGATAGGATGAAAATCTTATCTTATCACCAAGGATTGATAACGTAAACTGCAGAATTTTATTAAAAAGCTTATTATTCAGCTAAACATTGGTTATATATCACTTGTTATAAAGGGCGAGGGTCAAGTTTGATGAGGGCGTTTGGTCAATGCGGAGTCTATTGGGGTCTTTAAAAGGAGTCTGGATAAATTCATGGATGGGGAAGAGAGGTGGATATAGTAGAGTTAGGTAACAGGAACTACCTCGTGTAGGTCTCACGGCCTCTTGTAGCTTCCTTACTTTCTTATGTTCTTATGTTCTAAGTATTGCATGTTGTATAAAGAGGCTACGAGATTCATAGGGTCATATAAATCAGACCTAACTTACTGTGCCCTAAATCTAAAGTTGTCATGTAACCCCCACCCTCCCTTCCCTCAGATCAAGGATGAGATCTTCCTTGAGGCCATCAGCAGCATTCTGAGCCTCGGAGAGATCCCCGGGCTGTTCCCCTCTGACGAGAAGCACACCATCTGCGACAAGATGAGGAACATTGACAGGCAGCGGGACAAAAGTAAACAGGTAAGTTAACTCCTTGAGACCCAGAACGTAATTTCAATTGTAATTTGGGTTCCATTCGACGATTTTTAGTGACTATAAGCAATATTTTATAGCTATGACCTGTTTAGTATCCTTGTCCACTAACTAATTTTGTATATTCAGTAACTTTTCGTAATTTTATGGCTGATAACAGACAATTTTATATAGCAATGGAAAGATCTGGGTGTGAAGGGGTTAAGGAATTTTTTTAAATGATTGCATTTAATTGTTGTGAAAGTTGTGCTGCAGCTTTTCCTGTTATCCTGCTTTGCCCAGACGGATGGGAGTCCCGCTGCGCTGTGGATGCTGTTTGTGGAGCGTGTGAGGGAGCAGCTCCACGTGGTGCTGGCCTTCTCCCCCTGTGGCGAGGCATTCAGGAACAGCTCAGGAAGTTCCCGGCCCTGCTCTCCTGCTGCACTATTGACTGGTTCCAGGTACTTACTCTTATTGTTTACTGTTGTTATTGCTATTATTATATGTTGTTATTGTTGTTGTTATTGTTATTGTTGTTATTGTTGTTATTATTATGTTATTGTTGTTGTTATTATTATATTGTTATTGTTATTGTTATTATTATGTTGTTGTTGTTATTGTTATTATTATGTTGTTATTGTTATTATTGTTATTATTATGTTGTTATTGTTGTTGTTATTGTTGTATTGTTTCTTGTTTATTGACATTTCTGGTTGTTTTTCGTCTTATTCATCTACTACTACTACTACTACTACTACTACTGCTACTACTACTACTACTACTACTACTACTACTACTACTACTACTACTACTACTACTACTACTACTACTACTACTACTACTACTACTACTACTACTACTACTACTACTACTACTACTACTACTACTACTACTACTACTACTACTACTACTACTACTACTACTACCAATACTTACTACTACTACCAATACTACTACTACTGTACTACCAATACTACTACTACTACTACTACTACTACTACTAACTACTACTACCACTACTACTACCAATACTTCTACTACTACCAATACTACTACTACTGTACTACCAATACTACTACTACTACTACTAGTCTACTACTACTACCAATACTACTACTACTACTACCAATACTACTACTACCACTACTATCTTTTCTAAGCCAAGTATTATTTAAGGTTTTGCCAAGACTATTTCCCTTGTTGATATTGCACATTTCATCTTTCTACTTTATTCAACAAGACGTAGGATTTTTTTCTATTGTGACTTTTCCTTTGAGGCATGGCCGGAGGATGCCTTGGAAGCTGTTGCCCTGAGGCTGCTGCAGGGCGTGGAGCTTCCCGAGGAGACGCTGAAGGGCTGTGTTCCCTGTGCCAGTACTTCCACACCTCCACACAGGAGCTCTCTGATAGGTGGGCATTTATCACTAAAAACAAAAGCTGTCCTTGTTAAACCACATCTTTTCCTGACACTGTTCATGATCATCTGTGTCTGTGTGTGTTGCGATATATTCAGACCAGTCTCTCACAGCAACGACAAAAGTCTAAAGTCTTCAGATAGGTAGGCATTTATCATCAAAAACAAAGTCTGTCTTATTAATTTCATCTTTCCTGACACTGTTCATGATGATCTGTGCCTATGTGTGTTGCGATGCCCTCCAGAGCTCCCTTAATACTGCCACAGGTTCCTGACACACCTCCGCCGCTACAACTACGTCACGCCCACCTCCTATCTGCAGCTGCTCCACACCTACATGGTCATCCTGGAGCGACGCAGAGGGTACGTATATAGTCAAAAAAAATTTAACGAGACAAAAATTCCATTCCATCTTAAGATCTGATGCTTAAGTGTAGTAGGAGTACAGGTTGGGTCATGTCGTAAAGAGTCTTGATTAAACATTTGACAATATGTAATAGTGAACACAGGAGATGTGATAGTAGGCTTGTAGACCAGACCGGCACTGATGGTTGGTGTGGTGGTGGTGTGGTGGCAGGGAGGTGAAGAAGCTAGAGTGTCGCTACACCACGGGGCTGGCGAGACTGGAAGAAGCCGAGACCTCAGTCCTGGCCATGCAACAAGAGCTGCTAAACCTGCAGCCCATCCTTCTGACCAAGACACGTGAGGTGGAGGAGAAGATGGCAGTGGTGGAGAAGAGGAGGCAGGAAGTGGCTGAGGTAGGGAGCAAGGGGCTGATCATGGTGGTCTAAGCCTGAATAGTGTTGTTTCCTACATGATATTAATAACACAATAAGATGGGACAAGGTATAACAGGGCACACTTGTAAAAATAATAACTGCCTGTCAGGAAGAGCATCCGCGGCGTAAAACTCATGCCGCAAATTTAAATGATGTACGCCGACAGTAGAATTGGAGCGTATTATTGTCTGTCTAACCTCATAAGACATAACCTCATAAGGCATAACCTCATAAGACATAACCTCATAAGACATAACCTCATAAGGCATAACCTCATAAGACATAACCTCATAAGACATAACCTCATAAGACATAACCTCATAAGACATAACCTCATAAGACATAACCTCATAAGACATAACCTCATAAGACATAACCTCATAAGACATAGGGGAAAATCTGACGTTAAACAGAAAGATGATTATGTATAAGAAAACAGCAAAAAGAGTTCCTAAAAATCATGTCATTTGGATATTTGAAAGATTTTTTATATTGATGTAATTATATATCTTATATTTTCTTATAATATGCATAATAATGACACTTTCCTTATCCATAAAACACTGATATTACTACATGGGAATCCCTGTCCAATCGTGTCAGGTGGACCGTACACGAGGTAGTTCCTGTTACTTAACACTGCCTACATCCACCTTGCATCCCCGTCCATGAAATTGTCTAACCTCCTTTTAAAGCTCCCTAATGACTCCACACTAACTACCTGATGACAAGTCCATTTCAATCATTTACCACCCTATTT
>JACEEZ010023682.1:103296-148296 GCA_016584305.1 Chionoecetes opilio | reverse complement strand
CACACACAGGTAACACAGATAACACAGCACACACAGGTAACACAGCACACACAGGTAACACAGATAACACAGCACACACAGGTAACACAGCACACACAGGTAACACAGCACACACAGGTAACACAGCACACACAGGTAACACAGCACACACAGGTAACACAGCACACACAGGTAACACAGCACACACAGATAACACAGCACACACAGGTAACACAGCACACACAGATAACACAGCACACACAGATAACACAGCACACACAGGTAACACAGCACATACAGGTAACACAGCACACACAGATAACACAGCACACACAGGTAACACAGCACACACAGATAACACAGCACACACAGATAACACAGCACACACAGATAACACAGCACACACAGGTAACACAGCACACACAGGTAACACAACACACACAGATAACACAGCACACACAGATAACACAGCACACACAGATAACACAGCACACACAGGTAACACAGCACACACAGATAACACAGCACACACAGATAACACAGCACACACAGGTAACACAGCACACACAGATAACACAGCACACACAGATAACACAGCACACACAGGTAACACAGCACACACAGATAACACAGCACACACAGGTAACACAGCACACACAGATAACACAGCACACACAGGTAACACAGCACACACAGATAACACAGCACACACAGGTAACACAGCACACACAGATAACACAGCACACACAGGTAACACAGCACACACAGATAACACAGCACACACAGATAACACAGCACACACAGGTAACACAGCACACACAGATAACACAGCACACACAGGTAACACAGCACACACAGGTAACACAGCACACACAGGTAACACAGCACACACAGGTAACACAGCACACACAGGTAACACAGCACACACAGGTAACACAGCACACACAGATAACACAGCACACACAGGTAACACAGCACACACAGATAACACAGCACACACAGGTAACACAGCACACACAGGTAACACAGCACACACAGGTAACACAGCACACACAGATAACACAGCACACACAGGTAACACAGCACACACATGTCTGGCCCTAATTAGAATGTAAGCATTTAGAGATTACTTTTTTTTTTTTTACATTTATGCCTATAGCGTCTGTAGGCAGTGACCTCCAGGGATCGGATGGTAGGCCCTGGAGGCTCACTTGAGGGCTGTGACGGGATGGTGTCGTTAATCCTTGGTCTTGCCTGGGCAGGTGACATGTTGTTGGCAGCCGGTGTCATTGCCTACCTCGGGGCATTTACACCCGAGTACCGCGCCGAGCAGACGGCCCGGTGGCAGCAGGAGTGCCGAGAGAGGGGCGTCCCTTGTTCCGGCGAGTTCCTGCTGGCCTCGGTGAGTCTGGGTGGGTGGATGGGTGGGTGGGTGGGTAGGTGGATGGGTGGGTGGGTGGATGGGTGGGTGGATGGGTGGGTAGGTGGATGGGTGGGTGGATGGATGGATGGATGGATGGGTGGGTGGATGGATGGGTTGGTGGGTGGGTGGGTAGGTGGATGGATGGATGGATGGATGGATGGATGGATGGGTTGGTGGGTGGGTGGGTGGGTGGATGGGTGGATGGATGGATGGGTGGATGGATTGCATCTGTATTATTAATGTCTCAGTTACTAAAAGGAGCAGATGTTAGGAAGGAACTTTGTTTGTTATATATTTCTTTATGAAAATATGAATGGTTGCTTGTTTCAAGAAATATTGCAACAAATCCATTTTTTTGCTAACCCTACGTTTACATTCTCGTCTTTCCCCAGGTGCTCGGGGACCCGCTCACCATCAGGGACTGGACGCTGAACGGCCTCCCCACGGATCCCTTCAGCATCGACAACGGCGTCATCATCAGGTGCCTCACACTGCCACGCCAAATATTACCTTTCTTTTATTCTTTTGTTGAAATTCCCATTAAGATTTGTGTACCTACATATTTGTGTTTTTGACAAGTTTCAAATAGTTATAAATGTTTGATACATCATACATAATTAGACAACATAAGAACATAAGAAAATAAGGAAGCTACAAGAGGCCGTGAGACCTACACGTGGTAGTTCCTGTAGTAAAAAATAGTAGTAAACAAATAATAAGTTAGTTACTTTTTCTTCTCTCGCAGCAACACAACACGCTGGCCACTGCTCATTGATCCGCAGGGCCAGGCCAACAAGTGGATCAGGAACATGGAGAAGGACAACTCCCTGCAGGTGGTGAAGCTCTCCGACCCGGACTTCATCCGCACCCTGGAAAACTGCATCCAGTTTGGCCAGCCAGTGAGTATGCCCAGAGCTGGGCTGTATTAAATACAATTGTATTAAATACAATTGTATTTAAATACGTATTTAAATACATTTGTGTCTTTAGAAATGTATTTATAAATACATTGGTTGCCATATATTTAAATACAGTATTTAAATACTTTTATGAGTATTTAAATACATTGTATTTAAATACATTTAATATAAAATTTTAAATGCTTTTTTATCAGTTAATTTGGCCATAAACCCGCCCAACTATCTGGCAACCCTGATGTTACAGTGAACCAGGGTTTCCACTGGCAAGAAAATGTCCTGATTTCAAGGAAATTTAGGCCTGAGAAGGAAATTTCTAAGGAAACCCAAAATCTAAGGAAACTCATTTTTTTCGGACATGCTAAAATTTGTGTGTATTTGAAATGTATTTACAAATGTATTTAAATACAATTGATGTATTTAGTATTTAGTATTTAAATACATTCGTAAATGTATTTAGTATTTAGTATTTAAATACATTTCTCCCATGTATTAATTTTAGTATTTAGTATTTAAATACATTCAATGTATTTAGTGCCCAGCTCTGGGTATGCCGGACACTACATGCACGGCCACACAATGGTTAGGCTGACAATAGTAAAGCTGAGTTGCAAATAGTATTGTACAAATAGTATTAAATAAGTACAAATAGTACAAATGGTATTACAAGTCATTTTTAGCCTCAGTTGTTCCTATTACAAGGCAGGGAAATGATCATAAAACAGCAAATTCCACAGAATAATATAACTCTTTTGAAGTACACTTATCCACATATATAAACAGTATATCCTTATATCTACTGATCTGAAACTAATGTTGAAAGTAATGTTACTGTAATTGGTGAATGTAATGTTCTTAGATATAAGAAATAGAATCAAATCAAATTTACATATCAGCTTCATAAAGAGCAACAGGCACGTATGTATATGTGTGTCTTTCAGGTTCTGCTTGAGAATGTCGGGGAGGAGCTTGACCCCATCCTGGAGCCGCTGTTGCTGAAGCAGACCTTCAAGCAGAGCGGCTCCACCTGCATCAAGCTGGGCGACGCAACCATCGAGTACTCCGCGGACTTCCGGTACGACCATGAAGGGAATAAAATGGTTAAAAAAGTAAAATAAGCAGAAGCAAATAAAATGTTTAAATAAGTAAAATAAGCATATGAAAAGATTGTTTTTAGTTATCAAAGCAATCACATAAACATGGTAACATTTTTGGGCTATAACAGTAGTTTAGGTTGTATGGTGTTGGGGAGGCGGTAGCAGAGTGGTTAGCGTCTCGAGTGGCGTTAAAAAATATGAATAATAAAAAAATAATAGATAAATGGTACATATTCTTCTTCTTCTTCTTCTTCTTCTTTCTTCTTCTTTCTATGTACATGGAAACTAACATCAAAGACAATGTAGTACATATGCGCAACACTTTTACAAATATATTAGAAGAGATCACACTTGCAATGCACAGTAATGATAGCGGGAACAAGCCTCACCCACAGCCTCCTCCTGACAGCATGTACCTGACAACACAGCTCCTCCTGACAGCATGTACCTGACAACTAAGCTCCTCCTGACAGCATGTACCTGACAACAAAGCTCCTCCTGACAGCATGTACCTGACAACACAGCTCCTCCTGACAGCATGTACCTGACAACTAAGCTCCTCCTGACAACATGTACCTGACAACTAAGCTCCTCCTGACAGCATGTACCTGACAACAAAGCTCCTCCTGACAGCATGTACCTGACAACTAAGCTCCTCCTGACAGCATGTACCTGACAACTATGCTCCTCCTGACAGCATGTACCTGACAACTAAGCTCCTTCTGACAGCATGTACCTGACGACAAAGCTCCTCCTGACAGCATGTACCTGACAACAAAGCTCCTCCTGACAGCATGTACCTGACAACTAAGCTCCTCCTGACAGCATGTACCTGACAACAAAGCTCCTCCTGACAGCATGTACCTGACAACAAAGCTCCTCCTGACAGCATGTACTTGACAACAAAGCTCCTCCTGACAGCATGTACCTGACAACAAAGCTCCTCCTGACAGCATGTACCTGACAACTAAGCTCCTCCTGACAGCATGTACCTGACAACAAAGCTCCTCCTGACAGCATGTACCTGACAACAAAGCTCCTCCTGACAGCATGTACCTGACAACAAAGCTCCTCCTGACAGCATGTACCTGACAACAAAGCTGAGCAACCCAAACTACGTCCCGGAAGTCTCGGTCAAAGTTACCCTAGTCAACTTTGCTCTCACGGCGCCGGGCTCGAGGACCAGCTGCTCGCCCTCGTGGTGGCGCACGAGAAGCCCGAACTGGAGGAGGAACGGGTCACTCTCATGCTGCAGACCGCACAAAATAAGAAGTAAGCGGACTCTACACTCACACTCCGTTATTTTTCAACTTTAACCCCTTGAGGCCCAGAACGTAATTTTCATTGTAATATAACCACCATTAGATGATTTTAAAGAACATAAGCAATTTTTTTTAGATATGACTTATTTAGTATCCTTATCCATTAACTAATTTGGTATATTCAGTTACTTTTTGTGATTTTATGGCGTACAATATACAAAAAATTTTATAGCCAAGGAAAGATCTGGGTGTGAAGGGGTTAATGCATGTGTATATGTGGAGGTGTGGCAGAAAATATGTTATCTGCCTGTTTGACCAGCTGTTTTATCCTTTTCTATATACCCATCTATCTGTTATCTTATGTCTGTCAATCCATTTGTCTATCTACTATACCCATTACTCTATTATCATGTGCCTTGTTATCAGTTCAACAGCAACCCTTTTTTTTTTTTTATTTATTATTATTATTATTATTATTATTATTTTTTTTATTTTTTTTTTTTTTTTACTGTATATATGAACTACAGTAAAACCCTTATAACTCGGCATTGTATAACTCGGAATTTAATATAACTCGGCAAGGCAAAGACAAAGTTTTTTTTGTATATATGAACTACTATGTGTGTAAAATTAAGTTTTCATAGACATATATGACAAAATATTTTACTTCCAGGAATCTCAAAGAGTTGGAAGATCGGATCCTGTCCACTCTGTCGTCGTCCAAGGGCAGCATTCTGGAGGACGAGACGGCCATTAACATCCTGAGTGACGCCAACAGACTGGTGAAGGAGACGCAGGAGAAGCAGACCATAGCCGAGGAGACGGAGAAAAAGGTGATGCTAAAATATTGGTCAAAACATACAAATAGAGATATAAAGAGACAAAAAGATATATGAATGAATGGGGAGAAATAGGGAGAAACTGGTGCACAAATAGGGTGGTAAATGATTGGAATGGACTCAGTAGACAGGTAGTTAGTGCATAGTTAGTAGGGAGCTTTAAAGGGAGGCTGGATAAATTCATGGATGGGGATGAAGGGTAGATGTAGGTAGTATTAAGTAACAGGAACTACCTCGTGTAAGTCTTGCGGCCTCTTATAGCTTCCTTGTGTTCTTATGTTCTTATGAAGAGAGGAAGCTACTATTTTTACTTTGCATTATTAAACCAACATTGCTAAGCGCCATATATTTTACAGTATTTTGGAATGATTACCGTTTTTTTGTTTCTTAGTTTAAATCTCTTCCTGGTTTTAGTTATTGGTTTTATAGTTATTAAAATTCTACATTGTATCCTCAGCCTTATCCTCCATCTCCTTATCCTCCTTTTACTTATCCTAGATCAACACTACTCTTTTTTTTTCTTTTTCTCCCTCAGTTTAAATCCCTCCCTTGTTTTTTTTTTTTTATTTATTTATTTATTTATTTTATTTTATTTATTTATTTATTTTGTATTTTTTTTTTTTTTTGGTTAGTTTTGGTTAGTTTTGGTTTTAAAGTCATTAACATTCTATATTGTATCATCCTCCTTAGCCTCCATCTCCTTTTCTCCTTTTACTTATGTTTACAGTAACTACCACGTGTAGGTCTCGCGGCCTTTTGTAGCTTCCTTATGTTCTTATGTTCTTCTCCCAGATCAACACCACTCGTCTCGGCTACCGTCCCGTCGCCATCACCGCCTCCATCCTCTTCTTCACCCTGCGAGACCTGGCTGCCCTAGATCCCATGTATCAATTCTCCCTCAACTGGTTCGTCAATCTCTTCTCCAACTCCATCGACAACTCCGAGAAGGCCAGTGAGCTGCCCGACCGCCTCAATGCCCTCAGGAACCACTTCACGCTCAGTCTGTACAACAATGTCTGCACGGGACTCTTCGAAAAGGTTCATATCTGTACTCACTATTTAACCCTTCACGCTCAGATCTTTCCTTTGCTATAAAAAATTGTCTTGTTGAGCCATAGAATTACGAAAAGTAACTAAATATACCAAATTAGTTAGTGGACAAGGATACTAAACAGGTCATGTCTATAAAATATTGCTTATAGTCGCTAAAAATAGTCTAATGGTACATAAATTACAATGGAAATTACGTTCTGGGTCTCAAGGTTCTGGTTAATGCTGTCCCTAATTTCATCTGAAGGAATACTGAAATCATATTTTTATCAAAGTTCGCCTGCTAAGTTTTCTTCCTGATGATAAAGTTTG
This sequence comes from Chionoecetes opilio, assembly GCA_016584305.1. Classification (NCBI taxonomy): domain Eukaryota; kingdom Metazoa; phylum Arthropoda; class Malacostraca; order Decapoda; family Majidae; genus Chionoecetes; species Chionoecetes opilio. The sequence goes on along the minus strand of JACEEZ010023682.1, from coordinate 141,417 downwards.
AAAATATATCAAAGCTTTGAGTGTATCTTCAGTTGTTTCAGCTTTAAATGAGGGTCAGCTTGATAGTGTAGATAGGGAGTGAATGTGTCATTTATATGTGTAGCTTCTTGGAATTTATTTTTAACGTTGGTTGACACAAACAGGTGTTGAAGAATATTATGATTTTTTTTTTTTTTTTTTTTTTTTTTTATATGTCAGATGTTGTTTCTTTTCTGATACTGCAGGTCAACTTTGTAACATATAGGTTGTCTACTACAGGAACTACCACGTGTAAGTCTCACAGCCTCTTGTAGCTTCCTTATTCTCTTTTGTTCTTTTCTTCGGATACTGCAGGTCAACTTTATAACAAGGAGTGGCCAGACACCTCCCGAACTAAATTGGCCCACCTCTATTTCTTTATTCTCTTACTGTCTTATTTTTAGGGACTGGGAACTAGGCGGGCTTTGTGTTACCTCTTTTATTGTGCTCTTGGCCAGTCCTTTGTGATGTAAAAAAAAAAAACTGAGAAAACATACAGAATGTCTACTTTTCACACAGGACAAGCTGGTGTTTTCCTTCCTGGTGTGTGTCAACCTGCAGCGCGCGGAGAACAAGGTGGTGGATGCCGAGTGGCTGTTTCTGCTGACGGGCGGAGTAGCTCTGGCCACCGACCCGGCCCTCAACCCCGCCCCAGACTGGCTGCCGGAGACCACCTGGGCACAGATCCAGTGGCTTTCCTGTCTGGCATCCCTCAAGGTACATACTAGTCCATTCCAATCATTTACCACCCTATTTGTGAACCAGTTTTTCCCTATTTCCTTTTTTAATCTACGCTTTTCCAGTTTGAATCCGTTACTTCTTGTTCTACCCTGATAATGTGTTCCTTAACCCCTTCACACCCAGATCTTTCCTTTGCTATAAAAAATTGTATGTTGTCGAGCCATAAAATCACGAAAAGTAACTGAATATACCAAATTAGTTAGTGGACAAGGATACTAAACAAGTCATAGCTATAAAATATTGCTTATACTCACTAAAAATCTATGTTACTCTGTTCTTCCGCACAGCACCTCGTGGACCTCTTCCCGAATCACCTGCAGGGGTGGCGCACTGTGTTTGAGTCTGAGGACCCAGAGAAGGAGACCATCCCTATAGAGAAGGATGAGGAGCTGACGCGCATGCAGCTCCTGTGTGTGCTGAGGTGTCTTCGGCCGGACAAGGTGGTAGCGGCCGTGCAGGACTATGTGGCAGGTGGGTGGTGGGAATGTATCAAGCACTCTTCCTGCTGGTTCTCGCGGATCAATATCATGAAAAGAGCATTTATCATGGGTACTGTAAAAGGCTTGACAACTAATACTGATTTATAGACTAATAACATCATGAAAAGAGCATTTATCATGGGTCATATAAAAGGCTTGACAACTAGTACTGATTTATAGACTAATAACATAGACTATACTTTGTTTTGTTTAACGAGGTGGAAAATCCTGACCCCTTGCTGCTTACTGACTGATAGTTGATGCCAGGAGAAGGGAATACTACGCTTCTTCTAAATTTCAGTTGTATTTGATCATAGTTAACCCTATTATTAGGTAAACATAGGCATCATTTTAAGCACGAAACCTTAAAATGAATGGAATTTTTGTCTTGATAAAATAAATAGAATATAGATAACCTCAACTCACCATGCATAATCTTTAACAGACTTGCTTGGGAAGGCGTACATAGAGCCGCCTCCCTTTGACCTGGTGCGCACCTTTGCCGACTCCAACTGTTGCCTCCCCCTCATCTTCCTCCTCACGCCCGGCGCCGACCCCACCAACCTCCTGCTCAAATTTGCCGAGGACCAGGTGGGCTCTTTGGCTTCATAATAAACCTGTAGTAGTTTATTTACTTCAGTGTATTGGTAGTACTAGTCATAGCAATACTAATACTGATATCTAGAGAGGAAAGATTAGAAGAAAGGGCCGTAGTCAGGTCACTCATATACAAAGCACATAAGAAAATAAGGAAGCTACAAGAAGCCATGACACATTTACAGAACTCATATACAAAGAACATAAGAAAATAAGGAAGCTACAAGAAGCCGTGACACATTTACAGAACTCATATACAAAGAACATAAGAAAATAAGGAAGCTACAAGAAGCCGTGACACATTTACAGAACTCATATACAAAGAACATAAGAAAATAAGGAAGCTACAAGAAGCCGTGACACATTTACAGAACTCATATACAAAGAACATAAGAAAATAAGGAAGCTACAAGAAGCCGTGACACATTTACAGAACTCATATACAAAGAACATAAGAAAATAAGGAAGCTACAAGAAGCCGTGACACATTTACAGAACTCATATACAAAGAACATAAGAAAATAAGGAAGCTACAAGAAGCCGTGACACATTTACAGAACTCATATACAAAGAACATAAGAAAATAAGGAAGCTACAAGAAGCCGTGACACATTTACAGAACTCATATACAAAGAACATAAGAAAATAAGGAAGCTACAAGAAGCCGTGACACATTTACAGAACTCATATACAAAGAACATAAGAAAATAAGGAAGCTACAAGAAGCCGTGACACATTTACAGAACTCATATACAAAGAACATAAGAAAATAAGAAAGCTACAAGAGGCCGTGACACATTTACAGAACTCATATACAAAGAACATAAGAAAATAAGAAAGCTACAAGAGGCCGTGACATATTTACAGAACTCATATACAAAGAACATAAGAAAATAAGGAAGCTACAAGAGGCCATGATCACATTTACATGCATCCCTTCGGTAATTCTGACAGGGTATGGGAGGAGACCGCCTGCAGAGTGTGTCGCTGGGGCAAGGCCAAGGACCCGTGGCCAGGAAGATGATCGAGGAGGGGGCGAGGATAGGCACGTGGGTCCTCCTGCAGAACTGTCACCTGGCTAAGTCCTTCATGCCCGCGCTGGAGAAGGTGAGAGGAGGATACTTATAGGCTTAGGTGGTGTTAGAGGGGCTTGAGGGTTAGAAAAATGTTGTGGGTTGATTCAAAGTACTGTTTACATGTGTAGTTATTGAAACCTTGTCACCACACTTCATTCTGTTTATTCCCCAGTATTCATCTTAACCCCTTGAGGCCCAGAACGTAATTTCCATAGTAATTTGGTCACCATTAGACGATTTTAATCAATATAAGCAATGTTTTATAGATGTGACCTGTTTAGTATCCTTGTCCACTAGATAATTTGATATATTAAGCTATTTTTCGTAATTTTATGGCTAACAGCAGACGATTTTTTATATATCTAAGGGAAAGATCTGGGCGTGAAGGGGTTGATACTTTTCTTGCTTTTACTACAACTTAGAACTGTTGATTATTCTATTAATCCTCTTACGTTTTTCCAAATATTTCAACTCTTTTCTTTTGACCTCTTTGTCTCTCCGTGCCCTTCACTGCCCTCAACACATTCACACCTTCTCTGATCAGCTTTGTGAAGACCTGAACCCTGAAGGAACACACTCAGATTTTCGGCTGTGGCTCACCAGCTACCCGTCGGCCCACTTCCCAGTCTCTGTCCTTCAGTCCAGCATCAAGATGGTCACAGAGCCTCCCAAGGGACTCAGAGCAAACCTGAAGCGGTGAGGGAGTGACAGATGGAGGTGGTGGGAGAGAGGAAGAGGGAGAGAGGGGAGAGAGGGAGAGGGAGAGGGAGGGAGAGGGAGAGAGAGGGAGAGGGAGAGAGGGGAGAGGGAGTGTGAGAAAAAAGGAAGCATGAATGGGGTGCACTTTTTGTCTTCATTGGTAACACTCTCTTAACCCCTTGAGGCCCAGAACGTAATTTCTATTGTAATTTGGATACCATTAGACAATTTTAATGAATATAAGCAATATTTTAATAGATATGACCTGCTTAGTATCCTTATCCACTAGTTAATTTGGTATATTAAGTTACTTTTCGTAATTTTATGGCTAACAACAAACGAAATTTTGATATATCAAGGGAAAGATCTGGGCGTGTAGGGGTTAAAGGCTTATCCTTCCTCCCGCAGCCTCTACCTCGCAGACCCGCTGTCAGAGCCGGACTTCTTGCTGGGGCCGGGATCCTCAGAAAGGTTCCGCCGCATGCTCTTCTCCCTCTGCTTCTTCCACGCTGTCGTGCAGGAGCGTCGCCTCTTCGGTCCCCTGGGCTGGAATGTTCCCTACTCCTTTTCAGACACAGACTTGAGAATATCGGCACAGCAGCTGCGGAACCTCCTGGATAACTATGTGGTGAGATGAGATTGCCGTGCACCTCAATGAAATTATTGTCTTTGTGTATACAGTGTGAATACAGATATATAGCATAGATCTATATTTAGCATCCAATTAGTGTCAATTATGTATGAACAGGAATATTTACATGTACATTTATTTCAGAGCTATGCCGGTGTTCACGTATCATGTTATTTATTCATTACCATCTTTATGACATGACATTTTATGCCAGATCTAATATACCCTATAATAATGTAGCTTATATATCATACTGTTTACAAAGTCTTACCCATTGACACACAAGCAGCAGCAGGTCTTTGTAATATTCTGTGACCTGATGACAAGCCAACAACCATTGAAAAGCATAAGAACATAAGAAAATAAGGAAGCTACAAGAGGCCGTGAGACCTACACGTGGTAGTTCCTGTTACTTAACACTACCTACATCCACCTTTCATCCCCATCCATGAATTTATCCAGCCTCCCTTTAAAGCTCTAATGACTCTGCACTAACTACCTGTCTACTGAGTCCATTCCAATCATTTACCACCCTATTTGTGAACCAGTTTTTTTGTATTTAAGCAAACAAATGGAAGACTGACTCGCGGCTTCACACTTTTAATATTTTCCATGACCTTGACCATAAATCCCCGGAAGGAGAGGCGGGTGGGGAGGAGCCTTCAACTTTACTATTCTTTTACCTTTAAGATGTAGAAACTATAGTGGTAGAAAGTAGTCACACAGACAGTCTCGTTTGGCCTAGTAGGGCTGTTGCTGTCTGTTTTTCCTTTGTATTCCTTTATATTCCTTTGTATAAATGTAATTGAGTGTTCCAGAATTTACCTTTGTCACACCACCAGCTTTTCCAGGCAGTCAGTACATAATGTCTTACGGGAACTGCCTCGTGTAGGTCTCACGGCCTCTTGTAGCTTCCTTATTTTCTCATGTTCTTATGTTCTTATGTATTGGCTATCCATTCTTTGTGTCAACTTGCTTAATAACTCGGTCTACCCTCACTTGCCCTGCTGGATCATTGCCTCGCGGATGGTGAGCACAATCCCCCTCGGCCTTGAGTCGTGGCTTGTCTCCTTAACTCTTTCACTGAGACTCTGATGAACTGTTAGAGGTGTTGCTGTGTTGCTGTGTTGCTGTGTTGCTGTGTGTTCCATGGGAGTCCTGACAACCTGCCCACAGCATGTCTCTGGGCTATAGATCACACGCTTAATCATTTATAAATTTTTGATGTATTGCCCCCTTTTATCTGAAGAATGGGGCCTTTTTTTTTAGTACATATTAGGGTAAATTTCCAGATGAATACTTCTATGTGACGAACCTTTTTTTCTGGAATTGAGGTTTGAATATCTGAACCATGGAATTTTTTTTTGATTTGCAACTAGCATAAAAAAAAAAAAATGACCCAAGAACTATACTAGAAATACTACCGAACCTACTTTGCCTTATTAACTACTACTACCTGCCTTCCTCCTTTCTACCTATATCCTTTAGTATACATTAACTAACCTGTTCCAATTACCTTTCCAACCAACTTTCCTATACTACCTAACCTACGGGAACCTAACCTACTATCCTCCGTGTAGGTCTCATGCCTCTGACCTTCCTACTTTATTCTTATTTCTTTGTATTTATCCTTACTTGTGTCAATTGCTTAATAACTACTCTACCCTCACTACCCTCTGTATTGACCTACCTACTGATGCTACACTCCCCCTCGCCTGAGCCTGCTTGTCCTTAATCCTAACTACGACCTCGAGGAACGTTAGAGGTTCTTTGCTGTTTAAGGTAAACTGAACAAACCATTTCCACAGCAACGGTTGGGCTATAATCAAACGCTATCAATATCGCAAATTTTATTGTTTGCCCCTTTTATCTGAAGAATGGGGCCTTTTTTTTAGTACATATTAGTGTTGTGAAAGCTGTTCTGAACTGCTGGGTTTGTCCTGGATCAGCAGCTCCTTGGATTTACTCTTCTTACTCTTTCCACCACAAGAGCGACTGTCTTGTTTTCTCTGTATTTTGCTAACACGGATTTGAATACAGCAATCCGCCTTCCTATCCCCCGCTGTGAGGACCCTAGTGAGGGGTGTCTGGGCTGAAGTTGTTGTTCCTGGAGGCTCTTGTGTCACCTCAGGCCTTCTATAGATCCTGTTTCCCATTGTCTTTCATTACTATATCTATATTACTTTTATTCTTATCTACATTATTGTTCAAGTAGGTAAGTTGTAACCATTTTGTGAAGTAAAATGGCACCTCTATAAGTAAATGCATTGATATATAAATAACCCAACTTAATTAAATAATGATATAGAGAAACTGAACATAATTATATATCTAAATGATTTTAAATACGAAGATTAATAAATTGGTAAATAACAAGACTATAAAATTATGAACTTAGGGGGAGGCTTAACACAGGGTACAAAATAGGATCTAACTCAAACATTTGTTCTCTTATTCCCTTCCTACAACAACAACAACAACAACATCCTCTCCTGTCTCATCCTCACTATCCATTGATCCACTTTTACACCTTAACACATCCTTCCTTCCATCCTACACCCCTCCAACACCCCCCAACGCCACTGCTACCCCTCTCACCCCCACCACACACACACAACACCCACTGCTACCCCTCTCACCCCCAACACCACCCAACACCTCCCTATCCCCACCACACCCCCAACACCCTCCTGCCCCACCACACACCTCCAACACCCTCCTGCCCCCACCACACACCTCCAACACCCTCCTGCCCCCACCACACACCTCCAACACCCTCCTATCCCCACACACACCTCCAACACCCTCCTGCCCCCACCACACACCTCCAACACCCCTATCCCCACCACACCCTCCAACACCCTCCTGCCCCCACCACACACCCCCAACACCCTCCTGCCCCCACCACACACCTCCAACACCCTCCTGCCCCCACCACACACCTCCAACACCCTCCTGCCCCCACCACACACCCCCAACACCCTCCTGCCCCCACCACACACCTCCAACACCCTCCTGTCCCCCACCACACCTCAACCCCTCCTGCCCCACCACACACCCCCAAACCCTCCTTCCCCACCACACACCTCCAACACCTCCCTGCCCCCACCACACACCTCCAACACCTCCTGTCCCCACACTCCCCCCCAAACATCCCTGCTCCTATCTTCCCCCAAATCTCAATGCCCCCACTGCTCACAACACCCCCCCATACCCCATTTCTCTCCCCCCCACCTCCCCGCCCCACCAGAGATCCCTGGAAGCCCTCCACTACCTCACAGCAGAGTGCAACTACGGAGGCAAAGTGACAGACGAGAGGGACAGACGCACGCTCAGTACTATTCTGCGCCACTTCTACAACCCGATGGTGGTGAAGGAGGAACCCCACGCCTTTGATCCTCATGGTGTGTTCTCTCTCTCTCTCTCTCTCTCTCTCTCTCTCTCTCTCTCTCTCTCTCTCTCTCTCTCTCTCTCTCTCTCTCTCTCTGCTCGCTCGCTCTCGCTCTCTCGCTCTCGTCTCTCGCTCTCGCTCTCTCTCTCTCTCTCTCTCTCTCCCCTCTCTCTCTCTCTCTCTCTCTCTCTCTCTCTCTCTCTCTCACCTCTTTTTTATTTGGTGTAGTCTCTCTCTCTCTCCCTCTCTCTCTCTCTCTCTCTCTCTCTCTCTCTCTCTCTCTCTCTCTCTCTCTCTCTCTCTCTCTCTCTCTCTCTCTCTCTCTCTCTCTCTCTCTCTCACTTCCCATAAACTGCCTTATGAGATAGTTGTCCATAATTTCAGCTTTTTTCATATCACTATAGCTCTGGTAGTTATATAGAGGTCCGTCAAAGTGAGGGTTTACTGTAGAAGTCCGTAAAAGTGAGGGTTTACTGTATAGCTCTGGTAGTGGCAGGTAGTTATATGGTGTGTTATATAGTATCTGTTAGTTATATAGAGGTCCGTAAAAGTGAGGGTTTACTGTAGAGGTCCGTAAAAGTGAGGGTTTATTGTAGAGGTTCGTAAAAGTGAGGGTTTACTGTATAGGTCCGTAAAAGTGAAGGTTTACTGTAGAGGTCCGTAAAAGTGAGGGTTTACTGTAGAGGTCCGTAAAAGTGAGTTTATTGTAGATGTCCGTAAAAGTGAGGGTTTACTGTATAGGTCCGTAAAAGTGAGGGTTTATTGTAGAGGTCCGTAAAAGTGAGAGTTTATTGTAGAGGTCCGTAAAAGTTAGGGTTTACTGTATAGGTCCGTAAAAGTGAGGGTTTATTGTAGAGGTCCGTAAAAGTGAGAGTTTATTGTAGAGGTCCGTAAAAGTGAGGGTTTACTGTATAGGTCCGTAAAAGTGAGGGTTTACTGTATAGCTACAGTACTCCCTCCCCATACCCTCTGACCCCGCATGTCCTCCCCTACAGGAGTTTACACGACGCCGTCCGATGGAGAGCACTGTCACTTCCTGGAGCACATCTCTCAGCTGCCCCGCGACGCCCCGCCTCACGTCTTCGGCATGAACAGCAACGCAAGCATCAACAAAGACCAAGCAGAGACCAACAAACTCTTCTCTGCTGTTCTTCTCACTCAGGTAAATAACAGGTCTTCTCACTCAGGTAAATAACAGGTCTTCTCACACAGGTAAATAACAGGTCTTCTCACTCAGGTAAATAACAGGTCTTCTCACTCAGGTAAATAACAGGTCTTCTCACTCAGGTAAATAACAGGTCTTCTCACTCAGGTAAATAACAGGTCTTCTCACTCAGGTAAATAACAGGTCTTCTCACTCAGGTAAATAACAGGTCTTCTCACTCAGGTAAATAATAGGTCTTCTCACTCAGGTAAATAACAGGTCTTCTCACTCAGGTAAATAACAGGTCTTCTCACACAGGTAAATACACGTAAATAACAGGTCTTCTCACTCAGGTAAATAACAGGTCTTCTCACTCAGGTAAATAACAGGTCTTCTCACTCAGGTAAATAACAGGTCTTCTCACTCAGGTAAATAACAGGTCTTCTCACTCAGGTAAATAACAGGTCTTCTCACACAGGTAAATAACAGGTCTTCTCACACAGGTAAATAACAGGTCTTCTCACTCAGGTAAATAACAGGTCTTCTCACTCAGGTAAATAACAGGTCTTCTCACTCAGGTAAATAACAGGTCTTCTCACTCAGGTAAATAACAGGTCTTCTCACTCAGGTAAATAACAGGTCTTCTCACTCAGGTAAATAACAGGTCTTCTCACTCAGGTAAATAACAGGTCTTCTCACTCAGGTAAATAACAGGTCTTCTCACTCAGGTAAATAACAGGTCTTCTCACTCAGGTAAATAACAGGTCTTCTCACTCAGGTAAATAACAGGTCTTCTCACTCAGGTAAATAACAGGTCTTCTCACTCAGGTAAATAACAGGTCTTCTCACTCAGGTAAATAACAGGTCTTCTCACTCAGGTAAATAACAGGTCTTCTCACTCAGGTAAATAATAGGTCTTCTCACTCAGGTAAATAACAGGTCTTCTCACTCAGGTAAATAACAGGTCTTCTCACTCAGGTAAATAACAGGTCTTCTCACTCAGGTAAATAACAGGTCTTCTCACTCAGGTAAATAACAGGTCTTCTCACTCAGGTAAATAACAGGTCTTCTCACTCAGGTAAATAACAGGTCTTCTCACTCAGGTAAATAACAGGTCTTCTCACTCAGGTAAATAACAGGTCTTCTCACTCAGGTAAATAACAGGTCTTCTCACTCAGGTAAATAAAGGTCTTCTCACTCAGGTAAATAACAGGTCTTCTCACTCAGGTAAATAACAGGTCTTCTCACTCAGGTAAATAACAGGTCTTCTCACTCAGGTAAATAACAGGTCTTCTCACTCAGGTAAATAACAGGTCTTCTCACTCAGGTAAATAACAGGTCTTCTCACTCAGGTAAATAACAGGTCTTCTCACTCAGGTAAATAACAGGTCTTCTCACTCAGGTAAATAACAGGTCTTCTCACTCAGGTAAATAACAGGTCTTCTCACTCAGGTAAATAACAGGTCTTCTCACTCAGGTAAATAACAGGTCTTCTCACTCAGGTAAATAACAGGTCTTCTCACACAGGTAAATAACAGGTCTTCTCACTCAGGTAAATAACAGGTCTTCTCACTCAGGTAAATAACAGGTCTTCTCACTCAGGTAAATAACAGGTCTTCTCACACAGGTAAATAACAGGTCTTCTCACTCAGGTAAATAACAGGTCTTCTCAACGTCAGGTAAATAACAGGTCTTCTCACTCAGGTAAATAACAGGTCTTCTCACTCAGGTAAATAACAGGTCTTCTCACTCAGGTAAATAACAGGTCTTCTCACTCAGGTAAATAACAGGTCTTCTCACTCAGGTAAATAATAGGTCTTCTCACTCAGGTAAATAACAGGTCTTCTCACTCAGTAATAACAGGTCTTCTCACTCAGGTAAATAACAGGTCTTCTCACTCAGGTAAATAACAGGTCTTCTCACTCAGGTAAATAACAGGTCTTCTCACTCAGGTAAATAACAGGTCTTCTCACTCAGGTAAATAACAGGTCTTCTCACTCAGGTAAATAACAGTCTTCTCACTCAGGTAAATAACAGGTCTTCTCACTCAGGTAAATAACAGGTCTTCTCACTCAGGTAAATAACAGGTCTTCTCACTCAGGTAAATAACAGGTCTTCTCACTCAGGTAAATAACAGGTCTTCTCACTCAGGTAAATAACAGGTCTTCTCACTCAGGTAAATAACAGGTCTTCTCACTCAGGTAAATAACAGGTCTTCTCACTCAGGTAAATAACAGGTCTTCTCACTCAGGTAAATAACAGGTCTTCTCACTCAGGTAAATAACAGGTCTTCTCACTCAGGTAAATAACAGGTCTTCTCACTCAGGTAAATAATCAGGTCTTCTCACTCAGGTAAATAACAGGTCTTCTCACTCAGGTAAATAACAGGTCTTCTCACTCAGGTAAATAACAGGTCTTCTCACTCAGGTAAATAACAGGTCTTCTCACTCAGGTAAAATACAGGTTCTTCTCCCCTCAGGTAAATAACAGGTCTTCTCACTCAGGTAAATAACAGGTCTTCTCACTCAGGTAAATAACAGTCTTCTCACTCAGGTAAATAATAGGTCTTCTCACTCAGGTAAATAACAGGTCTTCTCACTCAGGTAAAAACAGGTCTTCTCACGCAGGTAAATAACAGGTCTTCTCACTCAGTTAAAAAACAGGTCTTCTCACTCAGGTAAATAACAGGTCTTCTCACTCAGGTAAATAACAGGTCTTCTCACTCAGGTAAATAACAGGTCTTCTCACACAGGTAAATAACAGGTCTTCTCACACAGGTAAATAACAGGTCTTCTCACTCAGGTAAATAACAGGTCTTCTCACTCAGGTAAATAACAGGTCTTCTCACTCAGGTAAATAACAGGTCTTCTCACTCAGGTAAATAACAGGTCTTCTCACTCAGGTAAATAACAGGTCTTCTCACTCAGGTAAATAACAGGTCTTCTCACTCAGGTAAATAACAGGTCTTCTCACCAGGTAAATAACAGGTCTTCTCACTCAGGTAAATAACAGGTCTTCTCACTCAGGTAAATAACAGGTCTTCTCACTCAGGTAAATAACAGGTCTTCTCACTCAGGTAAATAACAGGTCTTCTCACACAGGTAAATAACAGGTCTTCTCACTCAGGTAAATAACAGGTCTTCTCACTCAGGTAAATAACAGTCTTCTCACTAGTCTAATAACAGTCTCTCACAGGTAAATAACAGGTCTTCTCACTCAGGTAAATAACAGGTCTTCTCACTCAGGTAAATAACAGGTCTTCTCACTCAGGTAAATAACAGGTCTTCTCACTCAGGTAAATAACAGGTCTTCTCACTCAGGTAAATAACAGGTCTTCTCACTCAGGTAAATAACAGGTCTTCTCACTCAGGTAAATAACAGGTCTTCTCACTCAGGTAAATAACAGGTCTTCTCACTCAGGTAAATAACAGGTCTTCTCACTCAGGTAAATAACAGGTCTTCTCACTCAGGTAAATAACAGGTCTTCTCACTCAGGTAAATAATAGGTCTTCTCACTCAGGTAAATAACAGGTCTTCTCACTCAGGTAAATAACAGGTCTTCTCACTCAGGTAAATAACAAGTCTTCTCACTCAGGTAAATAACAGGTCTTCTCACTCAGGTAAATAACAGGTCTTCTCACACAGGTAAATAACAGGTCTTCTCACTCAGGTAAATAACAGGTCTTCTCACTCAGGTAAATAACAGGTCTTCTCACTCAGGTAAATAACAGGTCTTCTCACTCAGGTAAATAATAGGTCTTCTCACTCAGGTAAATAACAGGTCTTCTCACTCAGGTAAATAACAAGGTCTTCTCACTCAGGTAAATAACAGGTCTCAAATTTGTCTTACCCTGTATGCTGCAATATCTTGGGTTTTTTTTCTATGTATTCATTAACCCCTTGAGACCCAGAACGTTATTTCCATTGTAATTTAGGTAGGCCATTAGATGATTTTAATGACTAAAAGCAATATGTATAGCTATGACCTGTTCAGTATCCTCCACAGCTAATTTGGTATATTAAGTTAGTTTTCGTAATTTTATGGCTAACAAAGGATAATTTTTCATAGCCAAGGAGAGATCTGGGCGTGAAGGGGTTAATGGTCTAAGTCTAACGCAAGGCACTATCCACTCTTACGCTGATAACTTTACTGTATTTTTTCAACGTCGCCTCAAAAACCCAATTTCTTCACCTATCTCTAATATCTACATCATAACAAATGGCTTTTTATTTGTTTGTGTTAGGAGAAAACCAACACAGCTTTTTATTTTTACCCTCCAAACTTTTCATTTTATCTTTTCATTTAACCCTTCACACCCAGATCTTTCCTTTGCTATAAAAAATTGTATATTGTCGAGCCACAAAACTACGAAAAGTAACTGACTATACCAAATTGGTGAGTCGACAAGGATACTAAACAGGTCATATTTATAAAACTGCTTATATACACTAAAAATCATCTAATGGTACCCAGATTACAATGGAAATTACTCTCTGGGCCTCAAGGGGTTAAGTTTTGTATATCTAACCTCTGAACGTTTCATTTTATCCTCCTAGGCATCCTCACTCACCTCTGCTGATGGCGGTAACGGGGAGGGGGAGACCGTGGGGAGGACCTGCGAGGAAATCTTGGGCCGCATGCCACCGCCTTTCCACGTGGACGCTGCCCTCGCCAAGTACCCGACGCGGCGCGAGCAGAGCCTCAACACGGTGCTGGTGCAGGAGATGAGTCGCTACAACACCCTCATCACCACCATCACCACCACACTCAACGCCGTCCTCAGAGCCATCGAAGGTGAGGCTCAGAAATTTTAACCCCTTGAGGCTCTCTTCTTCTTCTTCTTTCTGTTTGACGTCAGTTTTCCCATCATTTTTAGTAGGTTATACGGTTATGAGGTTATACGGTTATGAGGTTATACGGTTATGAGGTTATACAGTTATACGGTTATGAGGTTATACAATTATGAGGTTATACGGTTATGAGGTTATACGGTTATGAGGTTATACGGTTATGAGGTTAAACAGTTATGAGGTTATACAGTTATGAGGTTAAACGGTTATGAGGTTATATGGTTATGAGGTTAAACGGTTATGAGGTTATGAGGTTAGATGGTTATGAGGTTATACAGTTATGAGGTTATACGGTTTTGAGGTTATACGGTTATGAGGTTAGACAGTTTTGAGGTTATACGGTTATGAGGTTATACGGTTATGAGGTTATACGGTTATGAGGTTATACGGTTATGAGGTTATACGGTTATGAGGTTATACGGCTATGAGGTTATACAGTTATGAGGTTAGACGGTTATGAGGTTAGACGGTTATGAGGTTAGACGGTTATGAGGTTATACGGTTATGAGGTTATACGGTTATGAGGTTATACAGTTATGAGGTTATATGGTTATGAGGTTATATGGTTATGAGGTTATATGGTTATGAGGTTATATGGTTATGAGGTTAAACGGTTATGAGGTTAGATGGTTATGAGGTTAGACGGTTATGAGGTTATACGGTTATGTGGTTAAACGGTTATGAGGTTAGACGGTTATGAGGTTAGACGGTTATGAGGTTATACGGTTATGAGGTTATACGGTTATGAGGTTAAACAGTTATGAGGTTAGACAGTTATGAGGTTAGACGGTTATGAGGTTAGACGGTTATGAGGTTATGAGGTTATATGGTTATGAGGTTATACGGTTATGAGGTTATACGGTTATGAGGTTATACGGTTATGAGGTTATACGGTTATGAGGTTATACAGTTATACGGTTATGAGGTTATACGGTTATGAGGTTAAACAATTATGAGGTTATACAGTTATGAGGTTAAATGGTTATGAGGTTAAACGGTTATGAGGTTAGACGGTTATGAGGTTATACGGTTTTGAGGTTATACGGTTATGAGGTTATACGGTTATGAGGTTATACGGTTATGAGGTTATACGGTTATGAGGTTATATGGTTATGAGGTTAAACAGTTATGAGGTTAAACGGTTATGAGGTTATACGGTTATGAGGTTAGACGGTTATGAGGTTATACGGTTTTGAGGTTATACGGTTATGAGGTTAGACAGTTTTGAGGTTATACGGTTATACGGTTATGAGGTTATACGGTTATGAGGTTAAACAGTTATGAGGTTATACAGTTATGAGGTTAAACGGTTATGAGGTTAGACGGTTATGAGGTTAGACGGTTATGAGGTTATATGGTTATGAGGTTATACCGTTATGAGGTTAAACAGTTATGAGGTTATACAGTTATGAGGTTAAACGGCTATGAGGTTAGACGGTTATGAGGTTATACGGTTATGAGGTTAGACGGTTATGAGGTTAGACGGTTATGAGGTTATACGGTTATGAGGTTAAACAGTTATGAGGTTATACAGTTATGAGGTTAAACGGTTATGAGGTTAGACGGTTATGAGGTTAGACGGTTATGAGGTTAGACGGTTATGAGGTTATACGGTTATGAGGTTATACGGTTATGAGGTTAGACGGTTATGAGGTTATGCGGTTATGAGGTTATGCGGTTATGAGGTTAGACGGTTATGAGGTTAGACGGTTATGAGGTTAGACGGTTATGAGGTTATACGGTTATGAGGTTAGACGGTGGGACTCTTAACTTAACTTAGACTTTTAACCCCTTGAGGCCAGAACGTAATTTTCATTGTACTTTGGGTATACCATAAGATGATTTTTGTGAATATAAGTAAGATTTTATAGATATGACCAAAGACTACTCTATACTGGACTTGCTACTCATTTTGGGCTATTTCCAGTGGAGGCCAGTTTTGCGATTCCTGCCATTTTTTAACATCACTCCCTTTTCCATTCCTATGGTTTATCAGTATATATGATATACCGTTATCTTCGTAAATGTTTGTTCTATAATATTATCAAATAAAAAACAGTAAAATGCAATAAAGAAATGCCATTATGAGAGAGTTAAGAAATATGCATGAACTTAATATTCACTTTAACTCATCGCCATTTAATATTTTGTGAGAAAACATTTTAGATGCTAGCAATAGAAAGAAGCGGATTTTCATTAGCTTTCCATTGATATATTTCGTTTTCTGATAAATGAAACATAACCATGCATAAATTAGCGTTAACTAAAAAAATAACATCATCTATCGGGATAATTACCCGATGGATGATGTTATTTATTTAGTTAACGCTAATTTATGCATGGTTCTAATTCATTTATCAGAAAATGAAATATAGCAATGGAAAGCTAATTAAATTCCGCTTCTATTGATATGTTGCATGTAAAACGTCTTCACGCAAAATATCAAATTGCGATGAGTTTAAGTGAATATAAGTTCATGCATATTTCTTCAGAGTCTCATAATGGAATTTCTTTAGTGTATTTTACAGTTTTTTATTTGATAATATTATAGAACAAACATTCACGAAGACAACAGTGTATCATTTATACTGATATGCCATAGTCTACTGTATTCATGGAACACTTTTTTACTTGCCGATACGATTGATGATGTTATTTTTTTAGTTAACGCTAATTTATGCATGGTGGTAATTCATTTATCAGAAAACGAAATATATCAATGGAAAGCTAATGAAAATCTGCTTCTTTCTATCACTAGCATCTAAAATGTTTTCTCGCAAAATATTAAATGGCGAAGAGTTTAAGTATATATTGAGGTCATGCATATTTCTTCACTCTGTCATAATGGCATTTCTTTAGTGTAATTTACTGTTTTTTATTTGATAATATTATAGAACAAACAGTTACGAAGATAACGGTATATCATATATACTGATAAACCTTAGGAAGGGAAATAGGGGTGATGTTCAAAAATGGCATGAATCGCAAAACTGGCCTCCACTGGTCATGGGTGGGTTGTCGCGGGGCACGAGTACCAAGTCCAGTATAGAGTAGTCTTTGATATGACCTGTTTAGTATGATCCTTGTCCACTAGCTAATTTGGTATATTAAGCTACATTTCAAAATTTCATGGCTAATAACAGACAATTTTATATATTAATGGAAATATCTGAAGGGGTTAAGCCAGACAGTGACTCTTGGAGTGATGTTCTTTGCATTGATTTTCGTGAAGAAGTCCTGAGGGGTAATGCCTGAGGTTCTTTCCTTAGTAACTAGAGTAACTAGAGTATAGAGGATTGAAAGGGGTAATTGTGTCCTCTTATGACGGCAAATTTGTTTTAGTATTATGATGTATTAGGATTGATAAAAGAGAGTTTAATCAATCCACACTGAAAACCCTCTAGTGATCTTAACCCCTTGAGGCCCAGAACGTAATTTCCATTGTAATTTGGCTACCATTAGACGATTTTTAGTGACTATAAGCAATATTTTATAGATATGACCTGTTTAGTATCCTTGTCCACTAACTAATTTGGTATATTCAGTTATTTTTCGTAATTTTATGGCTAACAACAGATTATTTTTATATGGCAAAGGAAAGATCTGGGCGTGAAGGGGTTAAGAGGTTTTTAGTATTTTTTAGAAGCCTTAAGATATGTTATAGTGCTGGCTAACAAGTGTTCTCAAGAGGTTTTTAGTATGTTCTGGAAACCCTAGGGAATGTTGTAGTGATGGCTAACATGTTGTAGGGACGGAGAGGTTGACGGACGAGGTGGAGGAGGTGCTGGTGGGGGTCAGGACGGGTCGTGTCCCCTCCATGTGGCGGGCAAAGTCCTACCCAACACTCAAGGGTCTCGGCCCCTATATCACCGATCTTGTACAGCGTCTTCACTTCCTTCTGGTACGGCGACATAGATTGACTGATGTAACCCTTTGAGACCCAGAACGTAATTTCCATTATAATTTGACCACCATTAGATGATTTTTAGTTAATATAAGCAATATTTTTTAGATATGACTTTTGAAGTATCCTTGTCCATTAACTAATTTGGTATATTCAGTTATTTTTCGAAATTTTATGGCTAATAAGAGACAATTTTATATAGCAAAGAAAAGATTTGGGCGTGAAGGGGTTCATGCCAAAAAGGGGATAATGTGCCAGATATCAGGAGTCCTATGGCACTATGGCAAAGTATACAAAAGGGAAGAGTTAGAGAAAGGTTAGGGGTTAAAGGAGGGGTTAGGGAAGGGTTAGAGAGAAAGAGTGAAACGATGAGGGAAGGAGAGAGGAATGAGATGTTACAGCAGGATGGTTAGATCAAATGAAGAATGTGGATTTGTTGGAGGAAGGAGATTAAGCTAGTACAAGGAGATTAAACTCGTACAAGGAGATTAAACTAGTACAAGGAGATTAAACTCGTACAAGGAGATTAAACTAGTACAAGGAGATTAAACTATTAACATGAACATGATATATTAATAAATAAATTGTTCAAGTTAAACATCGACTCCTTCTGGTTTCAAAGCTATCTCAGCGGCAGGACACAATCCGTACGTATAGAAAAATGCATATCCGAGAAGACAGGAATATCCCATGGCGTTCCCCAAGGGTCTGTACTAGGTCCTATTTTATTTATAGTTTATGCAAATGATCTCTCGTCCTTCTTTTCTGAATGTGAAATTATACAATATGCAGATGACACCCAGTTAATTCACACAGGCAGTGTCAACAATATACAAGACTTAATGCTTAGGAGCGAACAATCACTAAAGAAAGCACAACAGTATTTTCACAGGAATGGCCTAATGTTAAACGCCAAAAAGACTCAATGTATGTTTATAGGAACACGAGGACTTTTGTCACAGATTCCCCCTGACATTTGCATGCATGTTGACGGGAATCTCATTACCCCTAGTAGATCATTAAAGAACTTGGGCATACACTTTGACAACCATATGCAGTTTAATGAACACATCGACGCATTGTACAGGAAAACCTATGGAACCATTGTCCACATAAACAGACTCCGAGACTATTTTAACCAGACCACCAGGATCTCAATAATACAGTCACTGGTCCTAAGTATACTGAATTATGGCATTAAGATTTGGGGAGCATCCAACATCACACATATACAACGTGTGCAAAGGCTCCAAAACTTTGCAGCAAAAGTTGCTTTAGGAGGGGCTGCAAAGCACGACCATGTCACACCCTACTTAAAAGACCTTGGATGGCTGAAAATAAATGAAAAATATCACTTTGAGCTAGGAGTAGCCGTGTACAATATAGTTAATAATAGAGTACCTGACTGGTTGTTTTCACTGCCCAAAGTGAGAGATGTACGAACAACCAGTCAACACTAGACAACAGCAACAACTCCATGTGCCAAAATGTAACACTTGTTTGGGAACAAGGTCCCTTCATGTGGCTGGACCTGCTTTCTGGAACAGCTTGCCAAGCCAAGTTAGAGATGCTACCTCCTTGCACACTTTTAAAAGTCACTTGAAAAATCACCTTTTATGTAAACAATTCTTACTCTAATTTTTTACGTCCATACCTGAAATGTATTTTAATCTAAACTAACACCTTTTTTATAACTTTTACTGTATGTTTTTATATTGTTACTTTTAGGAAGTCTTACTTTTTATTTATGTTTTCATTAGGATTTTAATGTTTTACAATTTTTATGTATTCTAATATTTTTATTTGTATATAGACCATGTTCAGTGTTCTACCTTTAACACTTGTTATCTTATTCAGAAATATTGTAAGACTCATATTACTATGTTAAAAGAATAGCCATTGTAACAATGGAAACTAGGGGGGGGGGGGGGGGGGGGGGGGCACTCAGTAGAGCGCATACCTCCGCCCGAATATAAAAAAGTAAAAAAAAAAAAGTAAAAAAAAAAAATATATATATATATATATATATATATATATATATATATATATATATATATATATATATATATATATATATATATATATATATATATATATATATGCACTCAGTATGAGCGCATACCTCCGGCAGAATATTTCATCAATTGGTTGCCATGGCAACAATTGTCAATAGATTTCATCCAAAATTAAATCAGTCCTTTCTTATACCAAATAGACTTGGTATACAGAGTTTGGTCCAAATCTATTCGTAACTTTTCGAGAAATCCTGTACACTAACAAACAGACAGACAGACAGACAGACAGATCGGGGTGAAAACATAACCCCTCCAACTTCGTTGGCGGAGGTAATAAAATTCTGATTCTGATTCTCTCTCTCTCTCTCTCTCTCTCTCTCCTCTCTCTCTCTCTCTCTCTCTCTCTCTCTCTCTCTCTCTCTCTCTCTCTCTCTCTCTCTCTCTCTCTCTCTCTCTCTCTCTCTCTCTCTCTCTCTCTCTCTCTCTCTCTCTCTCCCCCCCCCCCCCCCATCATAATCTCACCGTTTTTAACATTCTCTTTGTTATGGTCTCCCTTGGGCGGCGTCACAGGATTGGTACGACAAGGGGCAGCCCAAGGTGTTCTGGCTCAGCGGGTTCTTCTTCACGCAGTCCTTCCTGACGGCGGTGCTGCAGAACCACGCCCGGGCACACTCCCTCGCCATAGACCAGCTCGCCTTCAACTTCAAGGTACCGTTCATATCCTAGACATCCTTAATTAACCTAGATACTCAATACAGGATACAGGAACTACCCCATGTAGGTCTTGCAGCCTCTTGTAGCTTCCTTATTTTCTAATGTTCTTAAGTACCCACACCTATTTCTTGTACCGTGTTCATTATTTCAAGCCCTCTACAACCCTGTCAGACCCGGGAAGGGGAGTTCTGTTCCTTCCTCCTATGAATTTTGGTGTTATTCGCTCTCTATCCCTCATGAGACAAGGTTAATGGGTTGCTGGGTACCTGGTCCATCTTCCTTTCATCACTATAAAGGTGTATTTCGTATTGATTTAGTGGGTGTAGCATGCTTGAGAGACCAGTAGCCTACCTACATTTTGGCGTGATTCATTAAGGCTTTTGGCATCGCTCATGTCTGGAGTGAGTAATGAGTGTGTCAAGAGCAGTAGTTGTGGTTTATTGATTTATCCACCAGGCATGCTGTGCTCCTTCATTTGGTGGTAATTTATGATGCCACTTAAAGAATAGAAAATTTATGCTCCCTGAGGAGTAATGGATGACAGCCCTTCATTTGCATGCGATGGGGAGGTGGTGGTGATTTGGTGCAAGTCCAGTGCACGTCAGTCACATTAATGTTTGATTGTTACGTGACTATTCATGGGCTCAAGGCAGGCTTTGGTATTAGAGTTCCCGCCACAGCAGATTGAGTCCACTTCATGGCAATCTGTCCAGTATGGCGCCATCATTCCATAGTGGGACTAGATAATGTCTAGAGTGTCATATCAATGCCCACAACAAAATTTTAGTGAGGATAGGAGCTCGTGTATATTTGGGAATGCCATCCGTTTACTCTCCTTCTTTTTTTTTAATTGAAGGAAGTAAAATTTTCATGATGGCATAAAAGTGGAGCCTTGCCATCCACCCGCGAGACAGCAGACAATGACTGATGCTGCCCACTAGCCTGCAGAGACCTGACTGCACCAGATACAGGCACGATAGCCTTCCCTATGGTGTCATACTACAATTTTAGATATATGATAATAGCATAGCATGTTGAGGGACGTATCGGATAGTGTTACGTGTTTAATCCTCAACCATCCGTCCAGTAGATGGCCGGTTGTTTTTAGGGAAAGCGAAATAACTAGTTTTTTATTCTGATCACGTGTGACTTGCAATGTATCGGCTGTGGGGTGACGCCCTGTGTGCTCGCAGGTGCTGGATGTGGACGAGCACAGCCCAGCACCCGAGGTGGGCACCTACATCCGCGGCCTCTTTTTGGAGGGTGCGCGCTGGGACACCGCCAACAACCGCCTGGAGGAGGCCCTGCCCAGGAGGCTGCACGAAAACATGCCGCCGGTACAACCCTTCTTCCTTGATTTGCTTTTTCTATTTATCTTGTGCTTTGTGCATACAGTACTTTACTTTCATACTTGTTCTTTTATCCCAAGTTTGTGATGAACAAAATTGTCATTATATATTGGCCTTCCTTTGTTTGAAGGCACGAAACTACCCTGTAGTCAAAAGCTTTGAGCTGGTTGGAAGAGCCAAAAAAGAGGAGATGATCAATATAATTCTCTCTTCTTTTGTTAGCAATAATGATGATAATAATGATCATCATGACGCTGGGCCATGTTCGTTATGTCAACAGATCTGGCTGCAGCCAATGACGCGAAGTGAAATCTCGAAGGAGCAGAGTTACTCCTGTCCCGTGTACAAGACCAGCGAGCGCCGCGGCAACCTCACCACCACCGGCCACTGCACCAACTACGTCATCTCCGTCAGCCTGCCCACACACCTCAGCGAGGACCACTGGGTGCTGCGTGGCGTGGCGCTGCTCTGCTCCCTCTCTGATTGAGTTCTGGCTGCACGCCCCTCCGTTATGGGTCTATCTTTCCCTCATCTCTATCACTTCTCTGCACATGAAATGCATAGCTGCTATCTTGTTCTTGCTTTGCTTATAGGGTGTCTCCGTTTAGGTACAAGTGGTGGGCTTGTATTCTTCTGTGCTTATGTTTTGAGAACATATTATCACCCTTTGGTTTTACATTCTTGGAATATAGGATTAGTGAACAAACAACTGAAGGCACAACTTTATTGCTTGCTGAGCTGGGCAAGCCTGCTGCGTGACAGCTTATACTTGACATCATTCACTTAGTCTTGTCAGATGCTTCTAGTCATCAAATCATTAACTGTATTCGGTTGCAGTGGATAGACAGGGAAGCTGTTCAGTAACCAGCAGGTCCTGATAACGCCGTGACTCCCCGGGCAGTCTTACAGGATCCTCACACACTATACACCTGCAGGAGGCACAGGCAGAGGCTCACGTCACTCCTGTAGAGGGAGACGTAGCGGCCGAGCAGCGTGGCCTGTCCCTGCAGCACCACCACCTCGCCGCTGCCTGGGGGCCCCGAGTAGCTCATGAAGAGGGCGTCTGTCTTGTCCCCGTTGTCACCCACCTGGGGGCACAAAAAGGTGGATTTGAGGTGGTCATCAACAATCAAAATTAGAATTAAGAGGCAGTCATCATTGTGTATGGATCGATTGTTTAGCTGGCACACTTACCAGCAGGTGAAGGAGGAAATTGTTAATGAGCTCATGAAAAATGAAGACGAACCTAGCTGGTTATTAACAATCTATAGCTATATAACTTTAATTATAACTATAACATTGGTGAAGCAAGATAAAGGTGGAGTTCGTCATCCACATGAACTGATGACCTTGGTTAGACACCCACTCTGATATCCACGTCATCAAAATAGGTCGGGTAGTAGGAGGACGCGGTGACGACCAGGGTGGCGACCGGCCGCGTGACCTCCATGTCCACGACGAGGCTTGGACCATAAAGGTACGATGAGGGATGCAGCGAGGAACAGAAGCAGCTGTACTTGGAGACTTCACACCTGGCTCCACTCAGCTGGCCATCGGGGTGAAGGCAAGACACGGTGGTGAAAGTATTATAGGGATGTCAGGGAGGGAACACCAGTCGTTACATCAACAATACAGGAGAAAGTATATAGTGCATCATAATAGGGTGACGGATGAGGCAAGGGTAAATATAATTAAGTAGGAATAATGAGTGCATTACTATCCCCATTGTACCCCATTACATCCCCATACGCGAAGGTTACTACCTAGATGGTATAATGTGTATTGTTGTTGCTAGTCTGGATCTTATAATAGTGGAGGTAATACTCTGAAGTGCCTTGAGGAGGTCAGTAACGATCAACTATCTGTTCAGCGGAAAAACAAGAGTGATGCTTCAGAGGGTAATTACTTCTGTTGTTCAGATGGTGACTTTTTGTCTAAAGCTGGTGTGTGCAGTACCCAAACTAGATATGTTATACTGGAGCAGCTACACGATGAGATAGGACTCTCACAACCGTGTTTCTGATAAGACTGCGTGCGGCTCGGCGTGGCAAATCCTGCCGCAGGAAATTAGCGCCTGGCGTGCACAACAATCGTTTACAAATTAAAGGGAAGCATGGCGAACTGGCCTCATAAAAGCACAGCATGTTAGCCTGTTCCGGGACCTGTTGGGCACATTATAACATGACGGGTCATTAATAGCGTGTAAAGGCAGGGCGGCCATCACGTGGCAGGGGCGCTGATGGTGTCCTATATCAAAGAGTTGGTGTTGGCGTGCGTGAAGCAGCAGCGATGGACGCACCATTATTCACCGCGACAGTGCGCCCCTTCACTCCTGACGGTGACCGCTTCAGTACTGCCACAGCTACTATTATACGATTGCGATCCTCATATTTGCTGTCTTATTATCAATAAACAATTATACAAGTTATCTACCGTTCATGTGTTTCTAAACCTGATATGATGTGGCCATGTATATTTATGAACCTGCTGGGGCGGACAACGAGCAATAGCTACTCAGCTGCCATCCTCCTGATCATAATAGATCCATAAAATCTGTCTGTAAGTGAAGGAAACTAGTGGCAATACTGTTGTTAAAGACCCCGGGGAAAGAGACTTAAATGGCTACTTAAAAGTCAATAACATGAACTCCATTACTCAGTCTGGCTTGTCAGTCCACCTTCCATGGCCTGCGACAAAACAGTCGCCACGTGCAGCCTGGGCACCCCCAAGGGCACCCCCGTGGCCACTCACCACCGTAGCTCCGACGGCGTACGCTCCGTTCCAGGTACCGTCAGTCGCCACACTCTTATCTCGCGCCAAATCAGCAGTGCGAGGCCAAGGGGAGCGGAAGGGCACGAAGCAGGAACCCTGTGCACCGTGTGTCCTCGATCCGCTGGGCACGACCAACGCCTTCAGCAGAACGCAACGCACGCCTCCTGGGTCTGCACTGCTACCTGGGACCGTGGGAAATTGTGTTTACATAAGAACATAAGAACATAAGGAAGCTACAAGAGGCGTGAGACCTACACGTGGTAGTTCCTGTCTGTAATTTTGTAAAAGTTGCATCTCTTTAACTGTTCCACGTGTACAGACAGAAACATGACAGATGTCCGGATATCATCGCTAGAATTAGGCTACCGTTTCAGACAACTATGGGAAGGTGTAGGAAAGTCTCGCTATCAAATCGTTGCAAGAAGGCTCCCGCAATCACCTTGGATACAGTAACTGGTGCAGGCGAGCTGTTTGAGGCACTGAAGGGCGCAGAAGTAAGTACTTGAGAGAGTCGAGGTGGAGGAGGAGTTATAAGGCACCTCCTCCAAAGGGCAATTCGTAAGCACCTCGCTCGGCAGCTCCATCTGTGAAGGTCGTTAAAGAATACATTAAAAGGTCTAATTCACATCCATAGAAATAAGACTGTAGGGTTTGTTTCTTGTTTGTTTTGTTTAGAGGATAATGCCTCAGAGCCATAGTGATCTACCGCTGCTGCATATTAGTGTTGGCCGAAGCCACCACCCCGGGGGGGGGGGGGTTACAAACCCCCGGCTGGCACCCGGTACCCATTCACTGCTGGGTGGACAGGGACTAGGGATTTAAGAAAGACCACCCATCTATCTTTCGCTCCGCCCGGGGATCGAACCCGGGACTTCTCGTGACTTTGGGTGAAAAAAAAAAGATAAGCCTTCCTTTCTACCGTAGATAACACTAATGTCGCCAGGACAAAGATTTTTTTTATATATACAGACGTGTACGTGGTGTTAATACTTACATTTCTACATCCATGATTTCAGGAAAGTTAGAAGGGGCTATCTGGAGAGTCTGTCATTTTGTGTCTTCATCTGTCATGTTATATGGCTATAAATGAACAAATTACCAAAATATCGCCAGAGTGGCTACCAACAATAAGGTCGCCACTAGTGTTTATGTTTAGAGTGTCCTCCTGTCGTCGTCGTCGCGCGAAAAAAAAACGAGTAGCGAAATTTGAAACCGTCTATACTTGCAGATACAAAGCATAAAACAACGCTGAAACAGGGTAGACTATACAGTCATGATATAAACTACTGTGTATCATCTTCAGTGGCACAGACACATCAGTAGTGATGCTATCATTCGTAATATTTGGCGGCTGGCGACATTATTGCAGCTGGCGACTATAGTACTGTTATCTACGGTATACTATTTCTCTAGGTTTTCATTGTGATGCCTCTTGAGATGAATAAGAATTAGGGAGTATAGACAGCCAAGGACTATCCATTATGATGACAACACATCCTGCGGAGAACGAGTAAGCATTTTGACACTGCTACGTTATCTTAACCCGCCTCGTTTCCTTCCCGGACGTTTTCCCTGTGATGTTTACGTAATTGTTAAAATGTAAAATCATCAGCGCCGAGACGTCCCACGCAAGCACCCAGAAAACCATGAACAATGCCACACCGCCCATATGTCAGCGCGCGTCCCTCTACCTTTTCAAACAGCATGCCATTGGTGAGCGGCGAGACCTGACGAAGGCACAGCAGCAAGATAAGGAGGGTGTGGCGCCGCTGGTGGGCTCGCGTGCACATGCTGACGGGCAGGAACGATGCTCTTTACTGAGGACAATCTGGCACGTTCCCCCCTTTTTGGGCATTAAATCAATCAATACCGAGGACAATAATCTGCGCGTGTGAAATGATGGGCTGTGGGGACGACGAAGGGGGTGTGCCGGGGTGATGGAGGAGGGGCGGGGTCATTGATGAAGTACGGAGGGGCAGAGCAGTTTGTTTTTTACTATAGATGAACTACGCGAACCCCCAAAGCCACCAAGGGCCCCAAGCTGCCATTATTTGCCTTTTTTTTTTTTTGTCTCTTTTCCTCTTAAAGTGCACGTACCAGATTGATGCATTTACATATTAAAGGCGTGCCCCCGGACCACCTTAGAGGGCTTGGAATCCCCCCACCATAGTTTTACAAAATTGCGCCCCCAAACAACATTTCGCATTGGGCCCCAAAAGGCTAAAAATTAACGGCACTGCGGAGGGATAAGGAGTAACCAAGGATAATACAAGATAATATATCCTTGTATGTATCCGAGTATATATCATCCTTGGGAGAAACAGGTTGCTGGGGACTCTATTTAAGTGTTCATTGTAGTAATAATGACTCAAGGAATTCGTTGTTGTGCGGTGAAATACATTGTAATTCTTTAACCCCTCGAGACCCAGAACGTAATTTCCATTGTAGTTTGGGTATCATTATATGACTTTTAGTGAATATAAGCAATATTTTATACATAATGACCTGTTTAGTATCCTTATCCAGTAGCTAAATTAGTATATTATGCTATTTATCGTAGTTTTATGGCTAACAATAGACGATTTTATGTAGCAAAGGAAAGATTTGGGCGTTAAGGGGTTAAGTTCTTGTTTTATCCTTCTCGACCTCAGGAGCTCTTGACATGGCGACTGGCAAGATTAATAGGTCACAATGGTCACATATACTATCTTTATTTGCTATCATACTTCAAAAGTCTATAGATCTTGGCGACTGGTGAAGGAAGAGGAAGAAAGAAGAAGGAAGGAGGAAGGAAGGAAAAAGGAAGAAGGAAGGAAAAAGGAAGGAAGAAGGAAGGAAAAAGGAAGAAGAAGCGCTAGGAAGGAAGGAAAAAAGAAGAAGAATGAAGAAGAAAAAAGGAAGGAAGGAAAAGGGAAGGAGAGGAACAGTGTAGGAAGTGAGGCTGCTTGGTGCTTGCGATGGGAGGGAGGCAGGAAGGGAGGGAAGAAAGATTAACCTGAATAAGCTCACAGCCTCGCAATAACCTTCAGGTAGAGACGAGACATTGTTAAACCCTTGAGGCCCAGAACGTAATTTCCATTGTAATTTGGGTACCATTAGACGATTTTTAGTGACTATAAGCAATATTTTATAGATATGACCTGTTTAGTATCCTCGTCCACTAACTAATTTGGTATATTCAGTGACTTTTCGTAGTTTTATGGCTCGACAACATACAATTTGATATAGCAAAGGAAAGATCTGGGCGTGAAGGAGTTAACTGTGTTCCGCGGCAACAAATGAGTGACGTAATTGGACTTAATTTGACTAATGAAATAATTTAATGGTAATTATACTCACTACGCATGATATCCATTTCCTTGACTTATATAAATCTCCTTAACACTATGTAGATTATGCCTAACTTTATTTTTGTATGACTATAGAATGCCTTTCGCTATTTATTTATTTTTATTTATTTCTATTTCTGTTTGTTTATCTATTTAGTTATCTAGCTATAGTTATACTGACATATCCCGCAAGAAATGATGAACACTCTCTCTCTCTCTCTCTCTCTCTCTCTCTCTCTCTCTCTTCTCTCTCTCTCTTTCTTTCTTTTGTTTATCATCTTAGTATCTAGCTAGTATACTGCTTCCCCAGAATTACCTCTCTCTCTCTCTCTCTCTCTCTCTCTCTCTCTCTCTCTCTCTCTCTCTCTCTCTCTCTCTCTCTCTCTCTCTCTCTCTCTCCTCTCTCTCTCTCTCTCTCTCTCTCTCTCTCTCTCTTCTATTTCTGTTTGTTTATCTATCTATTATCTCTAGTTTCTGACATTTCGCAGGAAGATGATGAACGCTCTCTCTCTTCCTGCTCTGCTCTCTGACTCTCTCCTCTCTCTCAGACTATCTCTCTCTTCTCTCCACTTCTCTTTTCGCGTCGAAGCTAGCGCTGTATTACTGCTGTCGTACCCCCTCATTGGGCTGATGTATAACATTGCCATGACTCAGTACTCTAATATTTTATACATTGCTATGTCATTATGGCAACGAAGACATTTTACATAAGAGCGTTAATGACCCTTATATATAGCCTTTATAGATATAGACCTTTATAATATGTGTCCCATGTAAAGTAACGAATATACTTGAAGGATTTAGGTGATCAATTAGGTTTCACTTATGTTTACGTAAATACAGCTTAGAGGAAATTAGAGGAAGGATAAAGCTAATCAGAGGAAAATATAGCTTAGAGGAAGTGATATTTGACAATGCCCGTTAGGTTGGCTCAGTGGCAGGGCTTTGGGCTGGCGTGACGCGCGTTCGAACCCCGCTCACTGCCCGGGTTCTTTCCTGGGTGGTGGCAAACTAGCAATCAATAACCTTGCTCTTGGTATCTACATGCGAATTGTCTAAAAGGAATGATAGTATTTTATTTTATCTTAACGTGGCGACATCGTAATTTCATCAACCCAATATTTAGCTGATATAACGGAGCTTCATGAGGAGGGTAAGACAATTAAAAAGAAGAAGGAAGGAAGGAAAAAGGAAGAAGGATGAAGAAGAAAGAAGAAGGAAGGAAAAAGAAAGAAGAAAAAAGGAAGGAAGGAAAATGGAAGAAAGACGAAGGAAGAAGGAAGGAAGAAGGAAATAAGAAGAAGAATGAAGGAAAAAGGAGGAAGAAGGAAGGAAAAAGGAAAGGAGGAAGAAAGAAGAAGGAAGAAGGAAGAAGGAAGAAAGAAGAAGGAAAAAGAAAGAAGAAGGAAGAATGAAGGTGTTGACGGCTGCTGTTTTAATGCTTCACACGTTTTTCTTCTATTTTTTTTTTTATGGTGCCTTGTTATTGTTTATTTACATGCAATTATTTTTTTTGTCCACGAAGCTCCCCACCATTTGTCCTTCCTGTCGCTGCTATCAAGGAGGATTCCATGACGTACTGTGCTAGCTACTACTACTATTACTACTACTACTATTACTACTACTACTATTACTACTACTGTGCTACTACTACTATTACTACTACTACTTTACATTATATATTTATTTTACACACATTCTGTACCCAATAGCTACCTTCGATATGTAATTCCACTTCTTTCCTCCATGTCATACTACCTATTCTCTTCCTCCTCCTCCTCCTCCTCCTCCTCCTCCTTCTCCTCTTCCTCCTCTTCCTCCTCCTCTTCCTCTTCCTCTTCCTCTTCTTCCTCCTCCTCCTCCTCTTCCTCTTCCTCTTCCTCTTCCTCTCCTCCTCCTCCTCCTCCTCCTCTTCCTCCTCCTCCTCCTCCTCCTCCTCCTCCTCCTCCTCCTCCTCCTCCTCCTCCTCCTCCTCCCTCTTCCTCCTCCTCCTCCTCCTCTGCCTCCTCCTCTGCCTCCTCTTCCTCCTCCTCCTCTTCCACCTCCTCCTCCTCCTCCTCCTCTCCTCCTCCTCCTCCATCATCATATATTACTGTTTCTACTGAATATCTTCCTCGCACTCATTATTCTATTCACATTCAGCATTCACTCAATCATGACAGTTAGCACTTCCTGCCTATAAGAACATAAGAAAATAAGGAAGCTACAAGAAGCCGTGAGACCTACACGTGGTAGTTTCTATTTGTAGTAAGTACATTAATATGAGGACAAGTTACATGTGGTAATTGACATGTTAAAATTGTAAATGAATAAGTGAATAATAAGGAAGCTACAAGAAGCCGTGAGACCTATAGATGTGGTAGTTCCTGTTTGTTCTCGTACATTTATTTGAGGACATAAGATAAGATAAGATACTTTGATCCTATCTAGACACTTTGCATGTACCAACTACAAGGTTATTGACTATACAAAGCGCCACCACGCCAGGACGAACTTGGTGGACTCGAACCGCTGACCGATATTTGAGGACAAGCGTGGTTACTCTTGACATCACGAAAAAATAAATAAAGTGTTTAGTCTCAGCGATAATTAATGGCGTGTTATCGACGTGTAGCAGCTTGTCACCTCCCTCGGTTGTGTGTTAATGATGATAAAGAGAGAGAGAGGGAGGGAGGGAGAAAAGAGAGAAGAGAGAGGAGAGAGAGGGAGGGAGAAAAAAAGAGAGGGAAGGAGAGAGAAGAGAGGTGTGAATAATAAAATAAACACGTACTTTTGGGGTTATAATTCACGTCGACCTCCCTACCAAGTGGTTGTCTAGTACACACACACACACACACACACATACATACACAACACACACACACACACACACACACACACACACAGTTTTTATTCATCCTTTCATTTTTCTTATAACAGTTGAATCGTAAAGGAACGCCCCATATTTAATTGACGTTAAAGAAAGTTACATTGTCATCACTATTATCGCTTTCCGCATCTTCCCCCTCCATATTCTACACTTCTTCCTACATATTCCTGAACACATTATTTCCCCTTTTGTGTGTGTGTAATAAATATTTGATTACTGAGAATAGACTAGCGGAGGAGCGGGAGGAAGTGGGGAGGGAGGAAGTGGGGAGGGGAAGGAGGAGGAGGAGGAAGGAAGGAGGAGGAGGAGGAGGAGGAGGAGGAGGAAGAAGGAGGAAGGAGGAGGAGGAGGAGGAGGAAGGAAGGAGGAGGAGGAAGGAATAAGGAGGAGGAGGAGGAAGGAAGGAAGGAAGGAGGAGGAGGAGAAGGAGGAGGAGATATCATTGAAAGGAAATTTTTAAGGAGGGCGTAGATGAGGAAGAAGGAGAAGACGTATTGTTCTCTCTCTCTCTCTCTCTCTCTCTCTCTCTCTCTCTCTCTCTCTCTCTCTCTCTCTCTCTCTCTCTCTCTCTCTCTCTCATGGCCCTAAATGCAAGTCGTATTCACCTCCCAACTCAAGACAAAAGCAAGACTCCCTGTAGCGCCAACAATACTAACTCGTCACACAAAATGTCGACACGAAGCGAGGCCACAGTGATAATGACGTCAGGCCTTGGCACCGTCATTGTATCACACAGGAAGGATAGCAAAGACGACAGGTAATTGTCTTACTAATTACGGCATCGGCCCAAGGTGGCAGATTCCTTCCTGCGCACTCTCCGCCTCGTCTCGAAGGGGAAAACACCTCGCTAGATCTTGTGATGCTTTCGAAGACCCACCTGACGCAGAAGAAAGGAACGCGCGGACCTTCTTCGTGCTGTGTGATTTAAAAACCTCGTCTATGTTAGTGGTGAAAGCAGAATCAAGGTGAAAGAGTGATAAAGTGCTGGACAGACTGTTTTAAGAAGCGTGACTATGCCCTACGGTGACTCCCTCCTCGGCGCACGATGAAGAAGTGGTTCCTCAAGCCGGAGTGGTCGAAGGCGGACGAGGAGGGGCAGAGCGTAGTGTTTGACGAGGAGGCGCACCACGACCCAGATGACTTCCCGCCGCCGCCACCTCTCGACGAAGTAGAAAACGACGATGGCAGCTACGACGCCATCACGCCGCCCCCGCCAGAGTGTCCCATGGAGGGGAATGGCGTGGAGGGTGTGGGTATGGAAGGCCCGCACCAGCAGCAGGTGTCAGAGGCGGCGAGGAAGAGATTCAGTGAACTGTTCGAGCAGGAGGCAGAGCCACGCAGACTCTTCCAGGTGAGATCGATGTGTCTTGGTGCGTTGTGGTGTGGTGTGTGATGGAAGGGTGTGGTGATGTGCCGCTGTGGTGTGATGGAATGCTGTGGTGATGTGGGGTGTGATGGAATGCTGTGGTGTGGGGTGTGATATGGAATGCTGTGGTGGTGTGGTGTGATGGAATGCTGTGGTGATGTGGTGTGATGGAATGCTGTGGTGATGGGGTGTGCTATGGCCACACAGTTTACAGTTACATCTCAAGTACAGCGATATTCCCTCCATGGTAATTATCATGATTGGCTGTTGTTCTCGTAATTGTTCCAGGCAATTACGGCTAGAATGTTATCTTCAGGGACGTGTTACAGAGACGTATACAGATCGTAAAACAGTCCCTGGTAGATCGTTTGTCTTCATTGTGATGTAGAAAAATAATGTAATTAATGCTGGAATTTTCCTGTTTGTGATGTATTGTTCTTGTTGTCAGGTGGTGGCGGGCGCGACGGTGGCCGCCACCCACCTGGGCGTGGGCTGCGCCGTGGCGGTGTCCGGGGTGATGCTGCCGAACCGAACCCATCCAGCGCCAGGCGATGATCTTTTCAAGGACCCTTTCTACGCCGCCCTTTTCGGTAAAGATCGCCCTCGATGCGTCATCTTCAATGTGATGTTGAACACTTAGTAATGGAAATAATTACGTGATCCTTTATGTTGGTGTTTTATTCCAGAAAACATGGTTATACTTGGGGCTGCCGTGGGTTGCGTGGGCACGGGGCCGCCGCAGGTGTGGGTGGGTCAACGCGTCACGCTCCTGCTGAGCCTGCCGCTGGCCCTGGCCGCCTGGGTGGTGCTGGCGACCTCCTACAGTGTGTGGGTCCTCATTGCCGCCAGGACCGTGCTGGGCCTTACTTTGGGCTTCATCGTGGGGCCCTCCAGCAATTACCTGACGGAGCTCGCCCACACCAACATCCGGGGAATACTCTTCGCTGCGGTCAACGTTGGGGAGCAGCTGGGCTACCTGTTCATGTATGCGGCGGGCCATTGGGGCTTGTCCTGGCGTGTGGCGGTGCTGGTGTGCGGCTGTCTCGCCACCATCCTCCCCTTCATCGGGCTTCTCTTCCTCCCAGACTCTCCTCGGTGGCTGGTCTCTCGAGATCGTTACCCCGAGGCCCTTAAGTCCATGGTCTTCTTCAGGGGACCACGATACGAATCGCGGCAGGAGTTGGCGGGCGTCGTGGAGCAGTTAGGGAAGAGGAAGGTGACGCCACGGGACCAGCTCCGCGCCTTGGAGAAGCCTGACGTGCTGTGCCACATGCTGCTCTTCACCTTCCTTCTCATGGCGTCCCAGTTTTCAGGGAACTTTGTGACGAGTCTGTACACACTTCAGATTTTCAACTACGCCAAGGGGGAGCTAAGTCCCAGCATGAGTGGTGTCGTGGTGAGCGCCATACGCTTCATGGGTGCTGTGTTTCACCTCATCATCGTAGGACATCTGAGTCGCAAGTTCCTGCTGGTGGGAGCCTTCCTGCTGTGTGCCGGAACGATGGCGTTACTCGGCTCTTCCCTCTACGACCAAGCCCACACTTCCAATCTTCCCCTTCAGACGTGGCTGCCTCTCGCCTCCCTCGCCACGTACTCCTTCTTCTCAAACAGTGGGCTATCCATCCTTGGCTTACTCCGGGAGGAGATTCTACCGACATCAGTGCGCTCGAACAGCCGTGAGCTTCCTTTCCTGCCTCTTCTTTGTGGGTGCCTTCCTTGCCATGCAGACCTATTCTCACATCGTGTCTACCCTTGGACAGCACGGGGTCTTCTGGCTGTATAGCTTCTTCAACTTCATTCTCGCTTTACTCGGAGGGCTTGTGCTGCGGGAGACTCAGGGCGAGTCGCTGGAGCAGATCGCAGCCCATAGCCAACACAGGGAACATCAATCAGATCAGCCTGACAGCCCTGATCCAGCCTACCGTGCGGACGACCCCAACCACAGCCTGCAAAGCGGCCGCCAGCCTACACACTTCAATTACAGTGAAATGCAAGTCACTCCAATGCAACAAGAGACTCTGCGTCGCTCCAATGGTCATGTGAAGTCCGCGCCCTCTATTCTTGTGCACCAGCAGGATGTCAACCAAGCAGTCCAGCGAACATACAAGCCCACGTCCAACCACCACCCCGAAGACATGAACTCTTCTGCTACGTATCCCCCAAGCGAGGATTTACCCTACACCTCTATTACCGATGGTTGTGTGAAGGTGTTCTTCCTTAACCAACAGTAAAGGGAGTTGTGAGAACGAGGACATCGCCATATCATGATCATTGTAATACTTTCTCTCATCATCATTGTTATCATCATCGTAACTTGTGAATGGTTTATAAAATATTTTAAATGCATGTTGTTTAAAGTTTAAGGACACTTGATATTGCTGGCAGTGTATGTAGCTACGTATGGATATCTTTTTTTGCGAAAATGGTGCTGACGTTGAGTTCACTGTTCCTCAAGGCCAAAAAATTGGGTCAGATACAAAACAAGATATTTCATTTAATTATTATCAATGGTGTGACAATATATATAAAGCCAATAACCAAAGGATGTTTTGTTGCGTGGCCTGAGGGACGAGGGACGAGGAAGGTTATGTTCCTGTTTGTGATAATGTAATAGTGTCACCTGATTTTACTTTTTTCACAGGTTGAAAGAGTAGTAATATATATTGTATATCTGGGGCAAGAATGTGGTGTGGGTTTTTTTTTTTTTTTTCTTTTTTTTCTTCACATGGAAGCCTATAGCGCCTGTAGGCTATTATGTTTTTTCCTCTAGGGCTCAAGTGGTTGGCCCTGCACATTCTGGAGGGTCGTGATGAATGGCCCCTCCTCCCGTACAAGGCCAAGAAAGGGCCCTTTCTTGGCCTTAATTGCTGTTCCTGTGAATGAAGCAAAGAATATCCGCGGCGTGATGTTTGATGTGCGTGCGTGCTATCTATCCTCTCGATTGTGATTACACTTGCACTTGCTTTGCATTGATTTGTCTGTGTAGATGTGATGAAATGAATACACGCTGGATTAGTGGCACACTTTCTTGAAGAGAACCTATAGCTATAGGCAATATTTTTTTTTTTAATGAGCACTGCCTTGCGGAGCTCCGAACTCCCCGCTACGGGGGCTCGAGGACGCGAGGTCGCCAAAATTCCTTGGCCAGAATGTCAGCCAGCATCTTGACTGACAGCTGGATCCTTCGATGATGTACGGTATAGTCAATAGTTCCACTGCTCAACTCTCAGGCCAGAGCCAATCAGAATCAAAATGACATCTAAATCCATTAAGGCTCTACTCGTTTCGCTTGTGTATTCTTAAACACCAAAAATCAGTTCGCTGCTGGTGTGAAGACGCTGATCACAGCATGGACCCATTTAACAAGGCCGCCTGTTCTGCTGTCCCATCAGCCCGCCTGTTCTGCGCTCTCTGGGCCTCGAGGTCCTTGCAAGGGCAGCAAGTCACTTCGATCGGTCCTTGTTTGATGTTGCACTACCGTAGATAACACTATAGTCGCCAGTCACTCGCCACTGCACTTATGTCGCCAGACACAATATATTACGAATTTTAGCATCACTACAGACTTGTATGTGCCACTGAAGACATGTAGTGTGATGTACATAATATAAACTACTGTGCATGCCTCTTCTGTGCCACATAAAAGTCTGTAGTGATGCTAAAATTCGTAATATATTGTGCCTGGCGACATTAGTGCAGTGGCAAGTGACTGGCGACTATAGTGTTATCTACGGTAGTGTTGCGAAGGGCTGCTCAAGGGTTTAAGGCCCCAAAAATGTAGGTCTGCCACTGCGGCGGATGGAGTGATGTGAAGTTTAACATAATAAAGTGACTGCTACAAATACTTACGTTTTCTAAAGTAATTTTGTTTACAGGAACCTTTTACTTCACACGTACTTTTAAGTCTTGAGTACAAATACTTACACATTATTACCAGCAACATTTAATAGGTTCTTAGTAATAGTGAATGATTAAATAACAGAATACGTAAATACATGTGATAATAAGAGCGGCGGTGTTGACAAGGCGACAAAAACTCTTCACCGGGACGCTCCGAGGGGACTGACATTTGACACAAGGAGAGTGATAACATTTTCAACATTCTAGCAAGGAAATAGGTAACTTTTAGACTTAACAATACCTCCTATGCTCCTGTAGCGGCTGTGTTCTTGGTGTGGGAGTGTTGCTAGGTGGGGGTAACATGTAAGCTCTGAGAAACTTATCAAGGGCGAGGCAGTCAGTCGCAATTCATTATTAATCACGTAATTAACCACTTAACGCCGGGGATTACGTGCACATCTCAGAGAACAGTTGTATAGTGTGAGGGGTGGACACAGTGCCGTCCTGGTATGTAGGAATCCTTTTTTTCTTCTTATAAACAGCATAGTAAATGTGTGAAGTGGCTAGAGATACTGACCCTTTGGACTACAGCTAAAGATACGGTGGCCACGTTCTGGTTGGGATTGTCTACAGATACGGCAGTAGGGTTAATCTATTGGGTTAATATGGAGGAGAGTTTCACGTTCGTTTTCAGAGACACCAACTACTTTTTTTTGGCCTACAATAGGTGCTTGTTCTAATGGTGCTAGTTTTATTTTGCGCAAACCCAAAAAAAAAAAAAAAAATGTATATTTTGTGGTTAAGGTTAGGTTAGGTTTCTTTAAAACCTGTAAGGTTGGGTTAGGTTGGTTGGTTAGGTTAGCTTAGGTTAGGTTAGGTTTCATTAAAACAAGGTTAGGTTAGGTTTCATTTTTTTTTTCATTTTTTTCATTTCTTTTTTGTTTTGTTTGCTTCTTCTTCTTCTTCTTGTGACCTTAGTCGCTTAGTATCGCTTCATAGGTCCTCTTCCACTTCGTCTCCTTCGTTAACAAGACTTGCGCAAAATAAAACTAGCACCATTAGAACAAGCACCTATTGTAGGCCAAGAAAAAGTAGTTGGTGTCTCTGAAAACGAACGTGAAACTCTCCTCCATAATTACCATCTATTGAAATAGTCCTCCAAACTTACCTAAACTCCGCATCCTTGAACTACAGCTAAAGATACGGCGGGCACATTCTGGTTGGGATTGTCTACAGATACGGCAGTAGGGTTTCTGTTAAAGTAGTCCTCCAAATTTAACTGAAAAAAAATATGATTGAAATTACGGGATAATTTATAGTTTCACCCAACCAATGATTTTCTGATGCGCCTTATGTTTTTCTGGTGTGTTTTTATGTGTTTTGAATTAATATGCTAACCGTTTCTGTCGCAATTTTTTTTTTTTTTTTTTTTTTTTAGGTACTAGATAAGTATTATATATATTTTTTAGGTACTAGATAAAGGTATTTTTTTTTTTTTTTTTTAGGTACTAGAATAAAGGGTTTTTTTTTTTTTTTTAGGTACTAGATAAAGTTTTTTTTTTTTGTTTTTTTTTTTTTTATATAAAGTTAGGTAAAGGTTAGGTTAGGTTAGGTATGGGTTAGGTTAGGTAAAGGTTAGGTTAGGTTTAGGTTCAGGTTCAATTTTTTATGCGGCCACATTCTGGTTGGGAGTGTCTACAGATACGGCAGTAGGGTTAATCTATTGTAGTAGTCCTCCAAACTTAACTGAACGAAAATAGAAAAAAGGATAGAAATTACGGGTTTCAGGAAAATATAACTATCACCATTAGAAAAAGGATCTATTTTTGGCCTAGAAAAGTTAGTCAGTGTCTTAGAAATTGACCGCGCAGTCCTCGTCCACTTGTACCATAATTACAACAGTGTATATTATGCTTATTGTAGGACTATGTTGCTCTGTGTTTGTGTCTGTGTGCCTTCATTTCATTTTGCTTCAGTATCTTGTGTGTATAATGTTCGGTAGTCACCGTCAGTTGTGAGGACTTAGCACTATTCTGGCAAGGTACTCGTCCAATGTCAGGAAGGGAGCGATGTGGTGTTGTATATATGTTAGTAAATTGAGTGCCTAACCTAACCTTTACTTAACCTAACCTTTACTTAACCTAACCTAACCTAACCTAAACCTAACCTAACCTAACCTAACCTACACCTAACCTACACCTAACCTAACCTTTACCAAACTAAAAAAAATAAAAAATAAAACATAAACCTTTATCTAACAAAAAAAATAATAATAATTGCGACAGAAACGGTTAGCAGATTAATTTTAAAACGCATCAAAACTCGCCAGAAAAAAA
>JACEEZ010023682.1:25796-98296 GCA_016584305.1 Chionoecetes opilio | reverse complement strand
TGTTGGTAGAAAAAATCCTGGTAATAGGTACTCTTTACGCAATGTATGATAGGTCATTGTTTTCATGATGTTGCAAGGAGACTTAGATCAATGAAATGATTGGGTAGTCAGGTGGCAGATGGAATTTAATATTGATAAGTGTAGCGTAATGAATGTTGGTAGAAAAAATCCTGGTAATAGGTACTCTTTACGCAATTTGGTCATTGGTTTTCATGATGTCATTTCTTGAAAAACTTGTGTTATTTTGCTCATTTAGTTAAACAGAAAGTTCTACAAGTTTCTGATTGGTGCGTGTAGCGTCCCTGCATTCGGTCAGCGGTTTGAGCCCACCAAGTTCGTCCTGGCATGGTGGCGCTTTGTATAGTCAATAACCTTGTAGTTGGTACTTGCAAAGTGTCTAGATAGGATCAAAGTATCTTATCTTATCCTGATTGGTGCCTGTGATGTGCATGAATACCAGATGAGTTGATGGGAGGATCTACATGATGTATATGGAAAGCAGAGTTGTGGGGCATTAAGGTATTACAGGGTCTAAACTAAGTGTGTGGGGTTGGCTGTTGGGGTTGTGTGGGGGGGTTTAGGGTGTGTAGAGGGATTGGTGGGTAGTGGGGTTGTAAGTTGTAGGAATGTGTGTGTGTGTGTTGGGGGTCTTAGAGGATGCATACAGGTATCATCAGTGACTTGACTAGAGCTTACTTTCAGACACATCAAGCACAGATGTTGACACCGACGTCCTGGTGAATATAACATCCGGCAAACTACGGATTTTGTTTGAAATGCCATTCAGCCAAAGAACTAACGCCTTTGTCTCAGAAATCTTAAGAGCAGCGGAAGGTAGGAACATTGTCACTTTGTCAGGCATGTTATAGTCTATTTTTTTTATTATGGTCAAAATGCAGTCAGGAAGCCACGCCCCCTCCCTCCCCTCTATTCTACGGGGCAGCGGATTGGTGCATTCCTCGTATCATCACTACCAATCACAATATCTTCACTACTTAACAGCGGCGTGACCACTGGACAGAGCAATCTTCACTACAGAGGGTGACAAAATAAAAAATCCCTGTGTAGTGAAGATTGCTGTCCAGTGAAAGTTCAGTCCAGTAAAGGTCTGTTGTTTCCTTCTGTATGGCCATCATTATGCTGTTTTCGTCTTTCTTCTTCTACATCACACATACATTACTTACTTCTACACATACACTCTACATGACACATACTACTCTACATGACACATACTTCTACATTACCACATCATCATGTTGTGCCATATCTTAACTTTTTCCTGGTTCGAATTACAGAGTTGAATATCTGTGTTTGCACCATCAGAACACAAACATCCGTCTAGAGTTATATAATGCTAAATAATCAAGTTGTTTCATCAAGAAGGTTTCCTCTTTCCATCTGAGTTGTCATCATTATTTTGTGCCATATCTTAACTTTTTCCTGTTTTGAAATAGAGTTGAATATCTGTGTTTGTACCATCAGAACACAAACATCCGTCTAGAGTTATATAATGAAAACTAATCAAGTTGTTTCATCAATAGGGTATTAGTAGCTAGGATATGTTGTCTAATTACCAAAGAATGTAATGTCTAGTGCTTTGAAGAAGAGAGAGTAGAGGATCAGAGAATTTATAGAAGTGGCTGAGGAGTCATACTTTTACTTTTATATAAATTTCATGTGGTAGCATTAACCCCTTCACGCCCAGATCTTTCCTTGGCTAAAAAAGATAAGCGTGTTGTTAGCCATAAAATTACAAAAAGTCACTGAATATACCAAATTAGTTACTTGACAAGGATACTAAACAGATCATATCTATAAAACATTACTTATATTCACTAAAAATCATCTAATGGTACCCAAATTACAATGGTAGTTATGTTCTGGGTCTCAAGGGTTAAATCCACTTTGTTGCAGTGATAGGGAAGCGGCGTTCATGTGGTAGCGTTATTCCACTTTGTTGCAGTGATAGGGAAGTGGTGTTCATGTGGTAGCGTTATTCCACTTTGTTGCAGTGATAGGGAAGCAGCGTTCTGTGGTAAGCGTTTTTCCCACTTTGTTGCAGTGATAGGGAAGTGGTGTTCATGTGGTAGCGTTATTCCACTTTGTTGCAGTGATAGGGAAGTGGTGTTCATGTGGTAGCGTTATTCCACTTTGTTGCAGTGATAGGGAAGCAGCGTTCATGTGGTAGTGTTATTCCACTTTGTTGCAGTGATAGGGAAGCGGCGTTCATGTGGTAGCGTTATTCCACTTTGTTGCAGTGATAGGGAAGCGGCGCGGCCCTCCACCAGAGTTCTCGTGGCTGCTGCCGTACCACCAGAGCTGCAGCAACGGTCCGCAGGAGAAGGACTCGGCCAGCACGGTCTCCACGCTGGTGGCGGGTGACATGGACGGCCTTGCCACGGATGCCCCCAGCCCGGGTGATGTTAGTGTGGATGTAGCCCAGACCCCACCCTCACCCTCCCTTGACCCGACTGTCAGTAATGCAGAGAGCAGTAGTGTGCATGTACGTTGTCTAGCATGGTCTTTTTATTCTTGTAATGTATACTCAAATTATTCATTAGCAAGATTTCAATACATTTATGCTCAGCAGTTGCAGTTTATGTAGTAGATTTAATGGAAAACATTATTCATGCTTTTATATATAGTACATAGATAAGTCGCTGTTGAATTGTGTAAAGCTCATAACAAAACGAAAATGGACTACATTTCATAGATTTTAGCATATTCTGTTCTTGATTACTCTTAACCCCTTCACGCCCAGATCTTTCCTTTGCTATATAAAATCGTCTGTTGTTAGCCATATAATTACGAAAAGTAACTGAATATACCAAATTAGGTAGTGGACAAGGCTACTAAACAGGTCATATCTATAAAATATTGCTTATATGTCACTACAAATCGTCTAATGGTACCCAAATTGCAATGGAATTTACGTTCTGGGTCTCAAAGGGTTAATTCTGTGTTAGTGTAGAACTTTTGTATACATTTTTTGATGTACATATATGCATTTAGTGAAGAGCAAGCATTGATAACTGTGTGGGTTGTCAGTAGAAGGTTCCCGTGGTTAACTCTACTCTACCCCTGCTCTACTGTGATCCCTACTCTAACAATAACTCAATTAACAATGCTTAGATTTTGCATCATTTTCCCTAGTCGTGATGGAAGATCAATGTACTTTTATTAACACTAATGTACAGTACCCTTCACATCCCCTTTGCTCTCTGTTGGCTCCCTCATAACTAACAGGCCTTGCTATATACTTAACCCTCTCGGAATGTTTTGGAATTCACAGTACAGTATATATTCTACTCACAGTTCAGAACCTTGGAATTAATATAAAATGAAACTGCTCTTTTTGTAAGGAATATACAGATGCCATGCCTTTTTTTCAATGTTTTGTAAAATATTGGTGATGGAATGTGAACGAAACTAAAAAACCCAGTGGATATTATGATTGTATTGCTAGAGTCTACTTTTGTTATTATGGTTAAAATGCAGTAAGGAAGCCGCGCCCCCTGCCTCCCCTTCTATGCTACGGGGCAGCTGATTGGTGCATTCCTCGTATCATCACTACCAATCACAATATCTTCACTACTTAACAGCGCGTGACCACTGGACAGCAATCTTCACTACAGAGGGATTTTTTATTTTGTCACCCTCTGTAGTGAAGATTGCTCTGTCCAGTGGTCACGCCGCTGTTAAGTAGTGATGATACGAGGAATGCACCAATCAGCTGCCCCGTAGAATAGAAGGGCAGGCAGGGGCGTGGCTTCCTTACTGCATTTTGACCATAATAAAAATAATAGACTTTAGTGATACCCATGAATTCAGTCTTCGAATTGAGAAATACGTATCTAAAAAATCTTATATTTGGAGTGTTACACCAAATATTTTCTGTGATGTAAATTTATCATCAGGTCTAGTTTCATACTAAAGGGTTGCATTTATGATACACACTTACTGCAAAGAGATTGACCTATCCTCCTATCCACCCTATCTCCTCTCCCTCCTCTCCCTATCCTCCTATCCACCCTATCTCCTCTCCCTCCCTCCTCTCCCTATCCTCCTATCCACCCTATGTCCTCTCTCCCTCCTCTCCCTATCCTCCTATCCACCCTATGTCCTCTCCCTCCCTCCTCTCCCTATCCTCCTATCCACCCTATGTCCTCTCCCTCCCTTCTCTCCCTATCCTCCTATCCACCCTATGTCCTCTCTCCCTCCTCTCCCTATCCTCCTATCCACCCTATCTCCTCTCCCTCCCTCCTCTCCCTATCCTCCTATCCACCCTATGTCCTCTCCCTCCCTCCTCTCCCTATCCTCCTATCCACCATATCCTCCTATCCAACCTATCTCCTCTCCTCTCCCTCCAGAATGATGACGACAGAAGCCCGGAGCTGGGAGTCAACCGTCACAACATCGCCACAGGATTGTCCCCGACCCCCATCGCTGCCAGGGAGAGTCACATCAAGCACCAGATGACCCTGAGAGAGGATGCCTACACTGACATCAATGACTTCACGTATGTCACCTTACTTGGGGGGGGGGGGGGTAGATCAGGTTTGGGCACGGGGGGAAGTAAGATAGATTTTTTTTTTTTTTTTTTTTTTTTTTAATATCTATCATATGTCGTCTGTTGCTGATGTTATGTTACTTTGAAGTGCCCCTACAAAGACATACGTAGGTGGTTCAAAAGAGAATAAGGTCAAGATCAAGGGGAAAGGCAAAATATAGAAGTAAGTAGTATGCAGAGCTGGGCGCGACTTTAATTTTTTCAGGTGTTTGTGACTGCGACTTATTTTTCCCGGTGCGA
Organism: Chionoecetes opilio; assembly: GCA_016584305.1. Taxonomy (NCBI): domain Eukaryota; kingdom Metazoa; phylum Arthropoda; class Malacostraca; order Decapoda; family Majidae; genus Chionoecetes; species Chionoecetes opilio. The sequence continues at coordinate 93,486 of JACEEZ010023682.1, read as the reverse complement.
CTCCGCTAAATTACAAAGTAAACTTTAGCGCGATAACAGAAACATGCTTTTATAAGGCAGAAAAACACATATTTATTCATTTTTTTAGTTCAAACAGCCTAAACTAATATCTACAGGTCCTCCTCCTCCTCCTCCTCTACGTCCTCCTGGCCCATCTTCTCCTCCAGGAGGTCCATGTTCCCTTTGAGGAACACAAGCTCCTCAAAGTTGACCTCCTCCAGGGAGGCCGCGCTGATGCCGCGGCAATTTCTTTCAAAAAAGTAGTCTTTGTTCCTGTTCAAAGTCGGGGCATAAGTCGCAGAAAATTGGCGGTGCGACTTTGCTTAGTCCGACTTTTTCAAAACGTTTGCGACTTTCGACTTTGCGACTTCGAAATTCATAGTGCGGTAAAGTCGCAAAGTCACAAAGTCGCAACTCGGTGCCGCAACGCCCAGCTCTGGTAGTATGCACTATTATATATAACATCAGAAAGTTCCAAATATCCTTTTCTGTGTACGTATATCAAGGAAATACTCATGGATAGATGTAGTGTGTTTTCCTCCTCTGCTTAGTTAGTGTTGTTAGTGTTAGTGATGTTAGTTAGTTAGTTAGTGTTGTTAGTGATGTCAGTTAGTTAGTTAGTGTTGTTAGTGGTGGTGATGTTAGTTAGTGTTGTTAGTGATGTCAGTTAGTTAGTTTGTGTTGTTAGTTAGTTAGATGCTGTTAGTGGGGGTGATACAGCGAGCTTTGTCTTTCAGAGTGTTTGTGGGGACGTGGAATGTGAATGGGCGGTCTCCTGTGGTGGGACTGGCCCAGTGGCTCTCGGTGGACGAGGAACCGCCTGACGTGTACGGCATTGGCTTTCAGGAGCTGGATCTCAACACAGAGGCATTCCTGTTCAACAACTCGCCCAAGGAACAGGAGTGGCTGTGAGTGCAACATCTGGGCAGCTATGATAACTATAGTCACCGAGCGTTTAGCTGGCGAAAATGAGGCCCCTTCACTCCCCTTCCGACTCACGGCGATTTGTCTGAGTTGTTGTGTGGGTTGGTCAGAATGCTTTACTCTAAGGTCCGCTCTAAAACTCAACACCCAAACCACTCAGCTAATTACGTCATTCAAAAGGGTGGGGATGAGAGGCCCAATTTTTCACCTACCCTCAACCCTTCAACCTAGTCTTTCCTTTGCTATAATAAATTTGGTTTGTGACCAGAAAATTAAGTCAAGTAACTTAATATACCAAATTCATTAGTGGCAAGTAACATATACAGGTCATATCTTTACAAACATGCTATATATAACTAAAATCGTCTAATTAATACATAACATTACAATGTACATACGTTCATAGGGTCATCAAGGGTTAAAGTGCTGCTAACTTATAGTCATAGCTTATTATAGTTATACTTAATTTCCATTTTTCAAACTTAGTCTTGACATTACCTAGTCTTTCTTACTTCTTGCTTACTAGCTTTTGCATTGAGTGTTTGACTATTGTTTATATAAGGTCATTTTCGAAGTGATGATTTCTAGTAATGAAAATAGGTATGGTAGTAAATTTGCAAGTAAAACATATACAGCGATCATACATAAGCCATATACATAATACATAAGCCATATACATAATACATAAGCCATATACATAATACATAAGCCATATACATAATACATAAGCCATATACATAATACATAAGCCATATACACAATACAGTGATCAATTTAGTACCATGAAAACAACCCTTCACCCATCCTTCTCGGACATCCCCAGCAATGCCGTGTTGAATGGCATCCACCCGAAGGCCAAGTACAAGAAGGTTCGGCTGGTGAGGCTGGTGGGCATGATGCTGATTGTTCTGGTGCAGGAGAAACACTTGGCATACGTCCGCAATGTTGCCGTCGACACTGTGGGCACGGGCATCATGAACAAGATGGTGAGAACTCTCCATACATCACTCACTATGTTCCTCCTCCTTTCGCCCTGTACTGTTTTTTTTTTTTTTACTCCCTTGCATGTCGTGGATCATTATTTTCGTCTTCCATTTCCTCCACCTTTTCTTCATCATTCCCTTCCTGCTCCATCTTTTCCGCCAAAGTTGCGCCAAGCCACAAAGAAGGCAAAAAGGATTCTGGGAAGATACTAGGATGGAAAGGCTACCTAGGATTAGCTCTGTTTTGTTATTGGCTAGTGTATATGCAGTGTCGTTTTTAGCCTTTTTGGGGCCCTATGCAAAATGCTGTTTGGGGGCCCTATTTTGTATAACTATTTTTGTTGGAAAAATATAAGCAAATAATGGCAGCTTGTGGGCCCCTTGGTGGTTTCAGGGGCCCTATGCAACCGTGTAATTCGCATGTAGTAAGAAACGGCCCTGTGTATATGTAGTGGCATTGTGGAAGGGGCTGCTATATAACTTGGACTGCTTTCTTGTACTAGTCTGTTTGTTAACTGAATCAAGGACAACTGCATCTGGGTATAATTTGTCTGGTCTTCACAGGGCAACAAAGGGGCAGTGTCGGTGAGGCTGGACCTACACAGCACCTCCATCTGCTTCACTAATGCCCACCTGGCGGCCCATCAAGAGGAGCTGGAGAGGCGCAACGAAGACCACGACTGCATCTTACAACGAACCTGCTTCCAGATGAACATGAATGTCAACACTCCGCCCAAGTCCATCAAAGATCATGAGTAAGTAGAAGGTTGTAGGAAAGGTAAGAAAAGGTTAAAGATAAGTCAAATAAAAGGAAAAGGTAAATAAAAGGTAAGAAAAGGTTAAAGATAAGTCAAATAAAAGGAAAAGGTAAATAAAAGGTAAGAAAAGGTAAAAGATAAGTAAAATAAAAGGAAAAGGTAAATAAAAGGTTGTAGAAAAGGTAAGAAAAGGTAAAAGTTTAAGTAAAATAAAAGGAAAAGGTAAATAAAAGGTTGTAGAAAAGGTAAAAGATAGGTAAAATAAAAGGAAAAGGTAAATAAAAGGTTGTAGAAAAGGTAAGAAAAGGTAAAAGTTTAAGTAAAATAAAAGGAAAAGGTAAATAAAAGGTTGTAGAAAAGGTAAGAAAAGGTAAAAGTTTAAGTAAAATAAAAGGAAAAGTTAAATAAAAGGTTGTAGAAAAGGTAAAAGATAGGTAAAATAAAAGGAAAAGGTAAATAAAAGGTTGTAGAAAAGGTAAAGATAAATAAAAGGTGTAATATAGAAGTTAGAGATTAATGCATTTTTGACCTTGCAAGATAGACTGGAAATATTATAAAGATTTCCATAAACATTATTCACATGTATCCAATTATATTATCTAATGCATTTTAAACATACAGATCACTAAATAGCCTTTGTTGAGTTTGTTTAAGGTTAAGGACAATCAGAGAAGTAAGTCAAGGTCTTTTTTGATGTATCTTCTCCATTACCTTTCTTTCATTATCTTCTTATTACTCGTCAGGATGGCTCGATTGGTAGAGCCGTTGTCTTGCGTGTGTAGCGTCCCTGCGCATTCGATCAGCGGTTCGAGGCCACCAAGTTCGTCCTGGCGTGGTGGCGCTTTGTATAGTCAATAACCTTGTAGTTGGTACATGCAAAGTGTCTAGATAGGATCAAAGTATCTTATCTTATCTATCTTCTTATTAGTCTTTTCTTTGTTGCAGCCACATCTTCTTTATAGGAGACATGAACTACAGAATAAATCCCTGTGACTTGAACATCAGGGAGGTGGCGAGTAGTGCAGACTTCAAAACCCTCTTGGAATACGATCAGCTAACTCAACAGAAGAAACAGAATCGAATCTTTCACAAGTTCAAGGAGGGAGACATCACCTTCAAGCCGACCTTCAAGTATGATGTGGACAGTCAGGAGTGGGATTCAAGGTCAGTCAAGTATTCTGTTTATTTCCTATTATTTTTATTTTAAACAAAAATTACAATATGGCTTAAAGTTACACGTTTGTATGTGAAACTATTCCATGCTATCAATCTTAATTAGTAAGCATTGTACCGTCAATAACACTATAGTCGCCACTGCACTAATGTCGCCAGGTGATATAATAATTTTAGCATCACTAGACTTGTATGTTCCACTGGAGACATGTACATAATTATAAACTACTGTGCATGCCTCTTTAGTGGTGCAGCTAAGTATTAATTATCCGACCTTGGGGGGACCGAAGGTAGGTCGGATAATTGGAATAGTCGGATGTTCGGATATCACAGTAACCATAAACGTAAGGACAACATGGTATAGAACATAAAAGATGCAGCTCGTGAAGGCCGATCCAGTGGTAAACGCGAAAGTAAAATTCATGCATAAATAAAGCACAAATCAATGTTGTCTAAAAACTAAACAAAACGAAGTAAAATAAATGGCCAAAACAAGACACAATGTGGTGGTGAAAAAAGTCGGTTGTTTGGACAGGTCGGATGTTGGGAATTTGGCTGTAAATAAAAGGCTGTAGTGATGCTAAAATGTGTAATATATAGCACCTGGCGACATTAGTGCAGTGGCGACTATGACTCAAAAAACTCGACTCGTTGCGTTGTCCTCTGTTGACTTGCTTACGACGACCTCGATGCAACGGGTCGAGAAAACTTCTTGCATATGACCCTATAGTGTTATTGACGGTAGGGTTTGCATGGACCTAAATGACCTTTCCTGGCAGTGAGAAGGCGAGACAGCCGGCGTGGTGTGACAGGATCCTGTGGTACGGGGAAGGGATCGCCCAGCATGTGTACCGGTCCCACCAGGAGCTGCAGATCAGTGACCACAAGCCTGTCAGTGCCTTGTTTACCAGTGGCGTAAGTGTCTTCAGTCTTGATCATTTCATGGATGGGGAGGAAAGGTGGATGTAGGTAGTATTAAGTAACAGGAACTACCACGTGTAGGTCTCACGGCCTCTTGTAGCTTCCTTATTTTCTTATTCAAGCTGGAAGGGTGTAGATTTAGAAAGGAAATAGGGAAAAACTGGTTCACAAATAGGGTGGTGAATGATTGGAATGGACTCAGTAGACAGGTAGTTAGTGCGGAGTCATTGGGGAGCTTTAAAGAGGGGCTGGACAGGTTCATGGATGGGGAGGAAAGGTGGATGTAGGTAGTGTTAAGTAACAGGAACTACCACGTGTAGGTCTCACGACCTCTTGTAGCTTCCTTATTTTCTTATGTTCTTAGGTATATCCCCATCTTTACCTTGACTTAATTATATATATTTTGTGGCTGAACTGATTCATCTCAAATAACGTCAGTAATATTGATGCCCTTCCATGCAGATTAAGGTCATTGACACCAGGAGATATCGCCGCATCTATGAAGAGGTCATGAAGAAACTAGACAAGCTTGAGAATGAGTTCCTGCCGCAGGTCACCATCGACATCACGGAGGTCATATTCGGGGCAATCAAATTCCTGCAACCACAAACCAAGTACCTGACCATTGCTAATACTGGACAGGTGAAGTGTCTGATTTTATAAGTGTCTAGATTTAATTATCGATCTGTTTTTTTTTTTTTTTTTTTTTTTTTTTTTTTTTTTTTTTTTAATAATAATAACTATTATTATTGGTCATGATATTCAATTCATATATAAGTTTATTTTATATGTACACACTATATATAAATAGATCAGCATTTATGTGTAGAATAGGAAGTTTTGTATACACTAAATGTACAGCCAAATTCCCAACATCCGACTTGTCCAAACAACCGACTTTTTTCACCACCACATTGTGTCTTGTTTTGGCCATTTATTTTACTTCGTTTTTTAATACTTTTAGAAAACATTGATTTGTGGCTTTATTTATGCATGAATTTTACTTTGGCGTCTACCAGTGGCTCGGCCTTCAAGAGCTGCATCTTTTATGTTCTATACCATTTTGTCCTTACGTTTATGGTTACTGTGATATCCCAACATCCGAATATTCCAATTATCCGACCTACCTTCGGTCCCCCCAAGGTCGGATAATTAATACTTACCTGTATATGCTATGCTATGTAAAAGCTCTGTTAATTGTTTCTTTTGTTCCTGACGGTGGTGGGTTTTTCAGGTGCCCGTCCAATTTGAGTTCATCAAGAAGCTGAACGACTCCAATTTCTGCAAACCTTGGCTCTCCGTAAGACCGTTCATGAGTTTCATCATGCCAGGTGAGTCGGGGAGCAGCCCTTTCACACGCCAGCAGGCCAGGGTGTTATCTTAAGGCCATCAGCCGTTTATATGACGATTAGGAGTAGGTGAAGGAGGAGGAGAAGAAAAAGACTAACAGTAAAGTTGTTCCTTCAGGGGACAAGTGTGACGTGTCCATTGAGGTGTTGGTGGACAAGCAGACGGCGTCGCTCCTCAACGCAATGACGGACAAGCTGTACGACATCCTGGTGCTGCATCTGGACGGCGGAAAAGACCTCTTCATTACCGTCACTGGTGAGGGACTCGAGATTTTACATAGGATTATTATTTATTTTTATACTCACTTTTATTTCACTCAAGGTTTTAACATACAATTATATATCATTTACATTTCCTTGAAGCATATTTCATGGCTGTCATGTCATAGAATGGGACTTAAAAGGGATAAGGGTGTTCATTACCGTTACAGGTGAGGGATTCAAGGGTTTTACCAATGATTATAATTCATTTACATTTCCTTGAAGTATAATTCTGTACTTCATAAATGTCATGTCATAGAAGGCGACTTAACCCCTTCACGCCCAGATCTTTCCTTTCCTATAAAAAAATGTCTTGTGGAGCCATAAAACTACAAAAAGTAATTGAATATATGTAAGTACCAAATAAGCCAGTTGACAAGGATACTAAACAAGTCATATCTATAAAATATTGCTTATAGTCACTAGAAATCGTCTAATGGTACCCAGATTACAATGGAAATTACGTTCTGAGTCTCAAGGGGTTAAGGGACAAGGGTGGAGGGCTGGGAATCTCTGTCAGGAATTATGATCCTCTCCACAAAACAGGAAAGTAACCGAAGGGACATTAAGAAAGTCAACTCAAACCCATCTGTAGGTGAGAGTTTGTTTGAACTCAATGAATGCTGGAATGACTCTCGGTAAAATAAGTCTCACCCTACAGTCTAGATCAAATGGATTAATTACATTAGCATTATGTTTGTTAAAAGGCAACCTATGCATTGAAAAGGAGCCAGTGATAGATGTAGTTTTCTTGCTTCCAATCAACATCACATCTATCACACATCTATCACACTAATCCATACAGTATTTTATCAACAGGAACAAACAATAAATCATTACGATGCAACAAAAGTTAATTTGAATCCAGTTTCAAGCCTAATTTTTGCTACCGTAGATGACAGTGAAGTCGCCACCTACAGTGAAGTCACCAGGCGCCTAATATTACGAATTATAGCATCACTACTGATTTTTATGTGCCACTGAAGATGTTACACAGTAGTTTATATCATGGCTGTGTAATCTACCCTGTTTCAGCGTTGTTTTATGCTTTGTAGCTGCAAGTATAACTGTTGCGCATTTTGCTTCTCACGTTTTTCTTCGCGCGATGACAGACAGTAAACAGTAGCTTTTCGGGCGGCAAGACACAGACTTGCCAGATCTTTCAAACTTGAATAGAACTTATTTTCACGTTGGCAGAGGAATTTTTATATATCCAAGCATCTTCCGCAGCTAATATATATAGAGACTTGTTTTACTTTACCTCTAATTTCCCTGAATTCCCCAGAGTGGTGACTCAACTGTTGGGTTAAAATACTAGCTGGCGACTTTACTGTAGTACACAGCGCGCCGAAGCATTGTTCGCGACATCATAACACAGCGCTTCCATACGGGAATTCAGAAAATGTACTCTATGGCAGCCTACTGACTTCCGAGAGAGATATCTTACATATGGCAGCTTGTTTAAGGCACGGGCAGTCCATCAAGACCGTTGAGGAATGTTCAGATGCCACTTGTCAATTATAAACGAAGCATTTAAAAAAGTATCGCCTTCCTTCCCGCGAGTAATTTGAACAGACGCGCATTGGTATAGCTATCATTATTTGCATAATGAGTGGCAAGAAAGACCTAACAAAGGAGCAAATTAAAGTTATTGTATCTCTACACAAGGCAGAGAGGCCAGTGGAAGAAATATCAAGGATTGTGGATGTTACGAAGAGATGTGTGCATAAGTGGGTGGAGAGTTTCGGGGTGGCACGGCGGGGTGGCGACAGCCGCGACACCAGAACATTATAAGTGGCCAGGGCGAGGATGTAAAAGTCATATCGCAATATTTTTCTTGCTCTTAATTGAGGATGGGCATCCACTTGACGTTTCATGACATTTAGGGTGCTTGCTGAGGTTTTACATCCTCGCCCTGGCCACTTATAATGTTCTGGTGTCGCGGCTGTCGCCACCCCGCCGTGCCACCCGAAACTCTCCACCCACTTATGCACACATCTCTTCGTAACATCCACAATCCTTGATATTTCTTCCACTGGCCTCTCTGCCTTGTGTAGAGATACAATAACTTTAATTTGCTCCTTTGTTAGGTCTTTCTTGCCACTCATTATGCAAATAATGATAGCTATACCAATGCGCGTCTGTTCAAATTACTCGCGGGAAGGAAGGCGATACTTTTTTAAATGCTTCGTTTATAATTGACAAGTGGCATCTGAACATTCCTCAACGGTCTTGATGGACTGCCCATGCCTTAAACAAGCTGCCATATGTAAGATATGAAGTCTCTCGGAAGTCAGTAGGCTGCCATAGAGTACATTTTCTGAATTCCCGTATGGAAGCGCTGTGTTATGATGTCGCGAACAATGCTTTGGCGCGCTGTGTAGGTATAGTGAGGTCGCCACTCGGTTTTATTTTTGTAATTTGTTCATTTATAGCCCTAATACGACACAGAATAAGACACAAAATGACACAGACTTTCCAGATAGACCCTTCTAGCTTTCCTGAAATAATGGATGTAGAAATGTAAGTATTAACGCCACCAACCACACGTCTGTAAATAACAAAGAAACGTAGAACTGGCGACTTCACTGTTATCTACGGTAAAGGATGGGAAATGATTCAGTTGAAAGTATGGTGAAGCAATGATATAAGTCCAAGTTTTCTGATAGATTTCGACTAGATATGATTAGATGTGATTTCAATAGGTAGATAATAGATAGATAGTATTTCGACCGTCGCTGAAGATGTTTGAAGACCTTGTTCCCCACAGGATCGTATGAGAGGAGTTGCTTTGGGTCATCCATCAATGCTCTGGTTCACATGAGTAAGCCTTTTAAGGAAGTGCCAGTAGCCAAGCTCATTGACCTGGTGAGTTGTAATGAGGTTGCTCCTTGGAATGCCATTATAGAAGGATTCTGTTTGGTCTAGTCTAGCCTATAGTCGCCGCATGTTAAGTTGGAGAAAATTTGGCACCTTCACTCCCCTATCCGAAACCATGGGATTGGCTGAGGTGCTGCTTTAGAACCAAAAGAATGCCTTACTCCAAGTTTCACTCTAAAGACCCAACACCCAACACCTCGGCCAATCCCATGCTTTCGGAAGCAGGGTGAGTGAAGGGGCCCCATTTTCGCTAACTTAACTCTTACTCCTGCCCGTTCCAGTTCCTTCCCTCGTTTGTCCTCCCTTTCCCGACCTCCCTGTTTTGCGGACATTCTCCCGGAATCCCCCTCCTTCTCCCTGGAAAATTTAACCTCCTTCCTCCAACAAATCCACATCCTACATCTGATCTAACCATCCTGCTGTAACATTCCGTTCTTTCCCCTTCCCTCACCGTTTCACTATTATTCTTTAACCCCTCCCCTTTATATGCTTTGCCATAGTGCCATATGACCTCTGATGTCTGGCACATTCACCTTTTTTGGCATTAAATCAATCAATCGCTAACTTAACGTGCGAAAATGGTGACAAGTCTACACTGGCACCTTTTCCTTGTCTCCTCCCCCAAGGTGGTGCCATGCCTGAAGTGTCTCCATTTGCCACCTCTTTCTCAAATCTCCCCTAAAATAATTCTCATGTAGTAAGTTCTAGCTTCAACATTTTAGGATATTTTCTTTATTTTTACCCTTATATTATCATCACAGAAATGTTATGCACCCTAGATGCATCTTATTTGTATTTTCGATATCTTTTATACATCACTATATCTTATTGTATATATGATTACACTAATTTATGGAGAGAGCAAACTGAAAACCCCATTAAGACTAGGGCCTCATTTTGGGTTTGTTTTGGAAATACTTTGCATGTTTCTGTTGAGACTTCCTGAATGAGTTTTGTTTTATTGTGTATTTTGATGTCCTGTGCACATTTCAGCCATCTTGTGGACAGGTAATCCTTTCCTTGTCAGTAATGTAGCACGCAGGATCATAGTCAGCTTTTTCATCAACAGTAGCACAAGTAAAAGCTGCTATTATTCTTTCTTAGATAGGTAAGGTGACGCTGACATTAATAGTACGTATGACAAGCAGTTTTTATCATAAGGCTATGTATGTAATCATAAGTGGCATAAGTAGGAGGATTATAATGTATTTATAGCACTGGTATTATCCTGATAGCAGACTGAGTGTCATAGTGATGTTGTTGTTGCCTATAGGAGAGCAGCTACCCCAAGGAGCTGAGTGAGATGCCCTATGCCGTGCCCAAGGAGCTGTGGTACCTCGTGAACCACCTGCACTCCCACGCCCTGCAGGTCAAGGGCCTCTTCGTGCTACGTGGCGTGCAGAAGGAAATCATTGAAATCAGGTAAAGTCAATGTCAAGTAGCCAGAATTCTTTAAAGAGTGTCAATGTGAATTAGTAATTTTTGATGTTTGCTTTTCGCCTTTGTGCATTTTGTGTATTGGTATAAACACTGGTGGCCGATGTATAGCTTTGGTCCTGTGTTGAGCCAGCCTCCTGTGTGTGCCCTCAGAACCAGCCTGGACGAAGGGGTCCCCGATGACCTGCTGCCGGGAAGTGTGCATTCTGTGGCGGAGGCTTTGCTGCTGTTCCTCGAGGCACTGCCGGAGCCCGTGATCCCTTACACCTTCTACCAAGCAGCGCTGGATGCCACGCCAAACTTCGCCCTGTGCAAGGAGGTTAGATGTGTTGCATGTGTGTTATGTGTCACCTCACTTGTTTAGGAGAAGGCCAAAAGCAGGGGTGCACCTCTGAAATTTCCTTCCTTGTAAGAAATCAGAATACAGATTGATTTGGTCGACTTATGCCTCACATAATGCCTTGGCCAAGCATCTTAACACTAAATATATGTCATGCATTCATTGCCCTGCATTTTATTGATTGCAGATTGTTTCCAAGTTACCTGACCACCACCGCACCGTGTTCACCTACCTGATGGCCTTCCTGAAGGAGCTCCTCAACCACCTGACTCACAATGAACTGGACGCCAAGTCTCTCGGTAGGTTACTGTGCTCATCATCCATTGGTGTTCTCTTCTTCTTTCTGTTTAACATCAGATTTTCCCATAATTTTTATGAGGTTAGACGGCCGATGATAAGCTTCCAACTATCTCTATCCATTGCCTCAACTTCTTCTTCCTTCAATGCTAATATTCTGGAAATCTTTGATGTGCCAAGGCTGTACTCTGTCTTTGCAGCGCTCGTCTTTGGCAGCATCCTCCTGAGGGAACCAGCGAGCCAGGCGGTGGACAGACGCACCTCCACCCAGGCAGTGGATAGGAAGAAACAGATCTTCATCCACCACTTCCTCATGAATGATTATGATTATTAGTACATGTCGCTCACCTCATCGCTTGTTATTGTTGACACAGATGTATATATTTATGAAAGCAATTGATACATGATTGATTGTAGTCGAATGTTGAAGTAGTGTGTTAAAATCTAGTCCCTCGAATGTGTGCAAATGTGTTTTGTGCGCAGATGGATTTTTATATACATTTGTTATTGTTATGTAATTCAAAAGACGAATTGGGTTAAGATCTAAAAGAAAATGGAAGAAAACGCCCTCACTACCAGCACTGTCTCATACATAAACTGTTGATTCTTATGAGTAATTTGAATGTATCTCTTAATATCACTTAATTGTCTATGAATAATGCATTTTTTACAAAGACATAAATGGCAGAGGGAGTAAAGGGATCAGGCATAATTGTGAGGACTTGGCAACAAATAAGAACATTAGAAAATAAGGAAGCTACAAGAGGCCGCGAGACCTACACGTGGTAGCTCCTGTAAAATGTTCCTGTAAAACTAATGAGTAAAGAATGGGAACTGTATTTAGTAATTTAAAACAGTAGTATCAATAAGAAGAAAGAAACCAGGTACAGTTAAATCAAGTGAATCATAAATGCAGGGGGGTACCGTGCAAAGACAGTGAGGTAATAGTTAAATATAATGAATAAAGAAGGAACTGTATCTAGTAAAAGGGTAGTATCTATAAGAAGAAAGAAACCAGGTACAGTTAAATCAAGTGAATCATAAAAGCAAGGGGGTACCGTACAAAGACAGTGAGGTAATACAGGTTGAAGTTCCCAAACTCGGCAACCTCGGGACCAGCGCCGAGCCGAGTAATGGAATTTTCCGACTTTTAGAACGTAGATATGTTAAGGGGAAAAAATGGTTTGGGAGCCATAATACCAATAACAGACCTGTAGAAGTACACAAAATAACAGTGTACACAACTCTACAGTCACAACACCACTGAACAATAACAACAAACAAATCGGCGGGAGAAACCAAGCGGCCTAGTGTGGCACCTAGCGGCCGACCCGGCAACTACGCGCCGGGTTTTGGGTGTTCTGCCGGTTTTGGAAAATCTGGAACCATAGCTGAGTTTTGGGTGTTGCCGAGTCTTGGGATGCCGAGTTTGGGAACTTCAACCTGTAGTTAAATATAGGGATCTGAAAAGGTATAGGGACAGTTCTAAAGGGGCATCCTCAAAATATTTAGGCACCACCTCATTTCTATTGGAGCACCCTCACTTATTTACTAATTATTCTGGCACATTTTCCTCTGATAGCATTAATTTAATTCGTTTACTAATTATCAGAGTGTGGGCATCATTCATTCCTATTCAGTTCATTCCCTCAGTATTATGCATGTTATTATTAGTGAGCTCATAATCGCGAGTAATTGTTGATTTTTACTCTGTTTTTTGGTGACGTGTCCTGAGATTAATTTGTGCATGTCATCAAGTGTAATATATTTCCCCTTTTAATTAAGTGTTTGCAGGTGCTGGGGTTTAATTAGTGGCATAATCTAACTTAACTATCCCTATGGAGAGATGTATTCAATGATTTACTGTGAACCAAGTATTACTAGTTTATTTATATCAATTTGTTTCTCTATTTTCAAACAATTCATATGGTAATGAGATATGTTATTGACTTCTGTTTGTCTCTTCATCTGTGCACAGTCAGTCTACCTCCCGTTCTTCTTGCTTCCCTCATCGTTTCACTATTATTCTTTAACCCCTCCCCTTTATATGCTTTGCCATAGTGCCATATGACCTCTGATGTCTGGCACATTCACCTTTTTAGGCATTAAATCAATCAATCAATCCTGTTCTTCTTGTCTCGTTGCTTGAATAAGAAAATTGGCAGTTTTTTTGCTAGAAATAATTTTCAAGTCTTAACCCCTTCACGCCCAGATCTTTCCTTTGCTATGAAAAATTGTCTGTTTTCGAGCCATAAAATTACGAAAAGGAACTTAATATACCAAATTAGTTAGTCGACAAGTATACTAAACAGGTCATATCTATAAAATATTGCTTATATTTATTAAAAATTGTCTTATGGTAGCCAAATAACGATGGAAGTTACATTCTGGGTCTCGAGGAGTTAAATTGTTATCCAGATATCCACCTGTCGAGTGTAGAAGCACGCATGGTTACTATTTGACATATGTAGATACCTGAGTTATGTACATATATACCTACCTGTACATGAAGGTTGTCCATGTAGACTAAATTTTGTTAAGAAGAGTTGCAGCATTCAGAAGACCACGAGGAGTCCGTATTCAGGGTATTGTGTGTACAACTTTTTGGTCATTTTATTTATGTACATTGCAAATTATAGATATTGGAGGTAAAGGAAGACTAGTTTGTTTGTATTTCCTGCATCCATTATCTTTCAGGCTGTATATGTGCAGGAATATTGGGTTATGTGACTAAAGGCTGATTCACACTGGCGTTTTTTCGGCATTTTTATCTGACGAGAAGTCGGTCTCTTGAAAGACCGAGCGATCGGTGTGTGATTTTTGTTGAAAACTTATTGCGATCATGACACCAGCCCCAGACCCAGACCCCTTCTCGTCAGATAAAAATGCCGAAAAAACGCAGTGTGAATCAGCCATAATAATACTGTGCCTTCCTGTTCATTCATCTTAAGAACATAAGAAAATAAGGAAGCTACAAGAGGCTGTGAGACCTATACGTGGCAGTTCCTCTTATTTAACACTACCTACATCCACCTTTCATCCCTATCCATAAAAGTTTAATTGTCTAGCCTCCTTTGTATCTTGGTGTTATTCTATATGTATTATTATTTTATCTAATTGAACTCATTTCTGGTTTATGATTTCATGTTGCTGGTGTTGAGATGTAATTACAAGTTTGTTTGAAGTCTTTATATGCAACAGTTTGATAAGCAGGTGTGTTGGAAAACTAAGAAAACATTGTGTATGCTCTTCTGTAAGTTCCTAAAACACTGCCTTCACTTTTAATACTTCCTTATACTGTAGTTACTGAAGTCAGATCATGTTACTTTTATCAAGGGTCATCACTGTTTAACTAAAGTGTACCATAGAAGCGTGGGAGATTGCTGATGAAGCCACACTGCTCAAGATAAGAAATTGATGTATGTAGTAATGTAGCTGTAGTTGAGAAAAGAAACATCTTAGTGTGAGAATAGCGAACAGTATGTGTAACTATTTACTATTTAGCAATAATTTCTTCCCCCTTTACATAAGTATGGGTGTTGACGCGACTCGAGACTAGAGACATGGAGAGAGAACATCTCTAGACACTAGATAACCTCTAGAGACGTGAGACGTGGCACCACAGGCTTAACCAGTGGTGCCAGATTACAATTCGTCACTTGCTGATTTGAAATACAAAAAAATGGTGAAATCTCAAGAGCTTTTATGGTGAGATCATTTTATTTATTTTTTCAAAATTTATTAATGTGAAATGTCCACACCTGAAACTGATTCCCTACATATATATTACCATGATTCGTAATAATTTTTTAGTTATTTGGAACGATATGATGAGAAAGAGAGAGAGAGAGACTTGGCAACCGCGCCAGGAGTACAGGACCAGTAGCACGTCTACCTGATAATAATGAGTGTTATGAGACCCTACCCTGCCTCAGCGGCTACTCAGTACTCAGTCAGCCACTCAGCCTTCGCTCCTCAGTGGAGTCAGTCTCTCACTCCCGTAATTAATTAATGATCAAAATTCCGCCATCATATACTCAGACATACAGAAAGAGCTGGGAATCCTTTCCAGAGCTAAAAGAGTGGCTAAAGCCTGTGGAAAAAGACAAGACCAAAATTAAGGCTTTTTGTGTGTGTTGTAATTACCACTACCTAGGTAGCTACTACTACTAATAATGATGTTATTATCGCCCGGAGGCATGCAGACAAAAAAAAAGCAACAACAACAAGACAAGGAGGTAAGTATATATGTACTAGGTACCTATAGCTACCGTAGAGCAAAACAAAAAATACATAATATAGGCAAATGCGAGATCACAGCAAAACTTTGTTACTTGAGAGGGAGACTTACAACTTCTGTGAAACATAATTGTTTATAATTACTATACATGTATTATTATCAGTGGTGGGCGCGGTACCAACATTTTGGGGGTGCGTTATACGCGGTACTGCGGAACCTCAGCATGCCCAGAACGTTATACGCGGTACTGCGGAACCTCAGCATGCCCAGTGCGTTACGCGGTACTGCGGAACCTCAGCATGCCCAGAGCGTTATACGCGGTACTGCGGAACCTCAGCATGCCCAGAGCGTTACGCGGTACTGCGGAACCTCAGCATGCCCAGTGCGTTACGCGGTACTGCGGAACCTCAGCATGCCCAGTGCGTTACGCGGTACTGCGGAACCTCAGCATGCCCAGAGCGTTATACGCGGTACTGCGGAACCTCAGCATGCCCAGAGCGTTATACGCGGTACTGCGGAACCTCAGCATGCCCAGAGCGTTATACGCGGTACTGCGGAACCTCAGCATGCCCAGTGCGTTATACGCGGTACTGCGGAACCTCAGCATGCCCAGTGCGTTACGCGGTACTGCGGAACCTCAGCATGCCCAGTGCGTTACGCGGTACTGCGGAACCTCAGCATGCCCAGTGCGTTACGCGGTACTGCGGAACCTCAGCATGCCCAGTGCGTTACGCGGTACTGCGGAACCTCAGCATGCCCAGTGCGTTACGCGGTACTGCGGAACCTCAGCATGCCCAGTGCGTTATACGCGGTACTGCGGAACCTCAGCATGCCCAGTGCGTTACGCGGTACTGCGGAACCTCAGCATGCCCAGTGCGTTACGCGGTACTGCGGAACCTCAGCATGCCCAGTGCGTTACGCGGTACTGCGGAACCTCAGCATGCCCAGTGCGTTATACGCGGTAGCTACTGCTGAACCTCAGCATGCCCAGTGCGTTATACGCGGTACTGCGGAACCTCAGCATGCCCAGTGCGTTACGCGGTACTGCGGAACCTCAGCATGCCCAGTGCGTTACGCGGTACTGCGGAACCTCAGCATGCCCAGTGCGTTATACGCGGTACTGCGGAACCTCAGCATGCCCAGTGCGTTACGCGGTACTGCGGAACCTCAGCATGCCCAGTGCGTTATACGCGGTACTGCGGAACCTCAGCATGCCCAGTGCGTTATACGCGGGTACTGCGGAACCTCAGCATGCCCAGTGCGTTATACGCGGTACTGCGGAACCTCAGCATGCCCAGTGCGTTACGCGGTACTGAGGTACTTTTTCAGGGCCCCCTGGTGCGTTCCGCGGTCCTGCGGTAGCGTTACCTGGTTTCTAAAGCGGTACTACCGCCGCGGTACAGCGATACCAGAAAAAATAGCTGTGCGATGCCAAAAACACCTATATGTTACAAAAAGACATTTGAAGCACCAAAAATCACATTTCAATACAAAAACTGACAAGTCGCACTGTAAAAAAACAAGTCTTCTGTCTTTACTTAGCATTGCATTAATGAAGGCGTAGTGGTAGGCAAAGTATAAATATTTATTTATACTTTGATGGTAGGATGGCAGCCGCAACAGGCGATCCACGTACGTAACATGTTCTGAACGTAACATGTTCTGAACGAAAACTTAACGTGTCTAGAGTTAGGCTGATGCAACACACGCAGCATTCGTCTTACTCTTGTAATAAGGTTTATTTGAAAAAAGGGTTCATTTTTTTTTTTAAGTCGTCTTTGTCGGTACCGCGGGAAATTTGAATGCGGTAGCGGTACTGCGGTACTTTCAGCGATCCTTTGCGGTACTGCGTCATGCGGTACCGGTTTGGTAGTGCGGTAGTACCGCAGTACCGCAAAAAGTACCGCAGGTGACCAACTCTGATTATTATAGCAGCAACAGAAGCAGTAGGTAGGTAGCTTTATCAATATACTGTAAAAGTAATAATGCTTAATACTATTATTATAACCATTATCTAGCTACTATTAGTCTATTACTATAATCAATAGAGGGGAGGAGACGAAAACCTTCCTATAATGAGGGTACTCCGTACGTAGTGTAGTGGTCAGCACGCTCGGCTCACAGCCGAGAAGTCCCGGGTTCGATCCCCGGGCGGAGCAAAGATAGATGGGTGGTCTTTCTTAAAACCCGAGCCCCTGTCCACCCAGCAGTGAATGGGTGCCGGGTGTTAGCCGGGGGTTTGTGACCCCCCTCCCGGGGTGGTGGCTTCGGCCAACACTGCAGCGATAGATCACTATGGCTCTGAGGAATTATCCTCTAAACAAACAACAACAAAACAAATATATATAGTGCATTTCTAGCGCATTTCACACCTCAATGGAGCTCTTTTACGTGCGACACATTTGGCAACACTGCTGCACGGGAGAAAATGGCGACGTGAGGAGTGAACACTTTTCTTCGGACGTTCTATTTCTCCACAAAGTAGTGTGTGGCCAGATATTTAATAGTGAAAACTGTAGACACGTGGAGAGGCCGCCTTGCCACCCCGTGAACACGTCAGGCGTGACTTGGGTGGTGCGAGGAGCCCCGGGCAGCAGGTCCTGAGCCCAGGCGGGTGACGGGTCCCTCCCAAAAGTCCCAAACACAGCTGACTGCACCCTACAATGACGGAACACCCACACCGCTGATCACACACTGCTGCACACACGTCCCACAGCCGCCACGATGTCGGGGGAGGCGCCAGAGAAGGGCAATGAGGACTCTATCAAGGTGGTGGCAAGGTTTCGGCCCCTCAATGACTCAGAGGAACGGGCGCAGTCAAAGTTCATCGTTGCATTCCCACAAAACAAAGATGACCAGCTAGTCAGCATTGGGGTAAGTGCCTTGTGCAGGGCCTGAGGGTGCCCTGAGGGTGCCGCTGAGGGCTTGGGGGGCCCTGCAGTGTCGTCAAGGTGTGTGTGTTGCCCCCCCCCCCCCCCCCCGTGTGTGTGTGTCATGCCTACCTTGGGGGCGGGAGGAGGGGCACCGGGACCATTACGTGAGGGTGGAGGCCACGGTGCTCCCCAGACTAGACTAGTCCCCCGGTGGTGCCTCAAGACAGGAAAAATGATTATAATGGACGAGAACTGCGCGGTCGCTACCGCCGTTACCATTTACGTTTTCTATATTATTTTTTGCTCAGTATAATGTACAGTATTTAGCCACTTCTTTTTTACTTTTTGACACTGACTATTATTTCCTGGCCAAGGTTTAGTGCTTGTTCTGATGGAGATACATTGTTATCAATGGAAACGGTGAGTAAAGGAGTTATCTAATGTGGGCGAAATGACTTCACCGAGTGGGCGAACTGACTTTGGGCGAAACGACCTTTTGGTGTGGGCGAAATGACTGGATACCAGGATTTGGTGATGAAAATAAAAAATGAAACTTTTTATTGGGTTTCCGGAAAAGGTAATTATGGAGGAGAGTTTCACGTTCGTTTTCAGAGACACTAACTACTTTTTCTTGGCCTACAATAGGTGCTTGTTCTAATGGTGCTAGTTTTATTTTGCGCAAACCAAAAAAAGAAAAAAAAAAAAATGAAACCTAACCTAACCTTATGTTTTAATGAAACCTAACCTAACCTAACCTAACCTTACAGGTTTTAAAGAAACCTAACCTAACCTTAACCACAAAATATAATTTTTTTTTTTTTTTTTTTTTTTGGTTTGCGCAAAATAAAACTAGCACCATTAGAACAAGCACCTATTGTAGGCCAAGAAAAAGTAGTTGGTGTCTCTGAAAACGAACGTGAAACTCTCCTCCATATTAACCGTTATCTAATGTGGGCGAAATGACTTCACCGAGTGGGCGAAACGACCTTTTGGTGTGGGCGAAATGACCGGATACCAGTATTTGGTGTTGAAAATTAAAAATGAAGCTTTTTTATTGGGTTTCTGGAAAATAATACCTCCATCTGAAAAAGCACTAATTTAAGGCTAGGAAAAACTAGTCGGTCTCAGAAAATGACCGCGCAGTCCTCGTCCATTTTTGCTAAAAAAAATATTTACCTAGTAGTTGTAGCGGTTTATGGAACTCGTCTACCGGAATTTCTCGTCGGCGAGTGTTCCAACTGTTCACGTCGTCGAGTGTTCCTATTTTCCAAGACAGTTCCAGTTCTTGATTTTGATATTACAGTACCCAACATATCTATCTAATCAGCTTTTACCGGTGTTTCTGTGGTCCAATAAAAAAAAGTTACTTCCAATTGTCAACAACCAATTAGAAACAACTAATTTATGTGGATATTTATGTTTTATATTTGTCACATTGATGTCATTTTCCTGTATTATTATTATTTAAATTAAAAAGCGACTTCTAACTATCAACAACCAGTCAGAAACAACAGGTAATTTATGTGGATATTTATGTTTATGTCACATTGATGTCATTTTCCTTTGTTTCAACAGGGAAAAGTGTTCCAGTTTGACAACATCCTGAAGCCCAATGTTACTCAGGAGAAAGTTTACAATACAGCTGCCAAAGATATTGTTAAAGGTGAGCCTCTTTCTTCTTCTTCTTGTGATCTTTTCTGCTTATTATCGCTTTGTAGGTCGTCTGTCAAGCTCGAGGTCGAACTTGACACATATCTTCCTTCTTTGCCCCTCTGTAGCCCTTTCTTTCCCTGCCACCTGTGGGGAGAGAAGGGCACAACAGGGCAGTATAGACACAGACATAAGCCCCTCCTATCAACTACCCTCCTATACGTATTCTACATTCCCACGCAATCTTTTTTCCCAAGTCTGCTTTAAAAACACCTTAGTTATTTCTACTATTTTCCTTCTCTCTTCATTACTCCCTTCTTGCAGCATTACTCTTGTGTGGTGCAAAATGTATTCGTGAAAGCTTTATGCACCGTACTTGCCATCAGAAATATTTTAGCCTTGTTTATAATCATGTATTATGTTCTGCTTTTACCCCTTGAGACCCATTATGTAATTTCCATCGTAATTTGACTACCATTAGACGACTTTTAGTTAATATAAGCAACATTGTATAGATATGACCTGTTTAGTATCCTTGTCTACTAGGTAGCTAATTTCAACAACTTTGTCTCCTTCGTTAACAAGCCTGTCAACTCTTCCTTTGTCTCTTTCACCTGGGATGTTAATACATTATCATTAGTTTTCGGTCCTTATACTAACATTTAACACACTTGTACTTAACCCCTTCACACCCAGATCTTTCCTTTGCTATAAAAAATTGTATGTTGTCGAGCCATAAAATCACAAAAAGTAACTGAATATACCAAATTAGTTAGTGGACAAGGATACTAAACAGGTCATATCTATAAAAACATTGCTTATATTCACTAAAAATCGTCTAATGGTACCCAAATTACAATTGAAATTACGTTCTGGGTCTCAAGAGGTTAACTTATACTCAACTTACTTATACTTACTTATACTTAACATTTAACACGTCCTTATACTATCCATTGCCTCTCCATCCCCTCTGTCCCCTTTCAGATGTGCTCAATGGCTACAACGGAACCATCTTCGCCTACGGGCAGACGTCCTCCGGGAAGACCCACACGATGGAGG
The DNA here is from genome assembly GCA_016584305.1 of Chionoecetes opilio. Taxonomy (NCBI): domain Eukaryota; kingdom Metazoa; phylum Arthropoda; class Malacostraca; order Decapoda; family Majidae; genus Chionoecetes; species Chionoecetes opilio. Next base: position 72,341 of record JACEEZ010023682.1, on the reverse strand, counting down.
GCGTCATCGGCGACCCCAACCTGCAGGGCATCATCCCGCGCATCATCAGCGACATCTTCAACCACATCTACAACATGGAGGAAAACCTGGAATTCCACATCAAGGTCTCCTACTTTGAAATCTACATGGACAAGATCCGGGACTTATTAGATGGTTAGTGAGTCACCTTCCTATGACTTAAATATTCTCCAGAGGAAGAGAGAGAGAGAGAAAAAAAAAAAAAATTCTTAATGATTTGTTCTGTCATTTCTAAATCATTATAATCCCCAAAGACTTGTTCTGTCATTTCTAAATCATTATAATCCCCAAAGACTTTTTCTGTCATTTCTAAATCATTATAATCCCCAAAGACTTTTCATGTCATTTCTAAATCATTATAATCCCCAAAGACTTTTCATGTCATTTCTAAATCATTATAATCCCCAAAGACTTTTCATGTCATTTCTAAATCATTATAATCCCCAAAGACTTTTCATGTCATTTCTAAATCATTATAATCCCCAAAGATTTGTTCTGTCATTTCTAAATCATTATAATCCCCAAAGACTTTTTCTGTCATTTCTAAATCATTATAATCCCCAAAGACTTTTCATGTCATTTCTAAATCATTATAATCCCCAAAGACTTTTCATGTCATTTCTAAATCATTATAATCCCCAAAGACTTTTCATGTCATTTCTAAATCATTATAATCCCCAAAGACTTTTTCTGTCATTTCTAAATCATTATAATCCCCAAAGACTTTTCATGTCATTTCTAAATCATTATAATCCCCAAAGACTTTTCATGTCATTTCTAAATCATTATAATCCCCAAAGACTTTTCATGTCATTTCTAAATCATTATAATCCCTAAAGACTTTTCATGTCATTTCTAAATCATTATAATCCCCAAAGACTTTTTCTGTCATTTCTAAATCATTATAATCCCCAAAGACTTTTCATGTCATTTCTAAATCATTATAATCCCCAAAGACTTTTCATGTCATTTCTAAATCATTATAATCCCCAAAGATTTGTTCTGTCATTTCTAAATCATTATAATCCCCAAAGATTTGTTCTGTCATTTCTAAATCATAATCCCCTTTGCTTTGTTTTTGTTCCCCAGTTTCCAAAGTCAACCTGGCTGTGCATGAAGATAAGAATCGGGTGCCGTTCGTAAAGGGCGCCACGGAACGCTTTGTGTCGTCCCCGGAGGAGGTTCTGGAGGTCATCGAGGCGGGGAAGATGAATCGTCATGTGGCCGTCACAAGTAAGTTCTGCTCCCGTACATGTCATGAGAAAGCCTGCCGTCATAAGTAAATTTTGCTCCTGTAAATATCATGAGAAACTCCTTTTATTCCACTGGATTATAATATGAAAATTTTAACCGACTAAAGAGTAATTGTCATGTTGCCGTCACAAGTAAGTTTTGCTCCTGTAAATGTCATCGCAAGTAAGTTTTGCACCTGTAAATGTCATCACAAGTAAGTTTTGGTCCTGTAAATGTCATCACAAGTAAGTTTTGGTCCTGTAAATGTCATCATAAGTAAGTTTTCCTCCTGTAAATGTCATCATAAGTAAGTTTTCCTACTGTAAATGTCATCATAAGTAAGTTTTCCTCTTGTAAATGTCATCATAAGTAAGTTTTCCTCCTGTAAATGTCATCATAAGTAAGTTTTCCTACTGTAAATGTCATCATAAGTAAGTTTTCCTCCTGTAAATGTCATCATAAGTAAGTTTTCCTCCTGTAAATGTCATCATAAGTAAGTTTTCCTCCTGTAAATGTCATCATAAGTAAGTTTTCCTCCTGTAAATGTCATCATAAGTAAGTTTTCCTACTGTAAATGTCATCATAAGTAAGTTTTCCTCCTGTAAATGTCATCATAAGTAAGTTTTCCTCCTGTAAATGTCATCATAAGTAAGTTTTCCTCCTGTAAATGTCATCATAAGTAAGTTTTCCTCCTGTAAATGTCATCACAAGTAAGTTTTCCTACTGTAAATGTCATCATAAGTAAGTTTTCCTCCTGTAAATGTCATCACAAGTAAGTTTTCCTCTTGTAAATGTCATCACAAGTAAGTTTTCCTCCTGTAAATGTCATCATAAGTAAGTTTTCCTCCTGTAAATGTCATCACAAGTAAGTTTTCCTCCTGTAAATGTCATGATAAACACCCTTTTTTTTCACTTCATTATAATATGAGAATTTTTACTGACTACTGAATACAACAATGTTATCTTTTTCATGCTCATGCTAAGGTGTATTAAAGCTGTGATGGAAAATATTCTTTTACTTCCAGATATGAATGAGCACAGTTCCAGAAGTCACAGTGTCTTTTTAATCCAAGTCAAACAGGAAAATATAGAATCACAAAAGAAACTCTTGGGTAAACTGTATTTGGTGGACTTGGCTGGCAGTGAGAAGGTGAGTCTATACGAAGGCTTAACCCCTTCACACCCAGGTCTTTCCTTTGCTATAAAGATCGTCTGTTGTTAGCCATGAAATTACGAAAAGTAACTTCATATACCAAATTAGTTAGTCGACAATGATACAAAACAGGTCTTATCTATAAAACATTGCTTATATTCACTAAAAGTTGTCTAATGGTGGCTAAGGGCTATATGCAAGAATGCTCGTCAAATCCCGGCAGGTGGAGATTCCCCACAGTCGTATCTCCACCGGTGGGATCTTCAAGAAATGCCCGACCGGTGGATATTTGACAGTCGTACCAACACAAGCGGTGGCTGCAAAAGCAGACGTACCAACACAAGCGAGTCCAAGGCGGCATCAGTATTTTGACTGTTTTACACCTATCTAATTCCTTTTACTAGCCTAATTTATCATTTCTGCCATTAAAATAATAGCTTTGTTAGTGTTCGCCACTTATCTGAAGCGTTGATGAAGAAAAAATGGGCCCGAGTGATGCTTGTGCGTACATTTGAACGTCCCGCCAGTCGCCACAAAGCAATATGGCCGACCCCCCACCACCACCGCCGCTCTCCCTCGTCACCACTTATCACAACAATATAAGGCCTCCTGCCCCTAATTTTACCTTAATTATGACAAGTGTGCATTCACAGTGTATGCATGTCACTCGGTTATGTTGAAAACTCGCCTGTAATGGTCTGGGAAGAAATAGGTGGAATAAGGGCAGAGCGGTAGTAGGTGGGATGTGCATGGTGAACGCTCAGCTGACTCAAACCTCCACTCGTTGCGTTGTCCTCTGTTGATCCTTGCTTACCGCGCCGCGACGCAATGGGTCGAGAAAATTTCTTGCATATGGCCCTAAATTACAATGGCAATTACGTTCTGGGTCTCAAGGGGTTAAGGATAAATGTTTATACTTGATGTGTTGTTGACATGATGAGTGATGAAGCTATTTATTTATTTATTTTTCTTACTCAGCTTAGTATGAAGAAGTAAGATGTTATATCAGGCGCCTAGAATTGAAACGGCACAAGCGCCACTTTTAAAAAACTGAGAAAAACGCGCTTAAAGTTTAATCTAATATCTTCATTTGTTGCTGATTTACTTTGAAAACACTTTAGGTGCATTTTTTTCATTGATAAAAAGTGGCGCTTGTGCCGTTTCATATCTTGATTTTCTTAGATTAAACTTTAAGCGCGTTTTTCTCAGTTTTTAAAAAGTGGCGCTTGAGCCGTTTCATATCTTGCTTTTCTTAGATTAAACTTTAAGCGCGTTTTTCTCAGTTTTTAAAAAGTGGCGCTTGAGCCGTTTCATATCTTGATTTTCTTAGATTAAACTTAAGCGCGTTTTCTCATGTTTTTAAAAGTGGCGTTGAGCCTTTCATATCTGATTTTCTTAGATTAAACTTTAAGCGCGTTTTTCTCAGTTTTTAAAAGTGGCGCTTGTGCCGTTTCAATTCTAGGCGCCTGATATATACTCTCCCATGTATATTTAGTTTTTCCTTTACCTACTGTTTGTAAAGTATATAATGTTAGTCTTGTCTTTACATTCTGTTAAAGCATCACTTCATTGTTATATTGGAACGAGGAATGGGACTGTCGCTTGACTTTGAGAAGAGTTGGATAGGTTTAGAAGGATAGATAGAAGAGAAAGTCCTGGTTTGTTGATATTCTTGCACACCGTCAACATTGCTCTTTCCCCGCCAGGTCAGTAAAACGGGTGCCGAGGGGTCTGTCCTGGACGAAGCCAAGAACATCAACAAGTCGCTCTCTGCCCTCGGTAACGTCATCTCCGCCCTGGCCGACAGCAGCAAAACCCACGTCCCTTACCGAGACTCCAAGCTCACTCGTATCCTCCAAGAATCCCTCGGAGGCAACGCCCGAACCACCATCGTGATCTGTTGCTCCCCGGCGTCTTTCAATGAACCGGAGACTAAATCAACGCTCGACTTCGGAAAGAGGTGAGTTTTAAGACTGCTTTGTCATTGATATTATTGTTATATTATTTTTTTTTGTCACAAAGGATTGGCCAAGAAAAAAAAATTGAAGTTACGAAAAGCCTGCTGTAAAATTGTGTTGCATTTGTTTCCATTTTCTTTTGTAGTGTTTTGTTTTTGTTGTGTTCATGGATGCCTTTATGTTCATGTGTTAGATGCCACCCTATGAGAAGGTATGAAGGCTTAACCCCATGAGGCCCAGAACGTATTTACCATTGTAATTTGGGAACCATTAGACGATTTGAATGAATATAAGTAATGTTTTATAGATATGACCTGTTTAGTATCCTTGTCCACTAGCTAATTTGGTATATTCAGTGACTTCGTAATTGTATGGCTAACGACAGACAATTTTATATAGCAAAGGAAATTTCTGGGGTGACAATTTGCATCAGTGAGTTTGCTACTTGAGTCCATTCCAATTATTTACCACCCTATTTGTGAACCAGTTTCTCCCTATTTCTTATGGATTGTTGCCTTGTGTACAGAGCCAAGACGGTGAAGAATGTGGTGACTGTGAATGAGGAGCTGACCGCCGAGGAGTGGAAGCGGCGCTATGAGAAGGAGAAAGAGAGGGTAGGTGTGTCAGGCTGTTGTTGAGAAGGAGAAAGAGAGGGTAGGTGTGTCAGGCTGTTGTTGAGAAGGAGAAGGAGAGGGTAGGTGTGTCAGGCTGTTGTTGAGAAGGAGAAGGAGAGGGTAGGTGTGTCAGGCTGTTGTTGAGAAGGAGAAGGAGAGGGTAGGTGTGTCAGGCTGTTGTTGAGAAGGAGAAAGAGGGTGGGTGTGTCAGGCTGTTGTTGAGAAGGAGAAAGAGAGTGGGTGTGTCAGGCTGTTGTTGAGAAGGAGAAGGAGAAGGTGGGTGTGTCAGGCTGTTGTTGAGAAGGAGAAAGAGAGTGGGTGTGTCAGGCTGTTGTTGAGAAGGAGAAAGAGAGTGGGTGTGTCAGGCTGTTGTTGAGAAGGAGAAAGAGAGAGTGGGTGTGTCAGGCTGTTGTTGAGAAGGAGAAAGAGAGGGTGGGTGTGTCAGGCTGTTGTTGACCTATTCATGTCACTACAAAAAATGGGAGCTTGTTTCATTTCAACATGTTTGTGTGTGGGTGTATGTTCATTCATTGTGTACACATTAATAATATTGTACTTGCCTGTATTCATGTACTTACCTAAATCTACCTGCTATCTACTAATCTTCACTAAATCTATCTGCCCTCTACCTCCTATGTACCTTATCTACCACCCACCCGTCAGGATGGCTCGATTGGTAGAGCTGTTGTCTTGCGTGTGTAGCGTCCCTGCGCATTCGGTCAGCGGTTCGAGTCCACCAAGTTCGTCCTGGCGTGGTGGCGCTTTGTATAGTCAATAACCTTGTAGTTGGTACTACTTACAAAGTGTCTAGATAGGATCAAAGTATCTTATCTTATCTTATCTACCACCCATTGTATGTACCCTGTGTCTGTACATTTGTTTTGGTTACCCAGGTAGTGAAACTGAAAGCCCAGCTGGAGAAGATGGACCGAGAGCTGGCTCGGTGGCGTGCCGGGGAGTCCGTGAGCACCGATGAACAGGTGACTGTCGAAATGGACGCCTCAACCACCTCACAGCAGCTCAGTAAGTCTGTTCTTCCACCATTTCTTTCCCTATTACCCGACTGACTTATTTATTTAACCTGCCTAATTTTTCTCTTATCCATAGTGGGATGCTTCTTGTGTCATATTTATGCTTTTTCTTCTTTCTGTTTAACGTCAGTTTTTCCCATAATTTTTATGAGGTTAGACGGCCGATGATACTCTTCCGAACGCTATGCTACGAACTTCCACTTTTAACAGCTCTCCCCAATGCCTCACCACCTTCTTCCCTAGTCCTGCCGCCCCAGTGCCTACACACATCCCTTATGAATATTTGACCCCTTGCCCTAAAGAAGAAGATGCATCCCTTATGAATATTTGACCCCTTGCCCTAAAGAAGGCAACCCTTGTCCCCCCCTGCAGTTCAGGTCCTGGCGCCGCCCCTGGCCATCCCCATCATGGCGGTGGACGGGGATGCCGCCGAGTGGGCCCGGGAGCGGGAGCGCCTCTACCAGAGCCTGGACGAGAAGGACGACGAGATTAACCACCAATCCCAGCTGGTGGAGAAGCTCAAGGATCAGATGCTGGAGCAGGAAGAGGTGCGTGCGTGTGTGTGTGTGTGTTTACTTAGTTGTATTTTACAGGGTCTTAAGTTATACTTGTCTATTACCTTGATAAATAAGAGGTACATGTGTGTGTGTGTGTGTGTTTACCTAGTTGTGATATACGAGAAGTGTGTGTGTGTGTATTTGCCTAGTTTTATTTACCTAGTTGTGATATGCAGGATGTGTGTGAGTGTGAGTGTGAGTGTGCGAAAGAAGGAGAAGAAAGGAAAGGAGGAAAGATAAAAATAATTAATTAGCTGTATGTTTACAAGACGACGGAGGAAACGACTGTCTTGTGTGTGTGTGTGTGTGTGTGTGTGTGTGTGTGTGTACCTAGTTTAGCATGCAGTGTCTGAAGTGTACTCTTCTCTTACCATGAGAAATAGAATGAGAAGAGGTACCTGTGTGTGTGTGTGTGTGTCTAATATCGTCTACTATCATGAGAAATAATACAAACTCCGCAGCTGATCTCGAAAAATAGAACACGAAGAGATACATATATGCGTGTGTATGTGTGTGTGTGTCTCTAATATCGTTTACTACCATGACAAATAACACAAACCCTCCGCAGCTGATCTCGAAAAATAGAACATGAAGAGATACATATGTGTGTGTGTCTAATATTGTTTACTACCATGACAAATAACACAAACCCTCCGCAGCTGATCTCGAAAAATAGAACATGAAGAGATACATATGTGTGTGTGTCTAATATTGTCCACTATCATGACAAATAACACAAACCCTCCGCAGCTGATCTCGAAAAATAGAACATGAAGAGATACATATGTGTGTGTGTCTAATATTGTCTACTATCATGAGAAATAACACGTACTCTCCACAGCTGATCTCGTCCACGCGCCGGGACTACGAGACGCTGCAGTCTGAGATGACGCGGCTCACCAACGAGAACGAGAAGGCCAAGGAGGAGGTGAAGGAGGTGCTGCAGGCGCTGGAGGAGCTGGCGGTGAACTACGACCAGAAGACCGAGGAGGTGGAGCGCAAGGGCAAGGAGAATGAGACCATGGCCGAGGAGCTCAACCAAAAGCAGGTGGGTGACAACAGAAGGACTTGAGAAACATAAGAACATTAGAACATGAGTACATTAGAACATAACATTAGAACATAAGGAAGCTAAGGAGAAGGGAGAAGAGGAGGTGGGAGAGAAAGGAAGAGAACCGGGGCCAGATAGTATAGGATAGAGACCATGGCGGAGGAGCTCAACCCTAAGCAGGTGGGTGACAACATAACATTACAACATAAGTACATTAGAACATAACATTAGAACATAAGGAAGCTAAGGAGAAGAGGAGGTGGGAGAGAAAGGAAGAGAACCGGGGGGGCAGATAGGATAGGATAGAGACCATGGCGGAGGAGCTCAACCCTAAGCAGGTGGGTGACAACATGACAACATTAGATCATGGAAGAAAAAGAGAATAGAAGAAAAAGGGAAACAGGAATTTGATGAAGTATTACTGATGATTCTCCCTTTGCTCCTCCTCCTCCTACTACTATTACTACTATTAATAATACTCCACCTCCTTCGTACTATTCTTTAATATATAAATGGATGAATAAATATAGAAAACAATGAATAATATAACAGGTGAGGAACATGAGAACATAAGGAAGCTAGAAGAGGCTGTGAGACATTTCTATTTTTTGGTGTTTTCTTTAGGGTAGAATTAGTGTTATATTAGTGGGTGTGATACTGATGCCCTTTGCTCTCCCTCGTCAAGGTCTCGTTGGCGACGGCCACCTCAGAGCTGCAGACGGTGAAGGACTCGCAGACGCACCAGAAGAAGCGCATCAATGAAATGCTGGTGTCCCTCCTCAAGGACCTCAACGAAGTGGGCACCATCATCGGCGCCTCCAACGACGCCATGAAGGTAAGGTGTCTAGGTCTTAAGGGGTCTCTGTAGGTCTTAAGGGGTCTGTGTAGGTCTTAAGGGGTCTGTTTAGGTCTTAAGGGGTCTGTCTAGGTCTTAAGGGGTCTGTCTAGGTCTTAAGGGGTCTGTGTAGGTCTTAAGGGGTCTGTGTAGGTCTTAAGGGGTCTGTGTAGGTCTTAAGGGGTCTGTGTAGGTCTTAAGGGGTCCGTGGAGGTCTTAAGGGGTCCGTGTAGGTCTTAAGGGGTCTGTGTAGGTCTTAAGGGGTCTGTGTAGGTCTTCCAAGGGGTCTGTGTAGGTCTTAAGGGGTCTGTGTAGGTCTTAAGGGGTCCGTGTAGGTCTTAAGGGGTCTGTGTAGGTCTTAAGGGGTCCGTGTAGGTCTTAAGGGGTCTGTGTAGGTCTTAAGGGGTCCGTGTAGGTCTTAAGGGGTCTGTGTAGGTCTTAAGGGGTCCGTGTAGGTCTTAAGGGGTCTGTGTAGGTCTTAAGGGGTCTCTGTACGTCTTGCTGCTGTATAAAGACCATGAAGTGAAATAGAGAAGTAATTAATTTTTTTTCAACGACAGACCTTCCCCCCCATATAAGTAACTTGATTTCTGTCTTAATAATGTAATTTTCTTTGTTTTATTGCCTTTATTTCTCTCTTGGTTGGTTGAAGGGTTGGGTGAGGTGATGGGTTGGCCCGACCGTGTGCTAGATGTGTTGTCAGTGCTCGACAAACAGGTCCAACCAAAGGCCAGTTTGGTTCGACGAAACAGTCCGACGAAACGCCCCGTGTGATAGCCGCTTTAGAGAGAGAGGGAGAGAGAGACATGATAGAATTTCAAACCTTGCTGATAAACACAACCATTTATTTCAACCCTCCGCAAATAATCTTGATAATCTAATTGTCGCTTTACTTAGTGTCCTGAGTGTTTCTTTACTCTAGTGTCCCGAGGCTGTGGAGGTCTTGCTGTAGAGGCTGTGGAGGTCTTGTTGTAGAGGCTGTGGAAGTCTTGTTGTAGAGGCTGTGGAAGTCTTGTTGTAGAGGCTGTGGAAGTCTTGCTGTAGAGGCTGTGGAGGTCTTGTTGTAGAGGCTGTGGAAGTCTTGTTGTAGAGGCTGTGGAGGTCTTGTTGTAGAGGCTGTGGAAGTCTTGCTGTAGAGGCTGTGGAGGTCTTGTTGTAGAGGCTGTGGAAGTCTTGCTGTAGAGGCTGTGGAAGTCTTGTTGTAGAGGCTGTGGAAGTCTTGTTGTAGAGGCTGTGGAAGTCTTGCTGTAGAGGCTGTGGAGGTCTTGCTGTAGAGGCTGTGGAGGTCTTGTTGTAGAGGCTGTGGAAGTCTTGTTGTAGAGGCTGTGGAAGTCTTGTTGTAGAGGCTGTGGAAGTCTTGCTGTAGAGGCTGTGGAAGTCTTGTTGTAGAGGCTGTGGAAGTCTTGCTGTAGAGGCTGTGGAGGTCTTGTTGTAGAGGCTGTGGAAGTCTTGCTGTAGAGGCTGTGGAAGTCTTGCTGTAGAGGCTGTGGAAGTCTTGTTGTAGAGGCTGTGGAAGTCTTGCTGTAGAGGCTGTGGAAGTCTTGTTGTAGAGGCTGTGGAAGTCTTGTTGTAGAGGCTGTGGAAGTCTTGTTGTAGAGGCTGTGGAAGTCTTGTTGTAGAGGCTGTGGAAGTCTTGCTGTAGAGGCTGTGGAAGTCTTGTTGTAGAGGCTGTGGAAGTCTTGTTGTAGAGGCTGTGGAAGTCTTGTTGTAGAGGCTGTGGAAGTCTTGTTGTAGAGGCTGTGGAAGTCTTGTTGTAGAGGCTGTGGAAGTCTTGCTGTAGAGGCTGTGGAAGTCTTGTTGTAGAGGCTGTGGAAGTCTTGTTGTAGAGGCTGTGGAAGTCTTGTTGTAGAGGCTGTGGAAGTCTTGTTGTAGAGGCTGTGGAGGTCTTGTTGTAGAGGCTGTGGAAGTCTTGTTGTAGAGGCTGTGGAAGTCTTGTTGTAGAGGCTGTGGAAGTCTTGTTGTAGAGGCTGTGGAAGTCTTGTTGTAGAGGCTGTGGAAGTCTTGTTGTAGAGGCTGTGGAAGTCTTGCTATAGAGGCTGTGGAGGTCTTGTTGTAGAGGCTGTGGAAGTCTTGTTGTAGAGGCTGTGGAAGTCTTGTTGTAGAGGCTGTGGAGTCTTGTTGTAGAGGCTGTGGAAGTCTTGTTGTAGAGGCTGTGGAAGTCTTGCTGTAGAGGCTGTGGAAGTCTTGCTGTAGAGGCTGTGGAAGTCTTGTTGTAGAGGCTGTGGAAGTCTTGTTGTAGAGGCTGTGGAAGTCTTGTTGTAGAGGCTGTGGAAGTCTTGCTGTAGAGGCTGTGGAAGTCTTGTTGTAGAGGCTGTGGAAGTCTTGCTGCAGAGGCTGTGGAGGTCTTGCTGTAGAGGCTGTGGAAGTCTTGTTGTAGAGGCTGTGGAAGTCTTGCTGTAGAGGCTGTGGAAGTCTTGTTGTAGAGGCTGTGGAAGTCTTGTTGTAGAGGCTGTGGAAGTCTTGTTGTAGAGGCTGTGGAAGTCTTGCTGTAGAGGCTGTGGAAGTCTTGTTGTAGAGGCTGTGGAAGTCTTGCTGTAGAGGCTGTGGAAGTCTTGCTGTAGAGGCTGTGGAAGTCTTGTTGTAGAGGCTGTGGAAGTCTTGTTGTAGAGGCTGTGGAAGTCTTGTTGTAGAGGCTGTGGAAGTCTTGTTGTAGAGGCTGTGGAAGTCTTGTTGTAGAGGCTGTGGAAGTCTTGTTGTAGAGGCTGTGGAAGTCTTGTTGTAGAGGCTGTGGAAGTCTTGTTGTAGAGGCTGTGGAAGTCTTGTTGTAGAGGCTGTGGAAGTCTTGCTGTAGAGGCTGTGGAAGTCTTGTTGTAGAGGCTGTGGAAGTCTTGTAGAGGCTGTGGAAGTCTTGTTGTAGAGGCTGTGAAGTCTTGTTGTAGAGGCTGTGGAAGTCTTGCTGTAGAGGCTGTGGAAGTCTTGCTGAGAGGCTGTGGAAGTCTTGCGTAGAGGCTGTGGAAGTCTTGTTGTAGAGGCTGTGGAAGTCTTGCTGTAGAGGCTGTGGAAGTCTTGTTGTAGAGGCTGTGGAAGTCTTGTTGTAGAGGCTGTGGAGGTCTTGCTGTAGAGGCTGTAGAAGTCTTGTTGTAGAGGCTGTGGAAGTCTTGCTGTAGAGGCTGTGGAAGTCTTGCTGTAGAGGCTGTGGAAGTCTTGTTGTAGAGGCTGTGGAAGTCTTGATGTAGAGGCTGTGGAAGTCTTGTTGTAGAGGCTGTGGAAGTCTTGTTGTAGAGGCTGTGGAAGTCTTGTTGTAGAGGCTGTGGAAGTCTTGCTGTAGAGGCTGTGGAAGTCTTGCTGTAGAGGCTGTGGAAGTCTTGTTGTAGAGGCTGTGGAAGTCTTGTTGTAGAGGCTGTGGAAGTCTTGTTGTAGAGGCTGTGGAAGTCTTGTTGTAGAGGCTGTGGAAGTCTTGTTGTAGAGGCTGTGGAAGTCTTGTTGTAGAGGCTGTGGAAGTCTTGTTGTAGAGGCTGTGGAGGTCTTGCTGTAGAGGCTGTAGAAGTCTTGTTGTAGAGGCTGTGGAGGTCTTGTTGTAGAGGCTGTGGAAGTCTTGTTGTAGAGCTGTGAAGTCTTGTTGTAGAGGCTGTGGAGTCTATGCGTAGACTTAGAAGTTTGTTGTAGAGGCTGTGGAGGTCTTGTTGTAGAGGCTGTGGAAGTCTTGTTGTAGAGGCTGTGGAGGTCTTGTTGTAGAGGCTGTGGAAGTCTTGTTGTAGAGGCTGTGGAGGTCTTGTTGTAGAGGCTGTGGAGGTCTTGTTGTGGAGGATGTGGAAGTCTTGCTGTAGAGGCTGTGGAAGTCTTGCTGTAGAGGCTGTGGAAGCTTGTTGTAGAGGTGTGAGTCTTGCTGTAGAGGCTGTAGTCTTGTTGTAGAGGCTGTGGAGGTCTTGTTGTAGAGGCTGTGGAGGTCTTGTTGTAGAGGCTGTGGAAGTCTTGTTGTAGAGGCTGTGGAGGTCTTGTTGTAGAGGCTGTGGAAGTCTTGCTGTAGAGGCTGTGGAAGTCTTGCTGTAGAGGCTGTGGAGTCTTGCTTTTAGAGGCTGTGGAGGTCTTGCTGTAGAGGCTGTGGAGGTCTTGTTGTAGAGGCTGTGGAAGTCTTGTTGTAGAGGCTGTGGAGGTCTTGTTGTAGAGGCTGTAGAAGTCTTGCTGTAGAGGCTGTGGAAGTCTTGCTGTAGAGGCTGTAGAAAGACCTTGAAGTGAAATAGAAAAGTAATAGATTTTTTGTGTCGTGTGATAGCCGCTTTACTTATTATTCATCTCACAGAACCTTGGCGACGTGGAGGGCAAGGTGGAGGAGGAGTTCACGGTGGCCCGCCTCTACATCTCCAAGATGCGCTCCGAGGTGAAGAACATCGTCCAGCGCTGCACCACCCTGGAGACCAAACACACGGAGCTCAACGGTCACATGGAGGAGCAGGAGAAGGAGCTAAACGAGGGGAGGCTACTGCTGACCCAACACGAGGCCAAGATGAAGACCCTGACCACGTCCATGAAGGATGCGGAGGCCAAGAAGAGGGGCCTGGAAGAACAGGTCAGGACAGGTCATTGGGTCTTGGATGCCACACACTCGCTCGGACTTTGCTACTATAGTCAATTTTTTTTAACGAGCGAAATTCCATTCTATCATAAGGTCTCATGCTTAAAATTATGCCTATGTTTACCTGATACTAGGGTTAACTATGATAAAATACAGCTGAAATTTAGAAGAAGCGTAGTATTCCCTTCTCCTGGCATCAAATATCAGTCGGTAAGCAGCAAGGGGCAGGATTTTTCACCTCTTTATTAAAACAGTATATAGTTGTAAATTTCAGATGTTAATGCTGCTCCCTTTTATAGATAGATATATGTATTAGTTTATGCTGTGAAATCTTGTAGTGTTTTTAACTTAGGTGACTTAGTGGTCTTGGATGCCACACAACGTCTTCTTACTTAGCTCCTACTTGTAAATTTCAGATATTATTGCTTTTCCTTATATTTGTTTTTCCTATTATATGCTTTCCCTTTTATGGATAGATTTTATGGATGTTGATGAAGCCAAGAAGAGGGGCCTTGAAATCTAAATATATAGCAGTATAATGGTATAATAATAAGTAGAAATAACTGATTAATAGAAAAGCTGAATTTGTTTTATAGTATTCATAGGGTGTCTTTAGAATGCAGGCTTCTCATAGCAATAAACATGTGATAGCAATAAGTTGTGTGAGTGAGCTGTAGTGACGGTGGTGGTGTGCCTACAGGAACTACCTCGTGTAGGTCTCGCGGCCTCTTGTAGCTTCCTAATTTTCTTATGTTGTTATGTGTGTGTTGCAGGTGGACAGCCTGAACGAGGAGGTGGCGCGGTTCAAGGCCGTGTCCCGCGTGTCTGACCAGGACGGCCACATGAAGGACGCCCTGGAGAAGCAGATTGAGGAGCACAGAGACCTACATCAGAAGCAGGTGAGACACAATGCCAACCTTTTTACTTTTTTTTTTTTGTGAGACCTTTTTGGGGTAAATTGCCAGATGAACACCAAACTTGCTTTGATGGATGAAACTATTTTTTCTGGTAAGTTTTGATGTGTTTTGAATTAATCTGCTAACCGTTTGTCGCAAATCACTTTTCTTTTTTTTCCAACAGAAATGAAAAAAATAAATATATTGAACTAAGCAAACCTATACCTAACCTATAGGGTACCTTACCTAACCTTTACCTAAAAAACAAAAAAACAATTTGCTACAGAAACGATTAGCAGGTTAATTCAAAACTCGCCAGAAAAAAATAGTTTCGTCCACCGAAGTGAATTCGGTGTTCATCTGGAATAATACCCTTTTTAGAACATAATTTTTACTCCTGTCTGAAGTAGTATTCATCCTTATGTAGTGTTTTGAACTTCCAAGTAGCATATTATTATTTTATCTTATTATTATTATTATTTTATCTTATATTATCTTATTATTCTCTTGTTATTCTCTTATTATTTTATCTTATATTATCTTATTGTCTTATTATGTCATTATTATTTTATCTTATATTATATTATTTTTATTATTATTGTTACCATGTTACCATGTTCCCCGCCTCACAGCTCGGCGCCTTGAGGGACGAGATCACGGCCAAGCAGCAGCAGATCGAGGAGCTGTCCGACGAGAACCAGAAGCGAATTGTCACCGAGGAACAACTCAAGGGCGACCACGAGAAGCTCAAGGCCGAGGTGGCGGAGAAGGTGAGTGAAGGAGATCCACTTTCTGTATCCACCCATCCACTTAATATCTGTCCACCTAAACCATTTCCTTTCCTTTCCTTTTCCTTCCTTTCCTTGACCTTGACCTTGACTTTGTGATGTAAAAAAAAAAAAAAAAAAAAAAAAACCTGTCTCTCTGCCCCTCAAGAGTAATGACAACAACATTCACCACTTAAAACTCACCCCTGTCTCTCTGCCCCTCAGACCATCAAGCTGAGTGAGCTCACCATAGTACACGAGCGCAAGGAGCAAGCCCGCCAGGACCTCAAGGGGCTGGAGGAGACCGTGGCCAAGGAGCTGCAGACCCTTCACAACCTGCGGAAGCTGTTCGTGCAGGACCTCCAGACCAGAGTGAAGAAGGTGAGGAGGAGGAAGGTGGTATACAGGGCCGAGGGATGGACTTGTACAGCATCAAGGGATCTATACAGTGCCGAGGGATGGACTTGTATAGCATCAAGGGATCTATACAGTGCCCAGGGATGGACTTGTATAGCATCAAGGGATCTATACAGTGCCCAGGGATGGACTTGTATAGCATCAAGGGATCTATACAGTGCCCAGGGGGTGGCATGGACCGTTGTATAGCATCAAGGGATCTATACAGTGCCCAGGGATGGACTTGTATAGCATCAAGGGATCTATACAGTGCCGAGGGATGGACTTGTATAGCATCAAGGGATCTATACAGTGCCCAGGGATGGACTTGTACAGCATCAAGGGATCTATACAGTGCCAAGGGATGGACTTGTATAGCATCAAGGGATCTATACAGTGCCCAGGGATGGACTTGTATAGCATCAAGGGATCTATACAGTGCCGAGGGATGGACTTGTATAGCATCAAGGGATCTATACAGTGCCCAGGGATGGACTTGTATAGCATCAAGGGATCTATACAGGGCCCAGGGATGGACTTGTATAGCATCAAGGGATTAATAGAGATTTCCTCCTTGTTTACTTATATGATGCAAGGGATTAATAGATATTTCCTCCTTGTTTACTTATATGATGCAAGGGATTAATAGAGATTTCCTCCTTGTTTACTTATATGATGCAAGGGATTAATAGAGATTTCCTCCTTGTTGAGTTGTAAGATGCTGCAGTTGTCTGTTAATGAAATCCTAGACTGTTCCAGGAATATTTGTTCCTACTAATGGCCTTGTACCAATTGTTCCCTGCCTTGACTAAGAGCCTCACTAATGGTACCAATTGTTCCCTGCCTTGACTAAGAGCCTCACTAATGGTACCAATTGTTCCCTGCCTTGACTAAGAGCCTCACTAATGGTACCAATTGTTCCCTACCTTGACTAAGAGCCTCACTAATGGTACCAATTGTTCCCTGCCTTGACTAAGAGCCTCACTAATGGTACCAATTGTTCCCTGCCTTGACTAAGAGCCTCACTAATGGTACCAATTGTTCCCTGCCTTGACTAAGAGCCTCGCTAATGGTACCAATTGTTCCCTGCCTTGACTAAGAGCCTCACTAATGGTACCAATTGTTCCCTGCCTTGACTAAGAGCCTCACTAATGGTATCTGTTGTTCCCTGCCCCGCCAGTCTGCCTCGGGGGAGGAGAGTGACGAGTCTGGTGGCTCACTGGCACAGAAACAGAAGATTCAGTTCCTGGAAAACAACTTGGACCAGCTGACCAAAGTACACAAGCAGCTGGTGAGGGACAACGCTGACCTGAGGTGTGAGCTGCCCAAGCTGGAGAAGCGGCTCAGGGCAACCATGGAGCGGGTCAAGGTGAGGGTCAGGGCCACCATGGAGCAGGTCAAGGTCAGGTCACACAAACCCAAGTAACTCAAGCATTTTTTTTATAATTTTTTTTTTATAAACATCACAAAGGAGCCTACATCTGATGCCTACACGCCTCTTCAGATAGATAGATAGATAGATATTTTATTGACCATACACATACAAAGAAAAGTCACATACTACATATCCTATGGGCCAACAAAAGAATACACAGGAATGACTTATCTAAATTATAGATTTTCACTTAACCTAAAAATTCATGCATATATCCGTAATATTTTGTATATAGCTGTACAAACATCATCTGTCATTGTTCTTGAGACAACCCCAAGGCCAGGCTACCCTCTGATGTCTACAGACCTCCTCAAGGGCCTGCCACTAATACACTACTGACCTTACCAATACGGAAATCTCACCCTCTAATTAAGATTATCAACGGAGCTTTAGTTGACATTCCACTTCCCACTAATATTTCTTTATTTTGAATTTTTTGGGTCATTCTTAGGCCTATGCTTTTTTGATTTAGGGTCATTCTTGGGCCTATGCTTTAATTATCCAAATTTCTACCGGGTTCATCCGGGCTTAATGAAAACTGTTTGAAACGAATAATGTATAGTTACATTTTTGCATATTTATAATTATGAGTAGAGAATTCTGTGAACTATTCAAATGTTGATCTCTTGAACAAGGTCACTAATGTCAGCATAGAATATTTTATCAGTAAGCTTCAGAAAATGTATCTAGGTATTTACTAAGCTTTGTGAGTGATGTATGTGTGTGTGTTCCGGCCAGGCCTTGGAGACGGCCTTGAGGGAGGCCAAGGAGGCGGCCATGAAGGACCGCAAGAGGTACCAGCAGGAGGTGGCCCGCATCAAGGAGGCCGTGCGCCAGAAGAACTTCCAGCGCCGGGGAACCACCGCGCAGATCGGTGAGACACTCATTCACTACATATTTATTTATTTATTTATTTATTTATTTATTTATTTATTATTATTTTATTTTATTATTATTATTTTTTTTTTTTTTTTTTTTTTTTTTTCTTTTCTTATTTATTAAATTTATTTATTAGTATTATTTTTTTGTATTATATATATTGAAGCCTATAGCGCCTGTAGGCTATTATGGTTTTTCCTCTAGGACTCAAGTGGTCAATTTAGTTTTTGGTTTAGTCCACAATTTAGATCATACAGGAGACACAGTGCATTAACATAACCATGAAGTATGCTACAGTCTTTCCATTGTATCAAATCACTGGTGGAAATTATCAACCAACCACCCTCTCAATTCCTAGTGGAGTGGCAGTTTTATCCCCCCCCCCCCCTGTGAGGGAGGTATTGTTCGCTCACCACAGGGGGAGAGTAGGAATGTATATGTATAATTATAATGGAAATGGGTAGAAATCAAAGCGAACCAAAGTGACTTGATACACTGGAAAGACTATAGCTCTCACAAGGATGACTGGAGGAAGGCGCAGTGGTAAGTTGATTCTATATATTTATTTAATTTTCAAATCATCATCTTTCTGTTTAACGTCAGATTGTCTTACGAGGTTCCGACACTCACACTGCCCGAGAATACGCAGACGCAACTGTATAAATGGAAGCAGGGATATCTGTTTGTCAGACCAATTTAACGCAAGCTCATTAATGGAATCCTAGCTCTATAAGATCATTTATAGCTCTACTAGACTAGGAATTGTTTACATCTCTGGTCTCTTAGTGTTGATCTATCATGTATTGCAGTCAGCATAACCCTTCATAACATAACCACATTGTTCTCACTCAACGGAAAAGCCTAGATATAAAAAAGAAATAGGGAAAAACTGGTTCACAAATAGGGTGGTAAATGATTAGAATGACTCAGTAGACAAGGTAGTTAGTGCGGAGTCATTAGAGAGCTTTAAAGGGAGGCTAGATAAATTCATGGATGTAGGTAGTGTTAAGTATCAGGAACTACCTCATGTAGGTCTCGCGGCCTCTTGTAGCTTCCTTATTTTCTTATGTTCTTATGTTCATTTTGCTCCCTCCTTCCCTCACAGCCAAGCCCATCCGAGCCGGACATGCTCCCCAGCCCAACAACGCACCCACGCCAGCCATCCGGGGCGGCATGCCTACCTACCAGCCGCCCGCCCAGCGCCGCTCCGTGAGTGGCAGCCGCAATGGTGAGTAGTTGTTGTGAATGACTTTGGACTCAGTCGTCAGGTAGTTAGTGCGGAGTCAATAGGGAGTAGTTTTCAATTTTGATGTATTTGATACCTCAGTACCATTATGTGAAAAATAATCAGGATATGATGTGAATAAAATAAATGAATAATCTTCAGGTATCTTGTTATTCACTCTTCAGGTATCTTCATATTCAGGTATTTCAGTACAGTAAAACCTCTCGTATTCGGACCCTCATTATTCGGACTTTGACATTATTCGGACCTCCTCCTCTGCATTTATTTATTTATTAAAAATTTATTTTTTTATTTTTTTAGGGGTCGAAATTTCCTAGCTATATTATACACCTAGACTTTTTTTCTTTTTTTTTTTCTTTTTTTCTTTCATCCCGGTTTATCCTCCCATATATAATACCCCCATTATTTGGATCCTTGCATTACTCGGACCACTCCTTGGCCCAATTAGTCCGAATATGAGAGGTTTTACATTCACAAATACCTATTTTTTGTAACATCTCTTTCTCTTTTCTTTCAGATGCTAGTTAAACTTGATAGAGTTTTCCATGATCCTGTGAAAGACCATAAGAACTATAAGAACTATCCTATTAATGCTATCCTGCAGCTTGTTACTTGTTGAAAGATCCCACTTGATTTCTGCACCCAAAGAAGAGAGTTGTTACCGCTATGGCTTGGTGAAGGCAGTGCTAGGATAGGAAGGTAAGCATAGCAACCCCTGTTAGAGACTCCAGCCACCTTGCTGTCATTCTTGTTATAGATTTAATAGTTGTTTTCTAAATTTTTGTACCCATTGTAGTTTTGTATGCAATTTGAGAGTAGTGAACCATTTAGGTGTCTTTGGTTGGTGGACCTGGTAATATATGAGAAAGATGCCAGGTCAGAAAAGTGTATCCCAGGTTAACACATAAGATTCTTGACCTGGTTGGTAATATATGAGAAAGACGCCAGGGCAGAAAAGTGTATCCCAGATTAATTAACACATAAGATTCTTGACCTGGTTGGTAATATATGAGAAAGACGCCAGGCAGAAAAGTGTATCCCAGATTAATTAACACATAAGATTCTTGACCTGGTTGGTAATATATGAGGAAGACGCCAGGCAGAAAAGTGTATCCCAGATTAATTAACACATAAGATTCTTGACCTGGTTGGTAATATATGAGAAAGATGCCAGGGCAGAAAAGTGTATCCCAGTTAACACATAAGATGCTTCTCTGTACTGTTTGGTTATGTGATTTCAGCAAAGGTTTCATTTATTTTTGGCTTCACACAGTACAAATTTAGGCCCTGTTCAAGGAAATGCTTGGTATCTAAAGTGTCACCTTCACTCAACAGTCCATTTTTTTTACCGAGGCAAAAATTCCATTCCATCTTAAGGTCTCATGCTTAAAGTTATGCCTCTATTTACCTGATAATAGGGTTAACTCTGATAAAATACAACTGAAATTTAGAAGCAGCGTAGTATTCCCTTCTCCTGGCATCAAAGATCAGTTGTTAAGCAAGCAGCAAGGGGGCAGGATTTTTTTCCTCGTTAAAAAAAGCTGAGTATAGACAATAATATTATCACGGAGTCCTTACGTGACAGCTTTTGCGCCTGTAGTTCAGCACAAAGTGAGACACACCGGGATGCTGTTAGTCGGCCTACAAATAGATACACAAAAGATACATAAAAATAGATACACGAAAGCCATTAGTAAGCGTTGGTGGCAGATCTACCGAGCTTAAGTCAATGGGAACTTTCAAAGCTAATGCAACCAGATGTCTCCAGTGCTGTCACCTCTTATGCTATTTGACTAAACTACACTAAACACTAAACTTCATTTGTATTAAGAACTTTTTTAGATGTTGTATTGAAGTATAATTCTGATATGCCCCGAAGAAGCACGGAATTTACGGTAATTGATAGATCATTCAGACTCAAAGTGCAATAGAAGTGACAGCGTTAGAGACATCGGGTGGCGTTAGATTTTCAGAAAGTTCCTCATTAGTAATCATCAGCCCCTTTCTAAAAGTATGTCTGGAGTATTTCTTTTGGACCAAAGCAAATTTCTCTACATATGAAGAAAGAAATAGGCAATAGGTAAAACAGTTGATACAGGTTGAAGTTCCCAAACTCGGCAACCTCGGGACCAGAGCCGAGCCGATTAATGGAATTTTCCAACTTTTAGAACGTAGATATATTAAGGGGAAAAAATCATGAAAATCACATGAAAAAAATGTTTGGACGTTTGGGAGCCATAATACCAATAACAGACCTATAGAAGTACACAAAATAACAGTGTACACAACTCTACAGTCAACACCACTGAACAATAACAACAAACAAATCGGCGGGAGAAACCAAGGGGACATAGTGTGGTGGCACCTAGCGGCCGACCCGGCAACTACGCGCCGGGTTTTGGGTGTTCTGCCGTGTTTTGGAAAATCCGGAACCATAGCCGAGTTTTGGGTGTTGCCGAGTCTTGGGATGCTGAGTTTGGGAACTTAACCTGTACATCTGTTTTGGTTATAGCTTCTTCTTTTTTCTTCTTTTTTTCCTGATAGATGTGACACAAATCTGCTTTGGTTATAGCTTCATTTGATTTTTTTTCTTTTCTTTTTTTCCCCTGTTAGATGTGATACAATGTTACTGTGTGTTCTCTTTTTCACGTCCAAGGTAGTGCGTGTATGGGTCCTGTATGATAGCCGCGACATGCGTCTGTACTATACTGTAAAGTTTCATATCAAGTATTTTACATGTGATGTGTGGTGGATTCTTTTACAGCGTTTTGAAATTACAGTGTCTTAGAAGCAGCTGTTAGGAAATGTAGGCAGGTCTTGTCTAAGTCTTTCAGTGTCCAATGTTTGAATTTACAGATTCTTTACCTATTTATAGCAAAATATATTGTAGAATTTCTCTTGTAACCTTTTGATAAGTTTGTGTTGGTAGTTTTTATATACTCATTAAATGCCAGTCCTTTTTTGTGCACGTGTTATGTTTATTTGTGGGTGGGCGCATCCTGTGGTTTAGGAAATTCTGTTACATTTTGAAAGCATACTCCACAAAACTGCTCTAGGTTTCAGAATAGCTGTTTCTTTAACATATAAATTGGCAGTACAAAAAGATGTGTGTGATAGTCGCATTGGTAAGTTTTCTTGTGAGCAAAATGTCCATTGCTGATTTCATTCTGGAAATCTAATCTCCCGAACACCAGACAGAACATGATGTTACAGACAGAACGTGATGTGACGCCTAGATCTGATGAACTGTGATGACGTGCAGGGTTTCTAAAAGTAAAGTAACATGGCAGGTGCAGCTGTGGGTACATTTCCAGATGAACACCGAACTTCCTTTGGTGAACGAAACTATTTTTTTATGGTGAGTTTTGAATGAATCTGCTAACCGTTTCTGTTGCAAATGGGTGTGTGTGTGTGTGTTTTTTTTTTTTTTTTTTTTTTTTTTTTTTTTTTTTTTTTTTTTTTTTTTTTTTTTTTTTTTTTTTTTTTTGTGATTTGCCAAAAAATGGACAAAAATACAAATTGAACCTAACCTTTACCTAACATTACCTATATAAAACCTAACCTAACCTATACTTAACCTAACCTAACCTAACCTAACCTAACCTAACCTAACTACCTAAAAAATTAAATAAAATAAAAATGATTTGCGACATAAACGGTTAGCAGATTAATTCAAAACACATCAAAACTCACCAGAAAAAAATTGTTTCGTCCACCAAAGTGAATTCTGTGTTCATCTGGAATACTACCCAGCTGTGTGTCAGAGGTGTTGTGTTGTGTCTCTGTGAGGCATGAACGCACGGCTCTGGGAAGTGTTGAAAAGGTCTCATGCCTCTTGCGGGCAGCTGAAATTTTACTCAAGAGATATATTGTATTTTATGTTAGAGTGAAAGTTAACCCCTTAACGCCCAGATCTTTCCTTTGCTATATGAAATCGTTTGTTGTTAGCCCTAAAATTACGAAAAAGTAACCTAATATACCAAATTAGTTAGTAGACAAGGATACTAAACAGGTCATATCTATAAAATATTGCTTATACTCATTAAAATCGTCTAATGGTAGTCATATTTAAATGAAAACTACGTTCTGGGCCTCAAAGGGTTAAGGTTAAACTCTTTTGTCAAGGCAACTGCACTGTTTACCTTGAAGTAGGTGGCTGTGGCACTATCTTCCTGTTCCTCACTACTAGACCAGCTGTCACTCCTACACTAGGTATGGTGAACTCTTGCAGCTTTAAAATGAATAGTTACATAGTGCCCTTACTATTTTTGTTTCCAAATCACTTGTTAGTCATAGTTTTGTTCATCTGGTCTTTTGAAATCCATTCCTGGTGAAGATTACTCCCTAGTGCTACTACGTATTTAATTTGGCTTATTTATTTATTGTTATATCGGTAATGTTAAGAACGGGTATACGTACGTACATCCCTATTCTGCTGTTGACTTTGGTTTCCGCGCAAGAATTAGCACAGACCAGAATGTCACACCTGCACGACAACATGTTAAATCACGTCTTGCTTCCCTCACACGTCCTACCATTCATTATATCAGGGAGACAGACGGGTTGCCCAGGTACTGAGGTGGTGGGTGTGAGTGGTGGTCCCTTTGCCGGCGAGACCCACAATAAGGATTGCTTCAGGGTAAAAAAACAGAACCATTCAGCATTATGCACCAGTAACCTTGCTTGTGCTTCGTGCAACCCTCCCTCGATATGGTAGATGATAAGATGGCATGCCAGTGATGAGTGTTGCAGATTTATCTTTTGCTCAACCACATTCTTGACTTTAAGAATGTGGCAAGAAGTCTGTTGATAGCACACTTGTCATTGTGTTTTAATGGAAATGTTACAATTTTCAATGAGTGAGAGTGGAAGTTCAAATTGTCAGTGTTGGTGTGATGAATGAAAACCGTGATGCCCTCAGGTTGTGTTGAAGTGTCCACATGTCCATTTTGTCCCATCCCGTACAAAAATGTCCATTACTCGGTGTGACAAAATAGTATTACCGAGGCGTTATCCCCTTAGAAACCAGTGTAATTACCCCCCCTGACCGCTACACGATAAGAACGAAAACCTGATCGAGTTTTCCTATAAGTGAAAAGAACCCAGAAGCCATGTTAAAAGTATTTTACATTTATAAAGTCAACTGCACTAAGATTGCTGCCTCAGCTTTACGTGCTTGTACAATGGAAAGGTACCACAGTAAACTACTAATTATACACGCTGTATGAATTGATCCTTAACTATTGCATCTGCTCTTCAATAATTTTACCTCCTTCCTACAACAAATCCACATCCTTCATCTGATCTAACCCTAACCATCCTGCTAGTGCTGTAACAATCGGTTCCTTCCCCTTTTCCTCACTTTCACTATTTTTTACCTCAGCCTTTTATGCTTGTCAATAAGTGCCCATAGACTCTATTAACACCTTTTTTGATTAATATCCATCAATCTCTTTGAACTCTGTCTTTTGTAATAATTTTACTCCTTCCTCCAACAAATCCACATCCTTCATCTGATCTAACCCTAACCATCCTGCTAGTGCTGTAACAATCGGTGCCTTCCCCTTTTCCTCACCATTCCACTATTTCTCTATAACCCCTGCCCTTTTTATGCTTTGCCATAGTGCCATATGACCTCTGATGTCTGGCACATTATCCCCTTTTTTTGGCATTAAATCAACCAATCAATCTTCCTTGAACTCTGTCCGTGTTGTAATGTCCCAATTTATAACCTTCCTCCAACAATTACACATCCTTTATTTGATTAACCATCCTGCTGTGACAATCGGTTCCTTTCCCCTTTCCTCACCATTCCACTATTTCTCTATAACCCCTGCCCTTTTTATGCTTTGCCATAGTGCCATATGACCTCTGATGTCTGGCACATTTCCCCTTTTTTTGGCATTAAATCAATCAATCGACTGCTTTTTGTCCCCACTACTGCCCTGCCTATCCTAAAGCTTTTCCTCGTGTGTCATTAATCCCTAGTCTTCTAGATGTTACAAAAGGCTCCTGTTTCGCCCTAAGTAATGCAGTCTTCCTAGAGCAGATATATATATAATCCTTCATTTAGTTTGACCATCCTGTTCTAGCGTTCTGAACCTTTCAGCAACATGTCACCCTATTTTTCATATCTTGACCATGTCTTCTTCTACCTCCCTTGACTTCATATCTTCATATCTATCTATCATATATCTTTTCATATCTTGACTTCATATCTTCCCCTATCTCCTTTTACTTCATATTATCTTCTTTCATATCTATCTATCATATCTTTTCATATCTTCCCCTATCTCCCTTGACTTCATACGTATATCCATATCTTCACATCTCCTTTCCTTCATATCTCCCTTGACTCTTCCCCTAGTGCCATATGACCTGTTATTTAGCACATCCCTTTACTGTGTTGTCACTTAGCACTCCCTTATGTGATATGGTAGTGTGAGGGACTGAACACACCTTGGCCTACCCGTGTTAACCCCTTCACGCCCAGATCTTTCCTTTGCTATAAAAAAAATGTATGTTGTTAGCCATAAAATGACGAAAAGTAACTGATTATACCAAATTAGTTAGTCGAGAGGGATACTAAGCATGTCCTATCTATAAAGTATTGCTTATATTCACTAAAAATCTTATAATGGTACCCAACTTATAATGGAAATAACGTTCTGGGACTCGAGGGGTTAAAAGGAGGTTCGACAATTTCACGGATGGGGATGAAAGGTGGATGTAGGTTGCGTAACAGGAACTTGTAGCTTTCTTATTTTCTTGTTTTTATGTTCCTATGTCAGGTTATGGTAGAAAACTAACTGAATATTCAATAGTTTTGCTCCACATATTTGACAGCCATAGAGAATAAGAACATAGGAAGCTTTACAAGAGGCCGAGAGAGAGGAGAATACAGATGTGTGTGTATGAAGTCAAGGGAGATATGAAGGTGATACGTATGAAGTCAAAGGAGATATGAAGGTGATACGTATGAAGTCAAGGGAGATATGAAGGTGATACGTATGAAGTCAAGGGAAATATGAAGATGATACGTATGAAGTCAAGGGAGATATGAAGGTGATACGTATGAAGTCAAGGGAGATATGAAGGTGATACGTATGAAGTCAAGGGAGATATGAAGGTGATACGTATGAAGTCAAGGGAGATATGAAGGTGATACGTATGAAGTCAAGGGAGATATGAAGGTGATACGTATGAAGTCAAGGGAGATAGGGGACGATAATTATGAAGTCAAGATATGATGGATATGACAGGAGATATGCAGATGTAGTATGGCCGCATTGCAGGATACATTGGTGAGTGTATCTGGAGTAATGGTGTGGGAAGGCAGTGTTCTACCGTAGATAACACTAAAGTCGCCAGTCACTCGCCACTGCACTAATGTCGCCAGGCACAATATATGACGAATTTTAGCATCACTACAGACTTTTATGTGCCACTGAAGACATATAGTGTGATGTACATAATATAAACTACTGTGCATGTCTGTCTCTTCAGTGGCACATAAAAGTCTGTAGTCATGCTAAAATTCGTAGTATATTGTGCCTGGCGACATTAGTGCAGTGGCAAGTGACTGGCGACTATAGTGTTATCTACGGTAGCTGTCACCATATCCAGCATAGGAGTAAAGTAAGGTAACTGATATTCATATGTAAAGTAGTATAGCCTGTTTACTTTAATCCTATCATCATCTCTTAACATTATATTCAAGACACGTAGGGTGGGTTGGGGATGTACCGTACACTTTTTTTTAAATCAGGAAAAAAAAAATTGAGTGAAATCTGAATTTTTTTATTATGGATTACAAAATATAAGATATGGACTACATTATGTGTAAGGCACAACTCTGGCAACATGATAAAAGCAACTGAAAAATAGGCCCGAAAAAAAAAACTAAAAACGTACGGACCATCCATAGGTGAGGACGCTCCATACAGAGATATTTATCGATAAGTAAAAAAAAAAATTGAAAATAAAAAAATCAAGCACAGTTGAATTAGGGCAACACATTTCATGAAATGGACCCTAGTGATGAAATCAAATCAATTTATATTAGCAATATAATAGTGCAAGCAATTTTAATCAATTAAAAAGTGAAAGTAAAAAAAAGTGAAAATAAATTTTGACTTTGAAGTTCCTGGATTTTTTTTTTTAATATATATTTGCAATCATATTAATACTTTCATTACCCTACATAATGTACTTATCATGGAAGTGCTTCTGTAGCACTTCCAGAAGGGAAACATAAATTAATAATTATTTATAATAAATGCAGATGATTTAATGCAATATTTGGCATATTTTAATTTGATTGAACTTAACACTGCTTGGAATTACCTTTAGAATGTAGATATAGGCCTATAGCCTAGTTTCATTAGGCTACACAATCTTGACAAGCATGGATTAACCTAGTTTAGGTTAGATTATGAACAGATGAATGAAATCACTACTGTGATAGGTGTCACTATCTAATATTATGTTGCTGCATCCTACTTGACATTATTGAAAACACATAACCCATACCAGAATTTTAAATTTGTTGTTTACACTGTGGATGTTACGTACATTTAAAAACCACACTGTACGAAGTGTCCATATGACGCCATTCACATGGAAACAAACATTTCGGATCGTTCGTGTGGCTGGAATGTCTTTATATCCCTTTGGTACATCACAACTGAACACATTTCGATACTTAATACCTTACCCCCACACTGCTGGCATATTCATGAACACAAGAGACCATGAAATGGAGGCCAAATATTACATGGGACATGCCAAAAACAACAAAACTCACCTCTAAAATTATCCAAGCGCCTACCATCCAAATCTCTCCCGCTCAGCTGATCTAACCCATTTTCTCTTACTACATTTATACGGTAACTATCCTAAACCTATAAATATGGCCAAGGGAGCATCTGTACGTTACATCCATATGTACGGTATCTCCCCAACCCACCCTACGTTTTTTCATAATTAACTGAGGTTTTTTTCATAATTAACTGAGGTTTTTTTCATAATTAACTGAGTTTATTCATAATTAAATGGGAGTTTTTTCAGAATTATTAAACTGCGGGATTGCTTTTGAGTTTTTTTTCATAATTATTAAACTATCTACGGGTGTGTTTGGGAATTGTTCATAATTAACTGGGAGTTTTATCATAATTATTAAACTACGAGGTATCTTTTAGGAGTTTTCTTCTTCATAATTAACCTCTTCACGCCCAGATCTTTCCTCTGCATACATAAAAAATTGTATGTTGTCGAGCCATAAAATTACGAAAAGTAACTAAATATACCAAATTAGTTACCGTAGATAACAGTTAAGTCGCCAGGCCAACTTTTTTTTCTGTTTACAGACGTGTGGTGGCGTTAATACTTACATTTCTACATCCATGATTTCAGGAAAGTTAGAAGGGGCTATCTAGAGAGTCTGTGTCATTTTGTGTCTTCATCTGTGGCATAGTATGGCTATTAACGAACAAATTACAAAAATATCTACAAAGTGGCTACCAACAGTAGAGTCGCCATCTAGTGTTTATTTACTGAGTGTCGTACCGCTGTCGTCATCGCCCGGAAAAAAAAATGCGTAGCGAAATTTGAAGCAGTCTATACTTGCAGATACAAAGCATAAAACAACGCTGAAACAGGATAGATTATACAGTCATGATATAAACTACTGTGTATCATCTTCAGTGGCACATAAAAATCAGTAGTGATGCTATAATTCGTAATATTTGGCGGCTGGCGACATGATTGCAGGTGGCGACTTTACTGTTATCTACGGTAGTGGACAAGGATACTAAACAGGTTAATGCTATAAAATATTACTTATATTAATTAAAAGTCGTCTAATGGTACCCAAATTACAATGGAAATTACGTTCTGGGTCTCAAGGGGTTAACCAGCGGGGTGTTTTGTGTGGCTGGCAACAATGGCCTTGAGACCCGCACCGCCTAGCAACAGTGACGCCAGCCTCCACGCACCACAGATAACTCTTTATACTCAGTTAACCTGTGAATATTTTACTTGACTCGTTATCTTAATAGGTTTATGAATGTTCACTGTCTGTGGTGACGAGATAACACCACCACCAGCATCACTGTTCTATGGTGACGAGCGAGTGAGTGTTAGTTTGCGAAAGTGTTATGACGTTAAGTGTGCGAGATAGTGTACCTGGAACTGTCGCCGATAGGAATTCTCGCCGCCGTCGTCGAGTGTTCCAATTCTTGATATTTCAGGACCCCATATATACATTTAATCAAGTGTTACCCGTGTTTCTGCATTCAGGGATGAAATACTATCGTTAGCTTGATCAGTTAGGTTAAGTTAGGTGCCATTGTCCAGGTTAGGTTAACATTTCCACGTCGGCGAGAGTTCTAGTTTGGTGTTTCGGTGAGAATTCCCATCGGCGACAGTTCCATAAACCCGAGATAGTGGTCTGCTAAGGTGGTAGGCGGCGTTCCCTGTGGTGGTGACGGAGTGCGGTTACCAACTTACCAAGGCGTCATCTGTCATCTCAAAGCGTCATCCGGCGTAGAGGGCTGGAGGGACGGTGGTCGTGGCGTCGCTCAGCAGGGTAAGTACTAACTAACTACTGATTCACATGTTGATGCCTTGTTTGAAGTTGTTTCTCTGTTTGTCATATTTTTGTGAAGCGTCAAGTCTCCGCGGGATGGTAACTAAAAAAAATTGGTATTATTCCAGATGAACACCGAACTCACTTTGGTGGACGAATTTGTTTTTTTCTGGTGTGTTTTTATGTGTTGAATGAATCTGCTAACCGTTTATGTCGCAATTTTTTATATTTTTTAGGTTGGTAAAGGTTAGGTTAGGTAGGGCAGGCATAGGTTTGGTTAGGTTAGGTATAGGTTCAGTTAGGTTCAATTTGTGTTTTTGTAATTTTTGTTGCAAATCACACCCAAAAAAAAACAACAACAAAAATTGCGACAGAAACGGTTAGCAGATTCATTCAAAACACATCAAAACTCATCAGAAAAAAATAGTTTCGTCCATCAAAGGAAGATCGGTGTTCATCTGGAAATTTACCCTCCATTTTTTGGCACACGATTTTTTGCACTAACATTTTTTTGACTCAAAACATTTTGGCACTCAAACTTTTATGGCACTCAAAAATTTTTGGCACATTTTTTTTGGCACTCAAATTTTTTTGGAGTGCGAAAAATTTGTAGCAAAATTTTTTGAGTGGCAAAATTTTTTGAGTGGCAAAACATTTTGAGTGCCAAACATTTTTTTGTACCAAACATTTTTGAGTGCCAAACATTTCTAAGGGCTAAAAATGTAACTTGTTATTTTTGTATATCTACAGTATGTGTATACACGGAATAGCTATATGTTACTTCATCCTGTGTTGCTTTACCTATGCTGTGTAAGAATATTTAAAAGAATTGTATATCTTTTCATAAATAATGTTTTCCCTCTTCCCTTTGCTGGCTAGGGGGTGGCCAAGGGTGGCCACCATTGGCCACTCACGTGGCCACGTAATTTATTAAGATAATATACAGATGGATCCGTCAATATAAGTAGGATATAATATATAGATAGGAATGGTATAAATATATATAGACAGGAAGATAGATCAAGCCTTGCAATATTGCCTTTTTATCTTATGACAGCAAAAAAAATATTGAAAAAGAAAAAAAAATCAGATAAAATGCAACTTAGATGAATGGAAATCCAAGCGAGGCTAAAGAGTGTTCTGCCATGATGTGGCGCATCGCTGTTATGTCGCTGTTCATAGCGAGGATAAAGAGTGTTCTGCCATGATGTGGCGCATCGCTGTTATGTCATGTTATGTTCTCACACACACACACACACACACACACACACACACACACACACACACACACACACACACACACACACACACACACAGTGGTCACTCCCAAGGTGACAGTTCATCCCCTTCCACCATTAGGAGGTTGAGGTCCTTGCAAATCTTCCTATCCCGCCTGTGTCTGTTATAACTACCTTGTTATATCGCTGGAGGCTTCAGAAAGTCCCCCCAGCCCGTGCCTCGCCTTACCATGCTTCGCCACAGAACATTTTTTGACACTCATCCTGTTTGTGTTCCCGCGGCGCCCCTTGAGGTACACGAGGCGGGTTTCGTCCTTAAAAAAAACATGCTTCCGTCAAAGGCCGAGAGAGAGAGAGAGGGTTCTGTCCTTTAGCCTTGCTTCCGTCAGTCTCTCGATGTGCTCCTTGTGCCGCGTGTGGGTGGGTGGGCTGGGTGGCGGTGGTGGGCGACGCGTTGCTGCAGGTCTCGCCGCTGCCCGCCTCGCCGCCGCCTCGTGACGCGCGTCTCACTCAGCCTGCACGCGACGCGGCCCACCAGCAAAAGTTATTGCGAAGCTTTTTTGCTCCTCGAATGAAAGTTTATGGGATTTTTTAAGGCATATTTGGAAAAGGTATGCTGTCAATTATCAGTTGTTGGTTCACTGTCGTAACTGAATACTGTTGTTAGTGTTGCGTTGGTGCAAGTGCAGTGGCGGATCTTTTATAGGTACTACATTATAGGGGCAACCTGGGCACCTGCCCACCTGCCGATCTACTGGTATCTAGGGTGGCAGCACTCTGGTAAAGATAAGAAAAAGTTTGCAGTAAGAAATATGTTACTTTTCTGAAGGTTTTCATAATACACCTTTTCACTCTCAAATTAGAACAACAGAACTTTGAAATAAAACAAATGAATTTCAAAATATAATAGATAAATTATTTCTTTAATTTGAAATTCAATTATTCTAATTTGAAGTTCAGTTATTTTAATTTGAAGTTCAGTTATTTTAATATAAACTTCAGTTGTTTTAATTTAAACTTCAGTTGTTTTAATTCAAACTTCAGTTGTTTTAATTTGAGATTCTCTTGCTTTAATTTGAAGTTCAGTTGTTTTAATTTGAGAGTGAAAAGACCCATTTATTAGTTACGTTTTGGTTCTGCCAACACATTTCGGGGATTCGGAACAGTTATTACCATTCATTGAAACACATCATATCATGGTCAACATTTATTGATTTGGTCATGAATAGTTAGATGAGAGCTGTGACTGACGGACAGGAACTCACGGGTCATGGCAAACAATGAGAAGGACTCGGCATAAACCAAGTCGAGAGAGCAGAAGGGACGCCGAGGCACACACAACCTGCCACGGCGACCTTGTGATAGGAACTGACAAACTGAGACTCCTACTGCTTTGTCAGGGACGTGTGGGTGGGTGGGTGGGTGGGGGGATGAGTGTGTATAGGAGCTGACACATTGTGACTCCTATTGCTTTGTCAGGGACGTGTGGGTGGGTGGGGGGGGGGTAAGTGTGTACCTTTAAACTAATACCAGGCTTTGTCAGGGGCGTGTGAGGGTTAATATTGAGTTAATGCTAGCGTTTTCCCCCTTGGTATGTAGTATTTATTTGTATTTCTTTGTAGTATTCCGGTTGCTGAATGTAATGCAGTACTTAATATCATAAATAAATAGTTAGTGTCTGGAAATTAGTGTAATGCAGTACTTAATATCAGAAATAAATATATCAGCGTCTGGAAATTAGTGTAATGCAGTACTTAATATCAGAAATAAATAGTTAGTGTCTGGAAATTAGTGTAATGCAGTACTTAATATCAGAAATAAATAGTCAGCGCCTGGAAATTAGTGTAATGCAGTACTTAATATCAGAAATAAATAGTTAGTGTCTGGAAATTAGTGTAATGCAGTACTTAATATCAGAAATAAATATATCAGCGTCTGGAAATTAGTGTAATGCAGTACTTAATATCAGAAATAAATATATCAGCGTCTGGAAATTAGTGTAATGCAGTACTTAATATCAGAAATAAATAGTTAGTGTCTGGAAATTAGTGTAATGCAGTACTTAATATCAGAAATAAATAGTTAGTGTCTGGAAATTAGTGTAATGCAGTACTTAATATCAGAAATAAATAGTTAGTGTTTGGAAATTAGTGTAATGCAGTACTTAATATCAGAAATAAATAGTTAGTGTCTGGAAATTAGTGTAATGCAGTACTTAATATCAGAAATAAATAGTTAGTGTCTGGAAATTAGTGTAATGCAGTACTTAATATCAGAAATAAATAGATAGTGTCTGGAAATTAGTGTAATGCAGTACTTAATATCAGAAATAAATAGTTAGTGTCTGGAAATTAGTGTAATGCAGTACTTAATATCAGAAATAAATAGTCAGCGTCTGGAAATTAGTGTAATGCAGTACTTAATATCAGAAATAAATAGTTAGTGTCTGGAAATTAGTGTAATGCAGTACTTAATATCAGAAATAAATAGTCAGTGTTTGGAAATTAGTGTAATGCAGTACTTAATATCAGAAATAAATAGTCAGCGTCTGGAAATTAGTGTAATGCAGTACTTAATATCAGAAATAAATAGTTAGTGTCTGGAAATTAGTGTAATGCAGTACTTAATATCAGAAATAAATAGTTAGTGTCTGGAAATTAGTGTAATGCAGTACTTAATATCAGAAATAAATAGTCAGTGTTTGGAAATTAGTGTAATGCAGTACTTAATATCAGAAATAAATAGTTAGTGTCTGGAAATTAGTGTAATGCAGTACTTAATATCAGAAATAAATAGTTAGTGTCTGGAAATTAGTGTAATGCAGTACTTAATATCAGAAATAAATAGTCAGCGTTTGGAAATTAGTGTAATGCAGTACTTAATATCAGAAATAAATAGTTAGTGTCTGGAAATTAGTGTAATGCAGTACTTAATATCAGAAATAAATAGTCAGCGTTTGGAAATTAGTGTAATGCAGTACTTAATATCAGAAATAAATAGTTAGTGTCTGGAAATTAGTGTAATGCAGTACTTAATATCAGAAATAAATAGTTAGTGTCTGGAAATTAGTGTAATGCAGTACTTAATATCAGAAATAAATAGTTAGTGTTTGGAAATTAGTGTAATGCAGTACTTAATATCAGAAATAAATAGTTAGTGTTTGGAAATTAGTGTAATGCAGTACTTAATATCAGAAATAAATAGTTAGTGTCTGGAAATTAGTGTAATGCAGTACTTAATATCAGAAATAAATAGTTAGTGTTTGGAAATTAGTGTAATGCAGTACTTAATATCAGAAATAAATAGTTAGTGTTTGGAAATTAGTGTAATGCAGTACTTAATATCAGAAATAAATAGTTAGTGTTTGGAAATTAGTGTAATGCAGTACTTGATATCAGAAATAAATAGATAGTGTCTGGAAATTAGTGTAATGCAGTACTTGATATCAGAAATAAATAGTTAGTGTCTGGAAATGAGTAGGCTAGCATTAACTCAATACATATTCCCCTGTGTGGGTACTGTAGGTGGGTCGGTGGGTCGGTGGGGGGGTCGGTGGGTCGGTGGGTCGGTGGGGGTCGAGTGTGTACAACAAACTATTATCAGGTCGTGGAAAGTACTCGCAGCCACCGAAAGCTGATTATTTACTAGTGACGTTATTTTTATTTCAGTGATTTATTCCATTTTGCTTCTGAGATAGTAATAATATGTTGAGCTTTACCGAACAACATAATTATTGATGAGCATAAACCATGTTATGCTATGTCCTCAAGGCTTGATTTCCTGGTTGCTTTTGTTTTTGGGTGTGCCATATGACCTCTGATGTCTGGCATATTTCCTCCTTTTTGGCACTGAATCACTTTGCTTTTGGATGACTGAAAAAAAGAAGTTCAGTTCAGAGATTTTAGCGAATGATGACAGGTTTGTTGGTACACACTCGAGTGAGGCTTATTGAATAGGCTGAATTGAATAGGCTGAATTGTGACAAGGTGGGGTTGAAACACAGCTGAACCTTATTATTATTATTAGTGTGTGTGTGTGTGTGTGTGTGTGTGTGTGTGTGTGTGTGTGTATGTGTGTATGTGTGTGTGTGTGTGTGTGTGTGTGCGTGTGTGTGTGTAGCTGTAATATCGAAAAAAACGTTTAGTTATTTACATTCGTCGTAAATGGGACGTTTTTCCTTTGTATGTGTAACTAGAAACCTTGTGTGTGTGTGTGTGTGTGTGTGTGTGTGTGTGTGTGTGTGTGTGTGTGTGTGTGTGTGTGTGTGTGTGTGTGTGTGTGTGTGTGTGTGTGTGAAGGATCAAGGCATAGCTGCGTTCTTCACCACCTATAATTACGTACGTCCAATGAAGGTATAGCGTCAAAATATACTTTTACGTAAAATTTGTAGGTATATAATAATTTTTTTTCTGGGTGTGGGGAATAATCTGATAAATCAATATTTTTTTGACTATTACATAAGATTTGTAGGTCTTAGTCATGTTTTCTGGGTGGGGAAATAATCTGATATAGCAACATTTTTTTTTAGTTCTACATAAAATTTGTAGGTAAATTTTACGTATATAATATTATTTTTTTTTTCTGGGTTGGGCGAATAATCTGATAAATACTTTTGTAATGGCTTATAAATATAAAGCTTTGAATCATTCTTGTTTCATATTAACTGGTATATTTAGGTCTATAATTTCCCCATAATTCACCGTATACGGTATATAAACACTTGAATATAATAAGTCCTCATTTAACGTTTCGAATACAACATGGCTTTGTGACGTGACTATAAATAACCCACAGGTGTTAATGATCAAGTGAGGTAATGGGGGGGGGGAGAAGGGGGGAGGGAGGGGGGATAAGGGGGGGAGGGGGGGTGGTAGTGAGTACGAGGTCCCCTTAGTGTTGCTCCCCTTCCCTTTTCCCCTCATTCCCCTCGTACAGTGTTTGCCACGCCCCTTCATGGAGGTGCAGGGAAAGGGGTCAAGGGGTCAAGGGAATGAAGGAGCAGTATGACCCAAGGGAACGCCTCTTTGTGATGACCTATAGTCGCCGCACGTTAAGCTGGCGAAAATGGGGCCCCTTCACTCCCCCCTTCCGAACGCACTGATTGGCTGGGGTGTTGGGTGTTGGGTGAGAATGCATTACTCAAAGTTCCGCCCTCAACACCCAACACCCAACACCTCAGCCAATCCCGTGCGTTCAGAAGGGAGTGAAGGGGTCCAATTTTCGCCAACTTAACGTGCGGCGACTATAGTGTGGCTCTGCGGGAAATATTGCAGAAGGGTAATTTCTCTTTCCATATACTTAGTGTTCTAGTACAAATAGTCTTGCTATAGAATTATTATGGCCTCTGAGAAGTTGTCAGTCGTTATAAATAAACATTTGAGTACATAATAATAATAATAGTAATCTGTCTCCAACAATAAAATCACAATACATCGTCACCAACAATAAAACTTGTGTCCTCCAGCATAGAATTTATACAAAAAACAGAACCTTATTGATATATATTTCCTTATCCTTTTCTACCTGACATTCAAGCCAACAGTAGCAGTGCATTTTTTAAGCAAATCTTACTGGGCGACATTCCTTGGATAGCCAGAAAAGTAAAGGCCTACCTGTTAAAATAGAGTTTTTTGGATACATCAACTTCACCCTTTTGTATGTTGTGTATAAATAAAGATCATATGCAGTAATAAGAGTGCACTTCTGGATCTAACACACACAGATATGATGAGCCATTGCATCCAGGAAGGTGTTTATGAATGAATATCTTGTCGCCCAGTAGCTTAAAAATGTTCTCACTGGGCGACAGTTTTTCATCACTGGGAGACATTTTGGTCGCCCAGTTGTAATGTTAAAAAATGCACTGAACAGTACAACACCTAAATCCTACACAAACAGCGCTTTTGTACCACTCGCAGATACATTTATTATAGGTATGTAAAATAGAAAGAAAAGAGTGACTGGTTATGAAGGCGGATCAGATATTTGGAACACCGCAGAGGCAAGTGTTTGGGTGTGGTGGTGTTGTAGGAAACAGAAAATGAAGCTGAGACGATGATACTGAATGGTCTAAAGCATCTATCTCATAACTGCATATAGGTGTGTGTGTGTGTGTGTGTGTGTGTGTGTAGTGTGATGAGTGGAGTGTCTGTGTCTGAGCTCTGTCTGTACTGCTCTGTGTGTGTGTGTGTGTTGTGTGTGTGTGTTGTGTGTGTGTGGTGTGTGTGTGTGTGTGTGTGTTGTGTGTGTGTGTCTGTGTGTTTGTGTGTGTGTGTGTGTGTGTGTGTGTGTGTTGCTGTCTGTCTGTCTGTCTGTCTGTCTGTCTGTTTTGTTGTTGTCTGTGTCTGTCTGTCTGTGTGTGTGTGTGTTGTGTGTTGTCGTGTCTGTTGTCTGTCGTGCTGTGTGTGTGTGTGTCTGTGGTGCTGTGTCTGTGTTGCTGTGTCTGTGTCTGTGTGTGTGTGTCTGTTGTGGTGTGGTTGTGTGGTGTGTGTGTGTTGTGTTGTGTCTGTGGTGTGTGTGTGTGTGTGTGTGTGTGTGTGTGTGTGTGTGTGTGTGTAAGGTACTGAAATGAAATCTTTTTGCACACGTTAATATGTACAGTACGTGTATGGGGGGGGGCAGGGGGGGGGGCAGAGGCATTATGGGTATATACAGTGATGAGCTTCTCGGTGGTAACTACAAAAATGACTCGACCTGCTCATTATTATCATCGTTATTATTATTATTATTATTATTGATTTTTTCTCGCATAATTTAGAGACGTTGATGACCTGCGTATTTATTATGTACACGATTTACAAAGATATACATCAATGAAAGTGAAGGAGAGTGTTGTTCCCAGGCAGGCCGTTGGTTCCTTTACAAAAATACCTAATACAGGGACAGATCCTTTACTTTGACAAGGGAGTATGAGTGCGTATGGCCGCGTTCCTTTACTCCGAGTCATGAGGGACGCGAAGGAGGCTAGGGAACTGGTGGGAGAGGAGATATAACTCGCCGTGTGTGTGATAAAGGGCCGACGCCTTGCCCGGGGGAGGAAGTGGCTCGATGCTTCAAGGAACAATACATAGCCTTTTTTTGCCAAGGCCGGGTACACACACACAAACAGACCATCGTAACGTAACGCCGTCACACTGCGTAACACCCGAGCGAAAATTTGTTACGCGCGTCGGGGTTCGCTGCCATCCCACCAAATGTCGGTTTTTGAGCGTCGCATCAAAGGATATTACAGGGTGAGGTTACGCAGTGTGTATGGGAGGTGTGCTCGACCATCTTCTTTCCTTTCTCTTCTACACTGTATGATAATGTATATAAATAAACACGGCAGCGGCGACTGGTGTATACTGGCCATCGTCCGCACAACCTCCAAACACGGACTGACTATCTAACAGGGTGGGACGCATGGAAGCTCGCGATGATACGAGTTTTTTATATATTTTTTTACGTTAGAGCCTATAGCGACTGTAGGCTATTTTTGTCTTACGAGGTCTCAGGTGGTCGGCCCTGCATATTCTGGAGGGTCGTGATGGTTGGCCCTCGCCCGTTGGTGGCGCAGGCTGGATCTTTATAGTGACACCTGTGGTCTTAGGTGAAGATCCCGTTTTCTGTGATGTTCGGATCCTCAGTCAGGTTACGAACTCAACATTTCCACACTTGGTAACGCGTATCTTCGTCGCGCAACACGGCCTTGTGACGATACGGTGCTCTGTTCGTCTGTGTGTACCCTGTTGGAGTTGACCCTGCATACGCCTCTCCGGCCAATCCCAGCGTGGTATAGGCCAAAGTAACTAATATAGTGGCGTATTAGTTACTCTAGTATAGGCGTGACAGTGCGGCCCATCTGCTTGGCTGTGGAGGCGAGCAGACAGCAAACAGCAGACAGCAAGCAGCTCCCTGGTCTGTTGAGCGTCAGTGTTACAAAGACAGGATTACAACACGACACCAAACTTGTCTTGAGTCTCTAAGGTCAAACAATGTGAAGGGTGTGACAGTGACTACACGTGGCTACACATCAGCGCTATCCTCAACATCGAAGCGTCGTACTGCACTGCTCTCACGGCTCTTATGGCACTCGAAATAAAGGTGATCATTATTACTCTACTATCTGGTTTATAAAGCTAATGCGTTATTTTGCTTTTTGATTGCGGTCATGTCGGAATTTTCTGCAATACCTGTCCAACGGTAGCCCCAAAAACTATGGTTCACTTAAAGGAAACGCACTGAAAACTTCTGGATATATGTACAAAGTCAGAAAATTCTACTTTGGCGTGACTAACTGACCAGGCTTTGTGTTTACGTCTCAATGAAGAAGAGAAAAAGTACGTGTTCGGCCCTAAACGTATTGTTCCGTGAATAAAAATACATTATTCTTGGTATACGGTTTGGTGACTGGCCCCGAGTTCGAGTCCGAGTTGCCGCAGGGAGAAGAGAGCGTTGCGGTGGGGCTGATCAACACGCAGCTCAAGACGAGTATATCACCTTGAATTTTAACTCCTCATCCTCATTCATTCATCGACTGACTAGATTAGAACGTCGCGTCTCCTGCTAAGCGTCCCGTTTCATCGAATTCAATAACTAATTTGTATCTACCGTTAGTTCTTCGCCTTATCTGTCTTTTTATCTGTCTTTCTAACTGTCTTCTCTTTTTTTCTATTTAAGGAATACTATCTTTTTATCTGTCTTTGGTATTGACAAGCCTTTCTGCATCCCCACATCTTATTTGCGTCCCACTGCTACCACCTCTCTACACCATCTCCACTTCCGTTAGTCTTTCTTTCACCAATACAACACCTCTAATGTGCGTTTTATCGTTGCCATCAGTCTAAATCATCCCGGTGTGACGTTTATTCTCCGGCCGTGACACTATTTTTTAAGCCTTTTTTTTATTCACCTGTTTTCTTCGCATCACGGGTGTAATTTCTCTCACAGGAACATCGTCTCTCCTCCATTAAGCTTCACCTTCTTTTCCTCACCGAGACTCGAGTGCTGATGTGCTGACGGCTGGCCTATAGTACTTCATCCGTGAGTTGTCAACCATCGCCCGCGCAGTGACAAATGACGCAAACGATTCAACTTAAAAATAAATGCCTGTGATACACCATTCAACGCGCGCTGGCGGTATCTATTCGACGTAACATTGAAATAGGGAAGAGGGAGGGGGGAGAAAGTCCACGGGGAGGGAGGAATCTGTGCCTAAGTACCTACCTCCAGCATGTGAGGCTTACCTATACAAAAAGTCGCCGCACGTTAAGTTGGCGAAAATGGGGCCCCTTCACTCCCCCCTTCCGAACGCACGGGATTGGCTGAGGTGTTGGGTGTTGGGTGTGAATGCCTTTCTCCAAGTTCCACCTTCAACACCCAACACCTCAGCAAATCCCATGCGTTCGGAAAGTGGAAGTGAGGAGGTCCCATTTTCGCCAACTTAACGTGCGGCGAGTATAGTGATGTGTTTCTGTAACCTTGCAAAGAAGGGCTCATACCTGCATCTGACCAAGCTTTCGAAGAGGTTTTAGCGGTACAAAATATCAAATGGTACGTGATTTAGATACAAGATGAAGCTGTGGCCGAAAAACAGGCGAGGGGCGCGAGGTGACGGGCTTCATATTAGCCAAGTGTGGTAAGGATCGAAGTGTTCAGGAGTGAAATACCTTACTTACTTACTTACTTACTGACGAACGAACCTTACCAAACTAGGTGAATATGCTTCCGGGCCGCATATTCCCGTTTTCTGGAAGAGTATGTGGCGTTTACTCTTGAACACGTCAGGATAGGTTACGTTAGGTTACGGATAGGGTAGGTTAAATTGTCTTGGTTAGTAGGGGTAAATTTGCGTGGGAATCGCAATTTCGAGATAATCCTCTGGTTAGTTTCGGAGCTACAGCCAAGCGTCTTCACTCGGCAACCCCATACTCGCATAGAGAACGGGAAGATGCTGCCGGGCCTGCCAAACGCTACCCTGCATGCGCGTGGTTTGCTGACAGTTTCCTGATTGGGTTCATATCAGATTTTTCATTGGATTAATTGTTATCTGTTATGTCTCTTTATACGCTACCTGTTTGTTATATGTAATTTCATCATAATTTCATCATCAAGGGTGGTTTGTATAGTCTCGTGCGATTACACTTTTTTCTTTCTCTTTCCTATGTACTGTTGTCGTTATAATGTTTTTGTAATAGGTTATTTTTTCAGATTTTTTTTTTTTTTTGTAGAATGTTTTTGTAAGAGTTTTTTTCTGATTTTGTTCTACCTTCAGTGCGCTACACGTGACGTTCTTTTTCTGTTGTATTTATTTATTTCTGTTTTATTTCACCGGATAACTTGATGTATGTTGACGTGTGTGATTCGCCGTATTTCAGGTTTTTATAGATTCATCCATAAACTGTTTGGTATTGAAGCCAATGGTATTAACTGTACAACCACCACCACCACCACCACCACCACCACCACCACCACCACCACCACCACTGTCTGTCTCACTGTCTCATAAAATTCTTCTTCTTCTTATTATTATTATTACTATTATTATTTCTGAACAAGTCTCTCCTTTTTCCCGCGTTTTTTCTCCTTTTTCCCGCGTTTTTTCTCCTTTTTCCCGCGTTATTTCTCTTTCTTCCCGCGTTTTTTCTCCTTTTTCCCGCGTTTTTTCTCTTTTCCCGCGTTTTTTCTCCTTTTTCCCGCGTTTTTTCTCTTTTCCCGCGTTTTTTCTCCTTTTTACCCACTTAACTTTATCCTTCTTCAAACGTTTCAGTCTCCTCCTCCTCCTCCTCCTCCTCCTCCTCCTCCTCCTCCTCCTCCTCCTCCTCCTCCTCCCTCCTCCTCTTCTTCCTCCTCCTCCTCTTAACTTTTCTATGTATGCATCTTTCTTATGAATAAAATAATGATGGTGGTGATGGTGGTGGTGGTGACATAGTAATAGTGGTTTACTGGTGTTGTGAAGATGTAGTGGTGATGATGCTAATGGGTTACTAGCAAGGATGAATGGTGACTACAGTGCGAGTATGGTGATGACATTGGTTGTGGTGTCTGGAATGGTGGTGGTGAAGGTTATGGTGATGTTTGGAATGGTGGTGTTGATAGTGGTAGTAGTGGTGGTGATGGTGTTTAAATGGTGGTTTTAGTAGTGGTAGGTGGTGGTGGAGTGGGAATGGTGGTAGTAGTGGTGGTGATGGTGTTGACAATGGTTGTTTTAGTAGTGGTAGGAGTGGGAATGGTAGTGGTGGTAGTATAGTGGTGGTAGTAGTGGTGGTGGTGTTATAAGAAATGTGGCTTTGGAGATGACAGTGGTGTTGAAGAAGGTAGATTATATTATCCATTCTCATTCTATCCTTGACAACCGTTGACACAAATGAGCCACACAACTCAGGGCTGTCATGAGCGCACACTTGATCCCCTGGCAGCCTCACGCAGCCTACCGCCCATGTCCTGATAACCCGTGTCCGAGATTCACACCCACGACAGGAACACTCGTAGAAGGATCCATCCAATCTTCAGCAGACAGGGAAGAGAAGGTCCTTGGTGCCTTGGTTGTGGCAGTAATTACGATCAACCTCTTCGGATGACATGGAAGAAAAGACGACGTTTCCCTGTCACCTTTGAGAGCCTTGGAAGGGTTGGGTTACGTATTACAAAATTTACCTGAGTTTCAACCGCTCGTAGCGCAGCGGCAGCCCACAGGTGTCAATGACCTCTTCAGTTACTATAGCCTATTTCTTTTAACGAGGTGAAAAATCCTGACCCCTTGCTGGTTACTGACTGATATTTGATGCCAGGAGAAGGGAATACTACACACTAAAAAAAAAGGTGCAACTTTGCACCTTTAAAGGTGCAAAAGGTGTCATAGATTTTGCACTTTTAAGGGTGCAAAGTTGCACCCATAAGGGTGCATAGTTGCACCTCTTAAGGTGCAAACCCCCTTAGGGGTGCAACTGTGCACCCTTATGGGTGCACAGTTGCACCCATATTGAAGGTGCAAAATCTGTGACACATTTTGCACCTTTTTTTCTTAGTGTGTTCAGTTCTTCAAAATTTCAGCTGTATTTTATCATAGTTAACCATAGTATCAGGTAAACATAGGCATAATTTTAAGCATGAGACCTTAAGATAGAATGGAATTTTCGCCTCGTTAAAAAAAATAGGCTATACCTGTTTCTGACCTGTTTCTCTAAGCCCTCGCACCGGCTCGCACCTCACCACCGTTCATTGCAATGCCCCGAGGCCCCGCAGAGCCTCCTGCCGCGGCCACTGCAGGGGCACCTTCAGAGTCTTCAGAGCCTTCAGAGTCGTCGAGGAGTAGCGAAGTAGCGAGGAATATGGAGAGTCACTGAAGGAGGACCTTGAGGAAGCATCTTGAAGTAGGAGGAGGAGAGGCGTGTAGGAGGGCGTGGGTGCCTACATGACGCAGCAACAGCCCCAGCAGCAGGTGTGCGGGTAGTCAGGGCAGTACACCTTGTTCTCGTAGCCGTATACCCAAAACTTGCCCGGCCCGCCCTTGAAGCCGTACTCCACCTCCGCCACGGGCACGATGCGGACCTGGTGCCGCTGTGGGAGGGGAAGGCGTTAGGCACACTCAGGGGGGAAATGAGGGGAACATAGCTGGAAAAACAGGCAGGAAATAAGAAGGAGGGGAAAATTGCAGGAATAACAGTCAGGAAAAGAGAATGAGGGGAATAAATCAGGAAAAGTAGCAGGAAAAAATCAGGAAAAGAGAATGAGGGAAAAAATAGCAGGAAAAACAGTCAGGAAAAGAGAATGAGGGGAAAATTAGCAAGAAAAACAGTCCGGAAATAGCAAGAAAAACAGTCCGGAAATAGCAAGAAAAACAGTCCGGAAATAGCAAGAAAAACAGTCCGGAAATAGCAAGAAAAACAGTCCGGAAATAAGAATGAGGGAAAAATAGCAGTAAAAAACACTCAGGAAAAGAGAACGAGGGGAAAATAGCAGGAAAAGTAGGCGGAAAAAGAGTCAGGGGAAAAAAATCAGGAAAAACAGTCAGTCAGGAAAAGGCAATATTTCAACAAGTCACATTTACAACAACCTCTGCCTTGTGGTCCCTAATGCTA
Source organism: Chionoecetes opilio (assembly GCA_016584305.1). Lineage (NCBI taxonomy): Eukaryota > Metazoa > Arthropoda > Malacostraca > Decapoda > Majidae > Chionoecetes > Chionoecetes opilio. The sequence continues at coordinate 28,875 of JACEEZ010023682.1, read as the reverse complement.
ATTGTTTTCACTGATAAGCGAGAGACACTGTGAACAACATGCACACACACACACACACACACACACACACACACACACACACACACACACACACACACACACACACACACACACACACACACACACACACACACACACACACACACACACACACACACACACACACACAATGAGTATTTTCCTAGCCAGATAAGGAACACGAACCAAGATTCTCCAACATATATTTTTTTCTCGTTTCTGGGAGAGCACTTTCCTCTGCGAGCTAATTGGTTGGGCGCTGCTATTATGCTCCGGTGCCATTCTGTTGGAAATCCCACTTTGTGTAGTCTGTTTCAGTTGTCCCAAATAATCCTAAACTACGAGAGACAAAACCCTCGTCTTGTACTACTCCTGCCGAAGGGATTACCTGCTGAAGGGATTACTTGCCTGCCGAAGGGATTACCTGCTGAAGGGATTACTTGCCTGCCGAAGGGATTACCTGCTGAAGGGATTACTTGCCTGCCGAAGGGATTACCCGCTGAAGGGATTACTTGCCTGCCGAAGGGATTACCTGCTGAAGGGATTACTTGCCTGCCGAAGGGATTACCTGCTGAAGGGATTACTTGCCTGCCGAAGGGATTACCTGCTGAAGGGATTACTTGCCTGCCGAAGGGATTACCTGCTGAAGGGATTACTTGCCTGCCGAAGGGATTACCTGCTGAAGGGATTACTTGCCTGCCGAAGGGATTACCTGCTGAAGGGATTACTTGCCTGCCGAAGGGATTACCTGCTGAAGGGATTACTTGCCTGCCGAAGGGATTACCTGCTGAAGGGATTACTTGCCTGCCGAAGGGATTACCTGCTGAAGGGATTACTTGCCTGCCGAAGGGATTGCCTGCCGAATCATTCAGCCGAGTCAGTCATATATTCTGCCATTTATAATAGTAGTACGAATTATTATAAGTGGCAGAAGTGAAGTGTTTAATGACTAACAAGGGATTACCTGCCAGAGGGATTACCTGTGCTTACCTGTGCTCGTCCCTAATAATTCTAAACCACGAGACAAAACCCCTTGCATTCCTAAACCACTACTCAAGGGTTTACCTGGCGGAGGGTTTACCTGTAGTGGTACCTGGAACTGTCGCCGATCGGAACTCTCGCCGCCGTCGTCGAGTGTTCCAATTCTTGATATTACAGGACCCAATATATACATTTAATCAAGTGTTACCCGTGTTTCTGCATTCAGGGATGAAATACTATCGTTAGCTTGATCAGTTAGGTTAGATTAGGTGCCATTGTCCAGGTTAGGTTAAAATTTCCACGTCGACGAGAGTTCTAGTTTGTTGTTTCGGCGAGAATTCCCATCGGCGACAGTTCCATAAACCGAAGGGAATACCTGTACTTACCTGTCCGTACATCCGCTCGTCAAGGAAGCCGTTTTTATGGTTGTTAACGAGCTGCGCGGAGGCCAGGTTGATGGTGTTGTCCGGGAACTGCGTGAGGGGCAGGATGCGGGCCCCCTCCTCCTCGAAGGCCACCTGCCCCGACACCTCCTTCACACGGCCCTCTGGTAGCGCGCCCTTCCTCACGATGTGCTCTGACGTGTTCACCTTCCTGCATGCCGGGTAGGGGGGAGAAGGGGGGGAGGGTTATGATGTGTTGTTTTAGGGTTATCACGCGCGAACACACACAACACACACACACATACATACACATATACACACATACATACACACACATACACACACATACACACACACACACACACACACACACACACACACACACACACACATACACGCACACACGCACACACACATCTTTCTGCTTATTCTAAGTCATATTCCGTTACCAGGTCATGTCCGCTTTCGTCGTCGTTACCGTCCTCCTCCTCCTCCTCCTCCTCCTCCTCCTCCTCCTCCTCTTTCTCCTCTCCTCTTTCTCCTCCTCCTCCTCCTCCTCTCCTCCTCCTCCTCCTCCTCCTCCTCCTCCTCCTCCTCTCCTCCTCCTCCTCCTCCTCCTCCTCCTCCTCCTCCTCCTCCTCCTCCTCCTCGACTAGTGATACCAAACCATATAATTCATTTACTTTTTGTACCCAATCAGTCCTTTCCTATTCCTTCCGCCGCATAGCCCCTCCACACACACCACACACACACAACACCACACACAACACACACACACACACCACCACACACACACCACCACACACACACACACACACACACACACACACCACACACACACACACACACAACACAACACAACACACCACACACACCTCACACGCACGCAGACCAGTGATCACGTAACCCGAATGGCAACCGATCTGTCCAAGCCTTCGCAGAGGGGGGCACACAACACACCTGGATTCACGAGCAGCCGGCGTCCGATCGTGGTGTACTTATAAACAATCTTGTAAGAGGGTCCGTGTCCAACGTCCAACCGTGTCGTTCGGCACATCTTCGGGCACAGAAGGGAGGGTCACACACACACTCTGGTTTCACATCTTGAACAGAAGTAGAAGTCACGAAATGTTGTGTGTATAAACTGCATAAATTGAATGTTACCGTTCTAGTACAGAGTGTCTCGGTAAACTCGCCCTGATGTTTCCACCAATATACTTTACTTCTACACTCTGTGAAAGAAGGGTAGAAAAGGGTAGATAAAAGGGTTTGAGGATTACTACCCTTTTTCTACCTTACAAATAGTACCTGTTTGCGAACCTTAAATTCTACCCTTTTCACCCCAAATTTCCCTATTTCTCACCTTCTCTCTAACAAGGGTAGATAAAGGTAGTGAAGGATAAATAGCAGCATCTACCCTTTCACCTGGACATAGGTCTTAAAGGTAGATGATCGATGGTACAATTACCTTATTACCCCTGTATTCTGAGGGTTAAACGCTCTTCTTTACAGCTGATTGTGTTAAGAGTAGACTATTGCTTATCATCCTAACTCTAATTACCACATTCATGGTTACTGGTTTCGTTTAAACGTGTTCTTGTTGTTGTGTTCTATGCTTCCTACTCTTCCACTCTTGCTCTGTCCTGTCTTAAACGTGTTCTTGTTGTTGTGTTCTATGCTTCCCTACTCTTCCACTC